>JAPZDY010000009.1:2693054-2705464 GCA_029783645.1 Ctenochaetus hawaiiensis
TTCGTCCATAAATTAGCCGCATCACTGTTTAAGCTGCAGGGTTCAAAGCGTGTGAAAAAAGTAGCGGCTTATAGTCCAGAAATTACGGTAGTTTTTCCGATGCTTGTGTAGTTTTAAAACTGTCAGATATTATGAAGTTTAATCATAAGATAACAAGCGTTCTAAGCATCTCATGAGTTAGCTTCACATTCACGTTAGCATTTCGTGTGAATAGTGTTAGAAACTGAGGTGAAAGTTTAGCTTCCTTTTAGCAGTGAGGAAGAGAGTAAAATGTGATCAGGGTATCGGCTTTATGTTGCCTCATACTTAAAACTCTGTGAAGGAATAATGAAGCATATTTTTTTAATTCCACTGAATACCTGCATATCATAAACAACTGGTTGCCATGACGATGAAGATGCTCAGCAGTTGCGCAGGTGAACGGCTTGTTTCTTCTTCAGGGTCTTTTCTCCGCATCAGGACACATCAGGCTACATGTTTGCAACCAAAGACAAAACAACTGCTTAGATTTTCCTTTTAAAATTAGATTTAATGTTGTTGTGGTGTTACTGTTGCTATGGTAACTGCCAATGAATCTGCCTTTAATTAAAGTTGTTCATTAGCGTGTAAAATCAGATTAGGCTAGAGGTGAAATTATATACGATATTAAGGATATTAAGGATTATTTTCCATGGCCGTGGAGCATTATTAGTCTGTTAGTCACACACTCAACACACTGCTGATATAAAGGCCACATCTTATTCAATATGAGGTGAACAGCTACAAGAGTGTTTATTTCCATTTAGTCTTAACCTTCCTTCTTCGTCATAAACCTCATGGTAATCGTCCCTCGGTCATGTGTGCTCACCACTGTTTGGTTAACAAACTGCTAAACATTCACTCAGTCAAGGTGAGAAAGTACAAAAGGAAACTAAACAAACTGCTTTTCAAACAGCTAATGAACCGCCGGCGTCCTCAGCTGTGACCCTGACCGACGCTCTCACTGCGTCCTGTCAGTCCGTCCAACTCTCTGCCAAAGAAACCTGAACGAACGCTTTAATCTTTGGAAACAGGAATATGAAACTATAATTAACAATGTAAAGCAGGAGAGTGAAGTCTGGTTTCTGTTTATCCACCAGGTTTATTTTATCTATTTATTTATTTTGTTATTTATTTTTGCAGCTGTCATAAATCAGGCAAGAGAAACGGTTCATTTTTATTGCTGTGAGAAGAAAAAAGCCAGAAATTCTCAAATCTGAGAAGCTGGAAATATCTGAAAAAATGTTCCTCCATTAAAATTCACTTTGATTATCTAAAAAACTCTTAATTCATTTTCTGTCAATCTGCTGATTCATTGTTGGAATTATCAGTTTGAGCGCTAATTTAATTTACTGTTGAGTGAATTGTTTTTGAAAAGTCTTATAAAATAATAATTTTCTGCTAGAAACTGTCGGTTAAAACCAAAAAAACACAGCTGAATAAGAAAAGCAGTGCAGTAGTTATCTAATCAATGTCTGTGGTTGCAGTGATTGTCATAATTAAATAAAATCTTTAACTTTGACTATAAAATCACATTTTTAAAAAATTAATAAAAAAAAAAGCTTGAGGATAGATAAATACCATAGATGTTCAAAAAAGAACCATGAATCTAAGAAAACGCATTCTTAAAGCAAACATGCAGTTTCACTCAGTAAAATCCTTTTCACTTAAACTATCAATAGTTTATCAATTATAGTTACTTCATTTAAACACATTAAAAAACTCACATTAATAGTTTTTTCTTGTCTAAACAACTTGGCATGAGAAGATGGCAGAGAAGATGGCAGAAGCGGCTCAGATTTGTGGTGAAAACAAAGCGTCGCCTCTCGCTGTAAACTGTGTGATGACGCGTCTCCTCCTCTGAATCCTCTGAACCCGTCAGAGTCTGTGACCTTTGTGATGGATGCTCGGCTCAGCGGTGCGTCGGCTGAGATGTTGGCATTTCCGCTCCTGCAGAGAGCTGCAGGCCAACCTGTGTGCAACACAAACACTTCCTCACCTGTTTTCACCCTCAGCAGCAGCTTTCTGCTGTTATTTCATGGTCTGTGAGGTTATCGAGTCCCCTGTCACCTTAAATGTGCTGACAGAAATGTTAACGATGAACTCCCATTTTTAGCCTCAAGAATCGCTGTGTGAACTTCTAAGAAATCGTTAATATCATTTAGCAAAGACATTTTGAATGTTAATAAATTTAAAATGTTGCATGAGGAAAACAAAAAACCTGAGTTACAGAAACAAATGTTTGGCGAAAACAGTCAATTAGCATGTTGCTGCCTGAAGTGTGACACCTTTCTGTAATTATTTCTCAGGTTCATTTACACTTTCTGCAGTTTTCACTCAGTGAAACAGAGATGGTTCATGAAGCTCTGAGATGTTGCCAAATGTTTTTAAAATGTAAAGGATTTCTTTAAACAAGTGATTAACTCATCAAAGGTCTCAGTTGTTCTTTTACAGTTCAGGAGTTCAAGGTTCAGATGACAGAGTCTATAAAACACACTTATACTTCAAATCAATTAAATTCAGGTACCTACAGGATGTGAACACAGATGTGTGAATTAAAGGTTGGAAACGTGAGAACAGATTGATTTTCATCTGTAACTTTATTTACAGATTTGGAAACTCTATCTTCTTCATTTTGTTCAGGAGATATGATGAAATGTTTTCACTGGTTTAAATGAAATATGTTGAGGTTTTAAGAGGGAGGTTTAGATAATTCTGTTTATCAGGAAAACACTGAATCATGTATTATAATCATGTGTAGATTGTGAACTTTAAAATAGCACCTCGCTGCTGGTTTAGTTCAAACAGGTAAACAGAACTCTGAGAACACATGCTTCATAATTTCCAAGTAAGGCATAAAGAGGCGGCACACCTTCATGTTTCAGATAAGGCGGCTTTCACCTTCAGCTCTGATAGCTGCTGGTCTGCTTCACCAGGTAAAAAACAAACGCTACTTGTGGTTTGTTTGGCTGGTCTGAGATTGTTTCAGTCTGATAAAATGAAGTCCTTTCATTCTGATTCTGCCAGTGAAAGTCTTTTATATGAAGACGCAGCAGGAAATGTTGTAGGATTAATACGAGTTAATGGAGCTCTGATATGATGTGAGGAGGCTGGTGTTCATGTTGCGGCGTTTCCTGTGAGCACAACACGGGGTGGTTGTACATAAACATCATTGGTGTGATGCAGAGTTGGTGTACAGATGTTGCAGGTGTGTAAGTTAAAATCTCAAGCTGTCTGAATCTGTCAGACTTTGTTACAGAAGCTCAAGCGAGGCATCAAAAAACGTCCAGAGCGAAACAGCAGATAAACAAAGTGACAAAAGTGTGTCACCATGAACAGCGTGACCACGGGAGATGAGTCCTCGATACAGCTCAGACCGCCGAGCAATCAAAAGAAGTGGACATCAGAGGAATCAAATATAGATCGTCTGTTATTTTCGCCTGCGTGTCCTCGTTTTTCACATCGTTGACACAAACCTTTCTGCCTTTCGCCTCACAAAGTTACAGCCTCTGATTTTACAGTCTAATACTGCAGAAATCTGTGTTCCAGCATAAACCACCAGGACTGATGCAGTTTTATTGACAGTTTATTAAAAACAAAAAGCAGCAAACGACCCATAATGCATGTAAGTGTGCAGTTTTGCTCTTTTTCATGTTCATAAAGTCGTGTCAGTCCTGGTTTCCTTTTCTGTTTTCCTGTGGTTCATCCTGCAGCAGGAGAGCATCACAGCTCTGCACTGGGAACCTTCAGCTTTCTGTGGAAACGTACCGGTCACCGGTTCTTTGTATTCCCTCTGTTTTTCCATTTGTACAGCCGTTTCCGTCACATTGCCTGCACTGATTGTTGGGTGCAGAAACACGCCTCCCGTCCCTGGTGTCATTCAGAGAAAAGAAAAGAAGTCAAGGAGACATTTGGATCACAGGATTTTTTCGCTCCGTGTGACGCCGACAGCAGTTCAGAACCTCAATTTACAAACAGAATGAAAGTCTTTGTCTGAGAGCTTTGAAAGGTCGCAAGCTGTTTGGTATGAAGATTAATGAGACGGAGTGACGTGTGGTAAATACATCACATAAGGGTGTTTGAGACGAGAGATGAGGATGAGGAGGCTGATAAATCTCTGAGGCATCACAGACGTAAGGAATGTAAATAACTCTCTTCTTTCCTGCGTCTTATATTCTTTTGTAATAATTCCTTTGGTTGCATTTGTAATTTCATGGTTATTTCTTTTAGCGTGGATCTGTTTAAAAGATGGACCTCCATGGACTTCAATCACAATGAAAAATGAGATTATCTGTGAGGAATATTATAAATGTGTAGGCAACAAAAACAGTTGGTAATTAAAAGAGTTTATCTTCATTGATGGAAAATAACTGGCTTCAATCTGATCAAAAAAACAGACAAGAGGGACAGATTTTGGACCCACTGCACCTTCAGTAAAGACAATATGTTTAAAAAAAAATAGCAAAGAAGCACCAGAAGAACAGTTTTATTGCAGGTTTACACGTTGTAGCTGTGATATACGAAAACTGCTGTTTTATTGTTAATACTTATTCAGTTACAGTGCAAAGTCAGCTCGGTGTTGGAAGCCAATATGTGAATTCAGTCGTGGTTGTGAAGAAGTCCTTCAGCTCAGGATCATCTTATACTCTTATTTCATTGTGTCCCTCATTAAGCACCAAGGACCAGCAGAGGAGAGCGCATTTATTCGTTTTTCAAACATTCAACACGAGTGAAAGAAAAGCGAAGAGAAGAGTCTCGGTTATTTGGTTCGGTTTGATTTACGACACTAATCTCAGGGTTTTCTCCTCCTCTGGTTTCCGTGGCGACCCAAACGGCCAAACCGAATGTGAAATGCTCGTAATCACGAGGAATTTAATATATTGCAAAATGATAAATGCGACAATGTGCTAAAATCAACAAAACTGCTCCGGTCTCATAAACAGATAACCGGTGCGTTTGTTGGTCTTCCCTCACTTTCGCTGTTTCAGGTTGATTTTTTTCTTCTGTTTCTTTTAACTTGAACTCCAGGAAGGCAGAGCAGCTGAATGTGTTTTTTATGTGACAATAAGCTCTCAGTCGGTTTGTGAGCTCGGGGCACAACTCTGTTTTTCCTCTCTGCTGATTCTCTGAGAGCAACAAAACAGAGATGTCAGAAACACTTTAGGTGACTTTCTTAATAAAAGACGCTCATGATGCTTTTGTTGTGATGTGACATTTACTGCAGCACAGCTGAGGAGTCAGTGAAGAGTGAAATGTTATGAGAGGCATCTTTATTAATAGTGTGCCGTCACTTAACTTTAAATATAGCTTAACTGTACATTTTCTCACATCTGTTTTGATGTGACACACTGGAAATGACTGAAGAAATGACTCCATCAGAGAAAAGATGTAAAAATAGCTCAACATTCAGGGAAAAATAGTTGTTCTAATACGGTGAGAGTTCAATGAGAAGATAGATATCAGTTGAATGTCTGTAAGCTAATTATGAAGCTACAGCCAGCAGCCACGTTAGCCTAACCTAGCATGAATACTGGAAACAAAAAACAGCTAGCATGGCCAAGATTCAGCTAGGATCATCACTTTTGGAAAGCTAATCAGCTTCTAGCTTTTGTCAGAAAAGTGTCTGCCAGTTATTTTAGTCGTTAAATCCACGATTTAATGCTAATTGCATTAGTCTAAGCTACTTTATTCATGATGATTTAGTTGGATGCTAACATTAGCAAACTAACTGACAATAACAATGCTAACATGCTAATGTTTGGAAGGTAAGTTTATCATATTCATCATCTTAGATTGGAATGTTAGCATGCTAGAATTTGCTAGCTAGCACTAAATACTGCAAACCAAAATAAGTCCAGGTTTTCCTAAGGGTTTTTCTTACATCATCAAATAAAACTTGTGGTAAAATAAAAGACTTAATCCAGTGGTTGTGTTCATTTCCCAGTCCAAGTTCCTCTAGGAGTCACACCTCCACACAATAACAAGCTGTCTGTTTAGGCAAAGCAATGCTTTAAGGCATGTACTACTGATACTACTACTACTACTACTGATAATAATAATAATAATAACAATTTATGTTGGTCACAGTGACAATGCTAACATTAGATCTTAGATTAGCTCTCCTGATTAGCATTTAACACCTTTAGCCTCAAGCATGAGGAACATGAGAACAAACTTTAATCCATCTGACAGTCGTTGATTTGAGTCTGAATCAAAGCGATGGACCGATTGACAGACCAACATTGCCATCTCTCCACAGGGCGTTATCAACCTGAGTGAAGCCTCTACTTTAGCTTCTTTTTTCATTTTTAAATAAACGGTGTGTCGTTCTGTATGAAAAGATGTTGACCAAGCGTGAGACTCCTGTGACCACACAGTCTCACTTCCATTAAGTATTGGCCGACTCTCGTCTCACTGTGTGTTTCCAGTTCATGTTGGCCAGAGTGCTGCTGGGTTGCTAATGAAAAGTCAACTCGCACATGTGTGGGAACACACTGTGTTTAATTTGCCTGCTGTATCAATAGGACCAAATATAGCCGCTACGGCCAGATCAATCTACCTGCAAACATCCATCTTCACTTTGATTGTTTCCTCTCTGACTCATCAGCTCATATCCATCTCGATCCCGTCTGCTTTTTGCCTCTGCCTGCTCTACCTGCTTCCTCTGTTTTTCACTGTAAACATGTGAACGGTCACATGGACGGGACATTACGGTAATCACTGATCGCTTTGGCTCATTTCAAACACAGTTTCAATGTGCAAATAAGAACCAAAATGACTGTAAATTCTTACCTTTGAAATACCATAAAACGCTGACCTGCACATCAACACTGTGTCGTCACATCCAGAAACCACAAGTTTATCGTCTATCTCTTCGCATTCAGATGATGGAATCAGTGCATTTGTCTGGAACATCATTATCCTCATTAGCGCCA
The DNA here is from genome assembly GCA_029783645.1 of Ctenochaetus hawaiiensis. Classification (NCBI taxonomy): domain Eukaryota; kingdom Metazoa; phylum Chordata; class Actinopteri; order Acanthuriformes; family Acanthuridae; genus Ctenochaetus; species Ctenochaetus hawaiiensis. The sequence continues at coordinate 2,700,008 of JAPZDY010000009.1, forward strand.
CTGCAGCATAATTGCCAATTACTGCACCAGCTCTGCCATACATATGAGATGTATGAAAAAGGGACATTACAACATGTAGAAAGCATTTTTATTTTCTCACCTTTCAATTGCCACCAAATGTACTGAGGGTCTTTTGCAGTAAAATTAATTTCTGTTTGAAGTAACATTCTTTGTTTTCCTGCAAAGCAACCGCCAAAAGGATGGAACGAAAAGCAGTAAGATCAGTCATAATTTTACCTGAACAAAACCTTTTTTTTGTCTCTCGCCAATCATGTGACATGTAATTACACTGTTTGGCCACTAGGTCTAATTACATTGTTTTTGAAGACTTTAAAATGGCCAAAATGTCCATTAAGTTAAAATAAAGTAATAAATTGGCAAAGTTACTTTGTGTGACACAAACACCTTGAAGTTTTCATCAGAAATGACTCAACATGGCTGCTGAGGATTTTTCACAGCTCAAATGTGCAAACATGCATATTTTTAAATAAAAAGCTTGAGAACTCGTTTTAACTCTGCAGCACACTCAGGCATCTCGGCTCATTGTGTTTGTAAAAATCGCAATGTTCTCATGTCCTTGGAAAACAAACGTGTTTCATTCATGAAACTGCTGCATTGAACCAGAATGACGATACAGTATATTGAATAGGAACACGTGAAGCAGCCTGAGGTAAAACAAGCGAGAAAATAAATCACAAAACCATTTACAAGGTAAAAACATGAAGATTCAAAGGATTCAAACTTAAAACAGTTGTCTTAGAGGCTGTTCTGAGTTGCCTTTACAACAAGTTTAACTGACAAGGTGAGAAATTAATGTTTACAACAAGATTTATAACAAAACTTAGAAACCCATCTGAACTGATCAAAAACTATCTCAGGGATTGAGCTCGTTGGTGTTTCCAAAGTCTTAACCAGACCAAATATTTAAGCTCTAAACTTGACCATCAGGTTTCTAAACCAGCTGAGAAAAAACTTATATAATGTAAGAAGGACATGAACATAATATTCCTGCAGAAACCAAACACTCACTCCGCCTGCAGAGGAAATGAAGGCGCTGATGGATTCTTGCACAGACACTTGACACTAATTGATTTTTCTCCTCCAACAGAGCAGATGGGTGGGAGCTGAGACGGCGAAGGACAAAGCAGCAGACAGAGAAAAGCCCGTCGGTGTCGCCTCGCTCCCCCACCCGGCTGGAGATGACGGAGGAAATGTGGGAGAACAGCAGCTTTGCCAGCCCGTCGCCCGGACTCCCTCCGTTTCTGCTCATGTTCAACGACAGCGATCTGAACGAGACGCTGTTCAACTCCACCAACTCCTCCGTCACAGATGCGTCCTCTGGTCCCAGCGTGGCGGGGGTCCTCATCCCACTCATATACATAATTGTTTGTATCATCGGCCTGGGTGGAAACACGTTGGTGATTCACATCGTGCTGCACTACTCCAAGATAGAGTCGGTGACTAACATCTACATCCTCAACTTAGCCATCGCAGATGAGCTCTTCATGCTCGGCCTGCCCTTCTTGGCGGTCCAGAACACCCTCCAGTCGTGGCCGTTCGGCTCCTTCATGTGCCGTCTGGTCATGACCGTCGACTCCATCAACCAGTTCACCAGCATCTTCTGCCTGACCGTGATGAGCATCGACCGCTACCTCGCTGTCGTGCATCCCATTCGCTCTTCAAAGTGGCGGCGCCCTCAGGCAGCCAAAGTAGTGAATTGCACCGTCTGGGCTCTGTCGTTCCTCGTTGTTCTGCCCGTTGTCATCTTTGCCAACGTCCAGAAGGCAGGAGGTACCTGCAACATTGCCTGGCCACAGCCGGCAAACATCTGGCGAGCTGCCTTCATCATTTACACCTCCACGGTCGGATTCTTCTGCCCTCTGCTGATCATCTGTCTCTGCTACCTACTCATCGTTTTCAAGATCCGCAGCTCGGGGAAAAAAGTCCACGCCACCTCAACTAAGCGAAGGAAGTCGGAGAGAAAAGTGACTCGCATGGTTGTGATCGTTGTTGCCGTGTTCGTCTTCTGCTGGCTGCCTTTCTACGCCCTGAACATCATCAACCTGCTGGTGGCTCTGCCCTCAGAGTACCATGGTCTGTACTATTTTGTGGTTGTGCTCGGCTACGCCAACAGCTGCGCCAACCCCATCGTCTACGGCTTCCTGTCAGACAACTTCAAGAGGGGCTTCCGGAAAGCCCTGTGCCGCTCCACGAGGAAGGTGGAGAACCACGAGCCCATGGAGCGCCAGCAGCAGCAGGAGGAGGGGAGGACGGCGCTGATGCCCAGGGAGAGTCTGAGACGGGCGATCAGGGACGAAGAGGACGATGATGAGGAGGACGCCTCAGAAATGACTGAGATCTACAGAATTGCCCAGAATGGCAACAGCAGCTTCCAGCCTCAGTGCTCGCAGCCACTCTTCTTAGAAAGAGGAGCGACTCCGGGAGCGACGGAGCCGTCGTCCCCGGACAGGAAGGACAAAGCTGGAGACTCGAAAGGAAAAGATCCAGCCAACGGCTCCTCGCTGACTGTTCCATTACTTCTCAACGGAACCAAAAATGGGAGCATTAAAACTCTGCCAGAGGAAAACTTGGAGAAGAGCACCTCACTGGAGATCAGTTACTTATAGTGTGAAATACAGACGGACAGTTACATGAAATGAACTCAGTATTACTGAAATCCACAACACTGGAGCAAGAAGTCAATTAAAAATGAACCTCTAGAGAAACTCAGACCTTGGAGATGCTGTTTTCGATCAATGGACTCAAAGTTTCTTTAGCGTTTGAAGGAGTCACTTCAGTTTTACCAACATATGGAATGTAGTAATGTGTATATTGTGTACATACATGCATGGCTCACTGTACAGAGTTTTGCCTTATTGTCACATGCATCTTCTGATTGTTGTACCTGCAGCCTTTTTACTGTGTGTGACAATCATCTGCTTGAATTCAAGTGTATTTAAGCTTTAGCTGACGTTCACGCAACAACACGAAGCTGAACGTCCAACAAGAAACATCAGCTCCTGTGTTTTTAACTACATGCCCGTTTGTTTTGAAGGTAAATGTGATTTCAGATTATTTTTAGATTGTAATGGGAGGAGCTTGAGGCAGATGATGTTGTCTGGAAGGTTGTGAAGTTTTAGGCAACAAAAGCACTTTGGTTCAGGTTAGTGAAACATTTTTAGGTCAAATATCAATATCAAACATCCTTTAAGACACTTTTGACTTTCCTGCATCAAAAACATGTTTGGCCTCACGAAACTGTCAAACTTCTTTGCTAATTGCGTGTTTAAGCCTGATGAATGCCACCTGTTAATGAAGAGATGTGTTTTAATGAGACTTCATCATTAAAGTGTGTGGATGTTCCGACTCCTCAAAAAAAATCAAAAGTCTCATGAGACTGAATATCCATCCGTCCAACAGCCTGTTATTCTGAAGAACAAAGACACTCTCCCTGTGCTATATTCTGCAAAGACTCTGCCTCTGATTGGCCCTGATTAGCTTTAATTGGCTCTGATTGGCTCTGACCCCGACATTTTTTTAACTGTAACCGGTAAAGAACGCTAACCAATCACAGGCATGAAGCTGAGTGTGATCGTTTCTTTCACTCTGATGAGGTTGGACTTAAACCTACCTGCGCCGCCTGCTGCTCGGACGGGAAAAAAATCATGAAAGGAAAACAAGATTTTGCTTTTATTCATTTCTGTTAATTATTAACCAGAAACACATATTCCTGCATCAGTGTACTTTCCTGTAATTCCTAAGAGTCTTCTGGTTGGATAAATTGTTTGTTTCATCCTGTATAACTATGGCTGAAAAAAGAGGAGTTAATATTTTACTCTCGTGTTATCAGTAAAAGCTTTTAGGTGGTTACTTAACAGGGACAACACACAATTACAGGAGTGTCAGTTATCAACACACGTTGAATATAAATGTGTTCAGACTGCACAGGCTTCAGGGTGGAGCGCAAACTTATTATGTGTGTTTACTGTTGTCAAAACTAACATTAACATTCAAATACTTGAGTGAATGCAGGCGACTTTCCACCACTGAGATAAATTTTCAAGTAAAAAATTGAACCCAAATTGCAGCAGATGAAGCAAAAACTCTCCATCATTCATCAGCGACTCAGCTCACCTCCGTTCATTCATGAGTGCAAACACACCACACACTCTGAGAGGAGACGCGTTATTTTTAGCCGGCTGTAAATACAGAAAGAAACGCCGCTTCTGCTGGGTGTTACTGTGCCTCTGCTCCTGTCGGCTGGTCTTCAGTCCACACACCCACGCACACCCTTCTGCAAAGATCCTGTGAGCAGCATAAAACCATCATTAAAGCCACATTAAAACCGGATTTGCCAAGCTGGTACTTTACTTGCTCGTCCCCCAGGGGACTGCAGCTTGATGAGAGTGGAGATTTGTGCAGGAGGAGCTCGGCCGTGTGTGTTTGCTCCTCTCTGTGTGAGTAAGCTGTTTACTAGTGTTTGTGCAAGTGTGTGTTCAGCTATAAATACTGTTGAATTGTGTGATCCCGGACTCCCCTCGGTGATAACCCACCTGTGCTTACTGTGCAGGAGAGAGGCGAGAGTCAGTTGATGGATCTGCCGGTGGCTTCGCTGTGACTCAGTGTAGATTCGCTGCCCACAGGCTCTCACCCACACACAATATGGAGAAGACTCAAGTTAACTCCAACAGCCAATTATTCACTTTTTTTGGGCAGGAGCAATTATGGGAAGCCTGAGCAAACGCTGCCGTCAGCTCGAGAGGACGAACACAACGAGGTCCACACATCATCCTAACGAGGTTCAGCGCTTCCCTTTTGTTTCTCAGTCGAAGCACATTCAGCACATTCAAGTCACCATGAATTCAGAGTAACACGTTCATTTGCACTGTGTGATCAGGATGCATGAAGAGTTGTGAAATTATCCCACTGGAAAAGCCAGCTGAGTGGGAGACTTTATTACTTTGTGCTTTGAAAACACAAGCGTCACTTTAGCTGAAGTGTTTGTGTTGAAGCACTTTCTCAAAGGGACACGAGCTCTCATCACGGAGACGACGCTGTGAATCATGTTTGGGATGAGTTCAGCCCATCAGGGCCAGATGTGCAACATGACTCTGCTGGATGGAGGCTGCTGTGGATCTGTTCACATGTTCCTCGGTTTTGTTTTAATCGTGCTGCTGCAGCTTCAGTATTTTGTGCCATAATGACAAATCTGTCTGTGAGTATATCATTTAGATTTGAAACAAAAAAATAAATAAATAAAAGATGTGTTTGAGTGAAACTGTTGACTTTTGTCTTATTTTCTCTCAATGTTGTAGGTGAGACTGACACAATGTCAGGTTTTCACTAAATAATTTTTACGGCCTAAAGAACACATAATAATGTTATTGTGATATTTATAAAAAATAGTCAAATGTGAAAACAGTCAAATTCATGAACTTAAATAATCTATGAGAACTG
>JAPZDY010000009.1:2786520-2812131 GCA_029783645.1 Ctenochaetus hawaiiensis
ATTTTTCTGTTGATCAGTTAATCAAATGGTTAAAAGTTTTCGCTCTGAAATTAAAAGTGGGCACAAAACCTGCAGCAGCTTTTACAAAAACAGAGGTGTCATCTTCTCCTTTCTCACCCAAACCAATCCACCCTCCATCATTTCACTGCAGATTCATGTAATGAAATCAGATGTTGTCTTGTTTTTATTAAGGCATGTTTTCTAACTCCTGGCCACAACATTTTCTAATGCCTCAGTCTGTGTGTTTTCTTGTTGTGAGTTCAAAAACTTCTTTGTTTTTCCAGCAACTGACTGGGAGAAAAATCCCCAGAACATGCAAAGTGTCCCAGTTCCTCAGTATGGACTCATGCACTGCTTTCTGATGTTGATTCTGCACCGTTCAGCAGGAAATAATCAAGGAATTGATGTTTGATGTTGTTATGAATGAGAAAACAATGTGAGTCAATCAGTCTGCACATTCAGAATGCAGACAAAAACTACAGCAGCCAAAATTAACATTATCATTTTATGAATTTGCAATGGTTTGCATGTAATTTGGTCAGATTTCCTGTTTTGTTTTCCCCCATTGTGTCCCGCTTTTTGGTCTTCCTGTCTTAGTTTGCTTTCCCACCTCCTTGATTGATGATTAGTTTCACCTGAACCTGATTGCCTTCTTGTGTATTTAGGCCACTTGTGTTCACACCTGAAGTTTCCAGTCAGTCTGTCCTTCCTTTGCTCCTGTGTTTCTTCAGTTTTTCCTGTCTGCCTGTGTTTTGTAGGTTGTTTTCAGAGGTTGCTCGATTTTGTTGCATTGCTTTTTCTTGCAACCACTGCGCCTCACTTTTACATCTCTCATTGTGCAGTTTCCAGTCTCTGCAGGCAGCTGTTTTCAGCAAAAAAAAGCTTAAAAATCAACACTGTAACATACCTGCTCAGCACCAAACAGCAGACAGACACTGTTAGTGACAAGCTGGTAAACATAGCGGAAAGTTTAGCAGCTAAAGAGACAAATAATTCCCTCGGGAGACCAAAACAGAGCTAAAAGAGACTGGATAATAAAAAAAGGATGACATGCAAAAAGCAGCAGCATCGGCGCCATTTTCACCCCCTCGATTCATGTGTTTTTGCCCCCAGCCAGCGTTGATCTCTGCCCCGGGTGTTTGCATGCGTTCATCTGAGAGTATTCGCTGACATTGATGACAGAAGGGCAGGCCTGTCACAGCCCGCGTCACCCTGGGGCCTCGCGGCAGACTGGACGCTGGCCTGATCTGGCTTTGGCGTCGCCCGATAAAATCAATGGGTCTGGGGCAGGACATGCGGGGGGGGCTTGGAGGACGAGCATGGGGTGGCAACAACACCGGCTCGTCGACCAGTGCAGAGTCTCTGGTACCAGTGTGAATACAAGTGTGTGTGTGTGTGTGTGTGTGAGGGCTCACCAGAGGGCTTTAATCTGATCACATGACCTGAGACGTGGCTGTCACAGGGGCCGATGATGATGATGATGATGATGCTTTAATGCCGGTCGGAGAACTTAACATGCAGCTCGGCCCCTGTGTTTGCACCAGCAGGTGTCCCGCTCCGTCACGGTGACATTGAGCGTCCTGCAGCTCCTCTCCGTGTCCAAGGCGTCAAATAAGGAAGCCATCGACTGATACATAAAACACACGGCACGCAGACGTGAGCCAATAAATTAAAAGTCAATCATTTTCGTCCTGGTTGACCGAGTGAGTGTTAGCACTCCAACTTTATATCTTATTAAGGGTGGGAATATAGAGACGGCGCAGCTTGTAAAACACAGAGGTGAGAGAGTGTGTCCTCGTGTTAAAGGGAGATTAGAAAACACAGGACGAGCCGCGGCGTCGAGTCGCCACCGGGGGATCATCAAACGACGGCTGCAGCCTCTCAGATCATTTCACATAACACGCATTTATTCATCTGTTGTGAGCTGAAACGGCCTGAAAATTCCCACAACTGAAGCAGAAAACTGCAAATTAAATACTTGTCTCATTTTTGTCCGCAAATATATGGCAGTAGAGTTTCAGATTAGACCTTTTTTTTTTTAAATGCAGAACATATCAAATATGAAAAACAGTTTTGGTGTTGCACACCAGAGGCAAACTGCTTCACATGCAATCACAAGCTTAATGACCAGCAGCTGCTACAACATAAAGACAAAACAACTGTGTGGCTCAGTGGATGAAGATTCAGTGAGAAAATGTGCTTCATGTGCATATTTGTGGTTCATAGACTGTTAAATATGATGCTGCTGATGTCGTATTTTAGGGTGTAGACCAAAAAGATTTTGTGTTTTGATTTCCTCTTTGGTTTGTCTGCACTGTGGAAGATCTGGAGTTCATGGCTGATAAAAACTGCTGAAATGTGTTTGTGGGCAGAAATAATGTGACGTGTTGATACATCAGAGTGCTGAAAATACAGATGATACCAGTTAAAGGAGTTTTTGAGCTCTAGCATCTTTATGGAGGAACGTTTCTAGACGTCATTCTGTCACAGAGGGACGTCTTTGCTGTTTAAGAAAATTTATCACGTCCATATTCGAGCTTAGATTAACCCTGTGCTTCGACCGCTCGTTGTGGCGTTTACTTCCCCGCTGATGTGTGATGTTGCTGAGCTGTGGCGCGGCGCTGTCACGCCGACGTTCAGCCGTGATCTGCGGGGACATCAGCAGCGGAGTGGAGGGTAATTACAGTAATTGAAATGTGTTTCTGCGGAGGGAACTTTAATTGTCTGAGCGGGGCCTGTCATGTGAAGTGATTTCAGTGTGAGGGAGCTCTTTTACTGTGTTCCACTGACCCGTCTGTGTGTGTGTGAGTGTGTGTGTGTGTGTGTGTGGGTGATGTTATGTTAACATGACAGAGCTGCATTCAGTGGGAGGAACACTGGGCTGTAACGGTAGCTGTGTGTATGTGTTCGTGTGTTTCTTTCTTATATTTTTTAAATCTATCATGATAAATATAGAGATTAAAACTTATTCACTCATATCTGATGATTATGTTTGAACCATTTTTCTCTTTTTTCTTTTAGTTTTTGTATTAGAGCATCCTGCATCCTGCACAAAGATAAAAAATGTGTTATTATTTATGGCTGTGCACTAAACATTATGATGCATCTCGTGTTGGAGGAAGCTTTAGCTCCTTAACTTGAGTAAAAGCTCTTAAACTACAAATTAAAATACTGCAATATAAGTAAAAGCTCTGCATTCATTCACACTCGAGTAAAAGTGTGAAAATATAATCAATAAAATGTGCTTAAAGTGTGAAAAGTAAATTACTTATTGCGCTGTGAAATGTTCCCTGTCAGGGTTTTTCACATATAACTGATGTTTTTTGAGTTAATATCACTTGTGTGTTGCGTTTCACTGCTGTAAATGTTTAAGGTTGAGCTTGTTTTAACTACTCGATGTCGGCCATAAATCTACAGCGGTGCATTATGTTCAACATGATGCATTAAGAGCGAATCCAAGAGGCTGCAGATCATTTTTTCAACCAATAAAGGAAATTTTCATCCTTCAGTTTATGAGAAAAAAGTCAGAGTACACATTTTTGGAGAATCAGGGGTTTAACTGGAAGTCTATGAAACTTTTGTCATTTTAAAAAAGTAACTGGTAACTAAAGTTGTACAATATCTTCTCCTGGGATGTAATGGAGAAGTAATATTAGGTCAAACAAGATCTAGCAAAGTAAATAGGCTACTTAAATAAATTAAACTTTTCCTGAAAACATGATTTTACTGAGAAAACCTTCAGTACTGTTCTTTGTTCTTCCTTGAATGAAGAAATAATCTCTTCTTCTGATATAACTTAAGCTTTAGTAGCATCAATGCTAACTTTTTTAGCTGCAAAATGAACAGAAACTTGTTTCTCTCTCTGATTGTCAAACCTCAGCATCACCTGCCGCTGCCTGTTGTTCCTCACAGGACTCTGATTGGTCCAAACCACATGATTTAAAACCTGGCAGGACGTATTTATTGCTTTCTGATAAAGTGAACAGAGTTTTACTTAAAAAAACCTTCTAATTATTGTGGCTCTTGTTGTTCTGTCACCTGCCGTGAAGGTGCTTTTAATCAGCATTTTTTAATTTATTAAAATCATGAGAAGAAGAATGGGGAATGAATCCCAGAGTTGTCTTAACCATCACATCTAAACATCGCAGCTCTCACTCGTGTTTAATTTTCTAAATGCCAGAGAGCGAGATTTGCATTTATTCTCTAATTAATTCAAGTCAAAATTGCACTCCGTCTGCGAGGCGTGTTGTCAAGACACAGGAGCTTTCAGGTGCAGACTGAAAAACTGTGGAAGCATTTTTGCACATTTTGAATTTAGCCATCAAAGCTAATTTCCTTTGTTGATGCAGTTTTTTTTTCACATTGTGTATTTTAACACACATTTTTAAAGATATTTTGTGGATGTCTGATGTTAGCGTTACAGGGGGGGAAGGCTGGGGGGGCAACGAGCCTCCTGGCCTGGAAGAGGACGATACAAGGGCTCAGTATTGAGGAAGAGGAGGAGGAAGAGGAGGAGGAGGTGTTGAGGGGATTAATAAGCGTTTGTAGTATTAAATCAATGTGCCTGGGAGCTGAGGTACCTGATTAGCATGACCCCGTCCTGCACATCAGCACATTCAAGGCTGGGGGAGGCTGATTAAGAGCCAATGCTAATTTCCTCTGAACCCTGTCAATGAAAGAGAGAAAGAGAGAGAGAGAGAGAAAGTAAGAAAGACAGAGAAAAGGAGAGAGAGAGAGAGAAGGATGGAGGATGCAAAGAGATGCCTTTGAAAAGCTGACATTGTGCATGTTAATTCACACCTACTGTACATGTGTTTGATATTTCTGCACAAGTACACAGTTTATGTTTATGCATGACGGTTAAAATGTGGAAATGTGGAGGCATAAAGTTTGTGGAAAATGTAACAGACAGCTAAAATTTACAGATCCTTGAAGGTGTCAAGAGAGAAAAACAAACAAATGAGAGGATGATTTTGTCATTTTGTGCTCTTAAATGAATCATTTCTACATTAATTTTTCAGATAACTTCTCACCTTGGTACCATAGTCCTGTCTTGTGCTTGTAAACCTTTAGTTTTCTACAGAACACTGTGTTTTTTTCTGGGACTTTGGATTTATTTTACAGGGTAACAGACTCTCTGTAAAGACTTCTGTGTAAAATGAGGAGGAACAATTTATAATGTGATTTTGAATCCAGAGCGTGATTTATTAAAGTTACACAACGAATAAAAAGTCAAGACTTTGTTTTAAAAATGGCATTAGATTTGTTAACGGTCACATTATGACTTATTTATGACTCGAGACTCAGTGTTTAGGACGAGAGTTTAGACTTGAGACTTCAATACAAAGATTAAGAACTTGTGACCTTAAAAATAATGACTTGGCTCCACCTTTTCACCTAAATCATCCAGGTGTTAAACATTAGTGATAAGAAGCCACATAACTAACTATATGTACATTTTAACTGATGGAAAAAGCAGCTTTAAGTTTAGCTTCAACTCATATTTAATTACAATATTTAGCCGCTTAGATTTAACTCAAAGGCAGATATTAAAAGGCAGGGTTTCATGGATTGGCTCCCTCGCTCACTTGTCTGTTTATTTCCTGGTTCTCTAGGTAATTAAAGCATCTGCTGGGCTCCGCATGAATGCCTCTAAATATTCAGATTATTTAGCATTTGGACTCAAGTTGTATGAATGAAGCCACAGTGGCATTGAGGAGGACTAGCTGCTGTAGAAAACCCAGCCATGGGCCTGCATGTGTGTGTTCAGTCTCATTAGGTTTGTTTGTCAGCCAGCGCTGAAGAGTGCCAGCGCTCGGACACCAGCCTGAGCTGCAGCCGTGCCAATCAATACAGTACACAGTATCCGCTCTCACCCTGCGTCTCTGCAAGCAGGTTGGCACGCATGCTGGCAGCAGGACAGGGCCGGGCGGAGCCAACCAGCCTCCATCACTCATTACTACAGCTCCCGGTGCAGCCACCAACAGGCCGAGCAGAGCGAGGCATCGACCGAACGCTGTCATGCTGCACAGACAAGAAGAAAAGTCTGAGTGCTATGCAAAGTGTTGCTAAGTGGGCTTATTTACCCAAATTTAGGAAAAACATTTAGCCATTTTTGTGTTAATAATTAGATGAGAAAAACTTAAAAACACCATCATATATTCTGCATCAGTTTGATATGAAGCTAACACTAAATTAGCTTAGCTTAGCAAGGCAAGTTTGTTAAAACAGGCATAGCACCAAGCATACATATGGCATAGAGAGGCATAGAAATACATTAAAAATTTGTAATGGAAAAAATTTTAAATTGCATTTAAAAGACAATAAAAACAAAAGAAACGAAATGAAAACAGCATTGCACTATCTAAAAATAATCCAGCTCATCTAAAGCTCTCTAATTTATTTGTTACATGTTGTTAGTTTGTAAGAAAACCAAATTGTTAATGGACAGGTTATATTTATATGAGGTGCTAATCAAGCTAGCTTCCCCTCATGACAGGTCTAAGCTAAATCAGCTGCTCTCTGTAGCTTTGTTTTCACTGTACAGACCTGATGATATCAATGTTCTCATTTTACTGCTACCCAGAAAGCCAAATACGCATAGTTCTTAAAATGTTGAACTATTCCTTTAATATATGATTGTAAAATTCCTCATTAGTTTATTTTTCTAGTCTCCGACACTCTCTGACTATTCGAAATCGGGGTATATGAAGCATCAGAAAATCAAATGCTGACAATATTCAGTGTTCTTGCTCAAAAGATTCAAAGTTGATGAGATTTCTTCCATCTGGGGGAAGTAAAGTTGTTTGCCAAATCTTCATTTTGGCTACTGACTGTAAAACAACCAGTCACAGTGGTGGTAAATAGAGAAGTGCCAATCATCACAAGACAAACAATGCAAAAGCCAGTATAAATAGAAATCAGACTTTGAGAAAAGCTGTTTTGTTTTTTGCCTTTGTATTCGAAGATCCTGCCTCATTTGAATATAAATTACAACAGTTTGGTGCAACTTCATAACGATTTCAGTCAGGATGCAAATAAACTTTTTCTACAAACGTCAGGAAACTAAGTCAGATCTCCATGATCACCTGTTTTCACTCCCTCTCAAGCTTTTAGTTCTAGCATTTAGAAGATCTGTCATCAAAACTTGAAGTATTTGAAACAACTAGTTTGAGATTTTACACAAGAAAAACAAATGCAGGCCTTTCATTTCACTAACTGCTGCTCGCAGGTTTGATAAGCTTTAGCTGGCTAGCTAATGCTGATGCTAATGCCAAGCATCAGCTAAACTCTCACTGGATGACAATTTAATATTTTCACACAAAAAAATTAAACACAATCTGTAGCCAACCAGAATAAAGCTTTTTAGTTAATACTATCTCCCTGAACTGCAGAAATAATGAAGTTACAACTGCACAAAGTAAGCTAGTTTAGCTGGACATGCTAACACCTACTGTGTCCAGATGTGACTGACATCTTATGGTCGGACAAAGGCGCTCAATAGTATAGTTTAGATTACAGTAAACATTGATGAAAATGATTCCAAATTAATTAAATTGTTATAAATTAAACAAGCTTAAATGTGGATTAATGTGTGACAGGTCATTGTTGCTAAAGACCAAGTGCATAATTGGTATTCAGCAGCTGAAACTCGCTCTAACTGGCTGTCACATGAATGTTGGCGTCACTGGAGAAGAAACAAAAGATGCGCCGCTCTCTGTGATTATGACCTCGACCCAAATCAAGAAGGCGACCTCGGTGCTAATCACAGGGCTCCCTGGAGCACCCTTTCATGTGGGCAGAAGCGAGGGCTTCAGAAACTCAAGACGCCGCGGAGGTCGCCGCTGTCATTAGCCATTAGAACGGAGGTCAAAGCTTTCATTTGGTCGGGGTCATTGTTTCTTCAGCAGCTGTAGATTGACAGTGTTTCACCATGAAGGAGAGTAGCCATGGTTATTTCCTTTACCTGGACTGTACCCCCCCCCCATTTAGGCATCTCACTTTCCGTCACAGTAATGTCACCTGAGCTGAGATAAGATTCATTTTTTATATATACATTTTTAAGTTGTAACATACATACAGTTAATGAATAGCAGTTACTTATTTCAGTTTAAACATGACTATGTGAAGATGTTATTTAATCCTGTACAAGGCTAAATCTTTGCTGTGGCTCCTATGTTACTGTATTACTATATTGTTGTTTTCCATATAGAAAATGACTCAAAAATGACCGAATTTCATTTTTGGGTGAACTGTTCCTTTAATTTTTCACAAGCTGCTAAAACAAGTGAAATAAGCAAAAAAGAAAAAAACATTTTGTGCAGGTATTTCTGTAAAGTTTGCAAGTGCCTGATCAATAAGAAACCTTCAATACGTCAGAGGTGGCTAACATTATTAGCCAGTAGCTAACATTAAACAGAAGGTCAACAGCAGCTCAGTAAATAAACAGATCAATATATTTGTCTCATGCTGTGCGGGACTGTAAAACATGATGTATCATGAACCTGTTCCCTCATTTCTCAGTAAGCCGTCCATGGCAGAGACTAGTCCCTGTCTATCTGTCAGCCTGTCAGTCTATCTGCCTGGCTTCCCCCCAGGGTGCTGCTGTGCCTAAACATCCCCCCAGGCAGGATCCAAACCTTTGACAGGGCCTCAGCCGATCCTTAAAAAGATGGAAAGTGAGGATGTGAAATCTCCAGAATGTGCCGAAGAAGGACTGATTGTTAAGCAGGTGGCCCCTCTGATGCCTTGGGGGCATAGTTATTGTCCCATCTTCCTTCAGCAGTTCCCATCGTCGACGCTCACTGCAGGCAACAAGCTGCTCGGAGACGCCGCCATCTGAGCCTCATAGGTTCGCCACGTGAACGCCGTCACACTCAGAGCGCATCCTGACATGAAAAAATCTGCAGGGACTTCAGCCTTTTCCTTCCGAGGTAGAGCATGGTCAGCCAAACCCACAGGCAGCGAACTGGAGCTCAGATCCCTGGGAAGACACAGTGCATGCTGGGAGGTCGCCGTGAAGGTCACTGCACTTTTCAGTGTGCTGCTAAACAGTGATGTTAATACAGAGAATGCATAGGACTGGAGAAGCACTGCAGGCCAGCTGAACCTTGAAGTCATGTAAATGAGTTAGAGGTTCGTGCCCTGGATCATCATTACGAGCTCCATCGCTGCTCTCAAGACGTCTGCGAAGCTTTCCAAACCGGAGGCGCTTGTTCTGTGGAGAAGAGCCGCCGCACAGATTTCTTATATCCGAGGACATAACGTGGTTTGAAGAAAGGTTCAAAAAATATCAGCTTTTCAAGGGATATACTATTATGATACTTGATATTGTGTGGACAGATTTTTTTTCAGTGCTCTTTTATTATTTTCTGGCTAATAGCGTTGTTTTTGAACCAACGTGGCAACAATGAAAACAATGTTTATCAAGTCAAGCATCTAAAGCCTCTAATGTTTTACTATTGAGCTTAAAATCTACATAAATCGTGTAAAATATTTATTCCAGAAACCCAGAAAATAGCCCCAAGGATTAACTGATTGCATTGAACAGCATAAGGATCATTTTATAGGGAAACAGATGGCTAACCAAGCTAGCTGGTTAAAAATAATTTAAAGTGAAACGTAATTCAAATTTAAAAGAGCAAAGCTTCAATTTGATGGTTTTGGTTATTTCTGCTGCAAACTGTGAAGAGCTCAGCTGACTCTTGGATCTGCCAGGCTCAACCTTTTCCTTCAGGTCCACAAACTCTTTATTTTGATAAGTTTCAACATGGTTTCAATGTAAACAGATGGTTTGAAATGTGAAATATTTCAGCACTGTTAACCTCATGCATTTATCACATTTTAAAATAGGTGTTCAGTTGCTATAAGATTCACATCTTTTGTGCATTAAGCTTATATGAAAGAACAGTCTTATCAAACAATAGAGCAAGTTTTATGAGATCTCCAAGTATTTTACAAAAAAATAGGCTTATGTATGAGTGCATTTTAAAATCTACAGGTTACACGACAGCTTTAAGAGCTAATTTGGACAAAAAAAGGACAAAATTGTGCAAGTCACCAATGATATTTTTGGCTAACGATGACCACATTGATATCAGATTTGGTGAATCTGATCAGTGTCCATGAAAGTCAGCCGCTTAGTTAAATATTAACCACAATCACCTTTGGGATAAATTTTAAAATCATGCTCCTGAATGTAGACGTGCGTATATTTGCTGAACCCTTAAGATGGAGACGAGGGCATGTGTTAAAGTCGAACAGTTTCCATTTTATTCCTCTCTGCAACGGTGCATCTCTGAGGTTTCGTGTCACCTTGAGACGAACTCTTAAACGGCCCCACTGTCAACAATCAATAATTTTGGCTGGCCCTCTATCCCTCTTTTGTCTCTGCAAATGAAGCTGATGGATGAAAAAGAGCCCCGCTGCCCTCTCCCAGGTAATGTGCTGTGAACGGCCGTGTCAATATCTTCAGGGTTAACAGGATAGAAGGATGGAGGCCCGAGACGACGGAGGGAGGATTTTAGGAAGAGTGATGCATTTAGAGCGGGACACAGGAGCTGGGTCAACTCTCAGGACAGCTTAATATTTAATCAACCCACCTCATTGGTAACCCTAAACCCCCACAATCCCCTCTGGTCCCGCAAGGAGACAAGTGGGAGAACGAAGGATGGGGGAGAAAAACGGAGGAAGACCGAGGGGGAGGAGGGCGAGACGACACTTTATCTTTCAAATGGTCTGTGCTTTGACTGAGTGTGAATTAAGCGAGAGAGAGAGAGAGAGAGAATAAAAAAGATGAGACGGTGGACGTTTGCTGGATGACAAAGACAGCAAGATGACTGTGTGCAGCAGACAGAGACAGACAGATAAAAGAAAAATGGAAGATGGCGAATAACGGCATTAAAGTCTTCTCCATCACGCAGATTGGAGCTCAGTCGTCGGGCTCTTTCAGGCAAGGTTAAAGACGGCGATAAGCGCGCCATGATGTTCAACGATGACATGATGGATGCAGGTGGGACAGGGAGCAGAGACATTAGAGCGTTGGGTCAAAAACACATTCATAAAGGTCCTCGCTGGTGAAGCAAAACGCTCTTAAGCTCTGGCTTAACGGCTTCAGTCATTTCCATCCTATTATTATAAAACAGATCGCTTCGATCTTTGAGTCAAGCTCGAAGGTTTTATACATAAAAGACAACTAAATGTAGAGATAGGACAGCTCGTTTATATGTGAATAATTAGGTCGTAGAAATCATCAGGATTCCACCTCTGGAAACCACAAATGACCAGATTTCACAGCAATCTGGCCTCTAGTTGTTGAATTTTCTTCTCCAGAGGAAAACATAACATGAATGTCAACATCCTTGAGATAATTCACATAATTGCAAAACTCTGTAATCCACATAGGGACCTTAAACACCGAGGCTGAATATAGCGAGTTTGAAACCTGTGAACCCTCTGCGCCTCCTCCTGTGCTCCGTCAGTGGGAGGAGGATCCCTGTGTTTTTACTGCTCTATATTATTTTTCCTTCCTCCCTGCTGTCATGCTATAAACACCACATGAACAGCATTTTAACAACCTTGGAGACTTAAAAGTTTATACCAAACAGCACAAGAACAACTTTCTGTCAACAAATGGTGTCATTTCAACAAGAATGTCGATCCCGTAAAGTCCCTGTCTGCAAAAATAAATTCATATTTTTTGCTTTAATTGGTTGTTTGAGCTTCACTTTGCAGAACGATGTACATGTGCAGCGTTTGAGGGAGGTTAGTTATTAAAAAAAGGGTATCAGACACGAGTTATTATTCGGTGCAGAGTCTTTTTAAATGTCTGAAAACTTGTCTGGAGGAGATCTTTAAACAGTAAATGTCAAAAAATTCACGGGTAGAGGAGAGTAAATGGTGAATATCTGACTTTTTTCTCCTCAAAGGCTAATATTGACAAACCAGTGTCTCGGCTTATTATTTTTACCTGAATCACTGTAAAATGCCAGTCTCTTTATTTCAATTTCATATTTAATATTTTAACACAGCAGCAGCGGGCTGCATTTAAAAAGGGATGTTAGAAGAGCGTGAGGGTTTGACCGAGCCACCATGCTGTTTAACAGCTGGGGTGTTTTCTCTGGCTGTTTGACAACTTTTGGAAAATTATTTTGTACGTATGGTTGCATGCAGAAGAGCAGCACAGTATGAAGCAGCATCGATGTACAATCCCAGCAGGAACCGGTCTTGCTGCAGGTAGTGGACGGCATCCACGTGGCGCTGCAGCTGTTGACTTGCTGCCTATCAACCCGTCTGCAGGCTGATGGTGGCTTACTTAAGCCACAAAGCCTTTAGGGTGTTGGGAAGTTGAGAGAAAAAGTGTATCTCTGGAAGAAAGGAGGATGTTGGTGGTGGAAGGGGGGGGAGGGGAAGCGATGAATGGCAGCAGGTATGCAGGCAGATGGGCCGCCGGGACTCCCAGCGGGTCCCTGTGGAGGTGCAGGCGGCCGAGTTCAGCACAGAGCCACCCAGCCAGGCGTCAGCACTTTGGGGAGAAGCTGGGAAAGTGCTGAGGTGGCACCCACGTGGGGAGACGAGGTGAAGTGGTGAAAAAATGTAACCATCCTGATCAAAGTTTAAGCGTGCATGTTAAACAGGAGAGAAAAAAGGAGGAGGTGATCACAGAAAAAGAGGACATGATTGGGAGATTTCCTGTACGACTTAAACAACTGACTGCTTCTCAAAACTCCACTTTTTACCTGAAACCTGAAGGCACAGCGAAGCTCCTTTTGACCCTGACTCGACCTCAAAAGTAACATCACATCCCTCTTCAAGTTTTGCTCCTCGATAATTAGCTGCAAGGACGCCGTTCGGTTTCAAGGTCGCGAGCTGCATCCCTCCGCACTGCAGCCTGGCTGATATACATGCCAGAGCCCCGTAGCACTTTTGTCGACTGCCATTCACATGATGCTACATAAAGCAGCCAGTTAGCTCTGTGGTCTGCGGAGAAGAGTGCTGAGAGGGAGAGCAAGGGAGGGAGGGAGAGTCGGTGTGATTACATAAGGTTGGATAACAGGCTCACTGTGGGGATACACACTCACTAGACAGTGTTGATGGAGTCTTTCACAGGCCTGATGGGGTGTTGATTAGGATGTGCTCACACACAAGGAGCAGATGCTAAAATGGATTCTAATGTGCTTTTTCTCTCTTTGTTTTATCGCTCCCTCTGCTTCATCCTCGTCTCCTTCTTTCGCCGCTGCCATTTCCCCTCTTTCTTTCTTCTTGCCCCCTTTGGCTGTTCTCCTCTCTGCGTGAACACCAAATCACATCCCATTCTCACTTCGCCTCCTTCGCCCTGTTTTGCTTTGTCGCCGTCCTCCTCCTCCTCCTCCTCTGATGTCCAGGTGCGGTGCGAGCCTCCAGCATCTTCCCCATCCTCAGTGTCATCCTGCTCTTCATGGGAGGCCTGTGTATAGCTGCCAGTGAGTTCTACAAGTCACGCCACAACATCATCCTCAGTGCAGGAATCTTCTTTGTGTCTGCAGGTGGGTTTTTTTTTTTATTGAACAATGATGCATCACAGTCGCTAACCTGCATGCCTTGCTTCCTGCAGCACCTTCAAAATAAAAGCCCTTGACTCGTTCATGAATAGCAGCCTGCAAAATTGCCACCAAAAATTTCACTCTTACATTTTTAGAGGATATTTTCTAGCTTTTCAGAAGATTTTTACCCTGTTATCCAATTTACCCAGAGAGAAGTCATATGATGCATGTTTATGTAGATTTATGTGAGGGAAGAGCCTAAGCAGCAACCTCCAGGGCTAAAAAAATTAAGCCAACAGTTCCTCTTGTGGCCACCCGAGGTGCTGGTATGAAGGATTTTGTCACCTGAAGACAGAACTGGCTTAGCAGGTTCCCCCTGCTCTGAATATCTGTGCCTAGCTAAGCTAAGTTGCTTCTAGGTTTAGCTCAGTGTGCAGCAGCAGTGGTATAAATTTCCCCAAAATCTCAAACTACTTAAATTATACCAATGCATAAATGAAATAAGCCACATTTTAACAACTTGTGCTGCTCGTCGTCTCATATACTGCAGCTACAAGTCTCTTCTTCTATTCTTCCTACTTCTGTCCTCTTTTCTTTTTCTCTTGATCCTGTTGCTGGGCTAAAAGCCACCCATTGGGACTCGTCTCTAAAAATATGGTGTCCCTGACACACTTTCCCTACGATCCATCCTCCCAGATGTACCATGTCAAACAATTCTCCGCGTGTGACTAAACTAACAAGTCAGAGTATGTGCATGTTGATACATGATGCACCGTAACGCAGAACATATCTCCAACGTGGATTATGGTACATCTGTCCCAAATGATATGCATCAAGACCTGAGGCTGCCTTGTTTCTCGCTGCAAGGGCAAAGATTAGGAGTGTAAGATCAGTCATGTTGGATGGAGACTCGGGCAGGATTAGTACACCGCGTACAGAACATAAATCAGCACTCTAAACATATTTGGTATAATGCTGCATTATTAAGTCAAGCATACACCAAGAATAACTCGGCCTATGAGCTCATCCTGACTGATACTTGTTGTCTCCTGTTTTCTTCCCTTTTCCTCATGAACTCATTACCCATAACCCACCCCTTTCTGCACCTCACGACCCTCCAGGTCTGAGCAACATCATCGGGATCATCGTGTACATATCAGCCAACGCGGGGGACCCTTCAAAAAGCGACTCAAAGAAGAACAGCTACTCTTACGGCTGGTCCTTCTACTTCGGTGCCCTCTCCTTCATCATGGCCGAGATGGTGGGCGTTTTGGCCGTGCACATGTTCATCGACCGCCATCGACAGCTCCGAATAGGGGCACGCGCAGCCGACTACCTCCAAGGCTCGGCCATTACGAGGATCCCCAGCTACCGCTACCGCTACAGACGTCGCTCGCGCTCCTCCTCCCGCTCCACAGACCCATCACACTCCCGTGACACCTCGCCGGTGGGCCTCAAGGGCTTCAGCGCGCTGCCATCCACAGAGATCTCCATGTACACGCTGCCCCGGGACACTCTCAAGTCCTCCGGCACGCCCACCGCCACCTACAACTCTGAGAGGGACCACAACTTCCTGCAAGTCCACAACTGCATCCAGAAGGACATGAAAGACTCGAGCCACACCAACACAGCGAACCGCCGCACCACGCCTGTATGAGGGAGTCGACTCAGGCCAGGCCGGCCAGGCGGAGACCAGGAGACACGGGAACCCCTGTGGGTGCAGTACGCAACCCAGGAGAAGATGGTTTTCCATGTTTATAGACATTTGTTCTTTTTGTTCAGCTGCATGACTTTTTCCATTACCATTGTTGAGAGGGTTTCAACAGTTCTGCTGTGATCCTGCAGCGAATGGCAGATCAGTGAGAGCGGGTCAGGTCATCCCGAGAAAGTGAGGTCTGTCATTTTATGCGCAGGGTTTGTTTATGAGGTTTTTGGGGCACTGAAAAACGGTTGGGTGGGTGTGGGAGGGCATTTATGAGACAAAGAAATGATTTTTCATGATTTCATAGCCCGTTTTTTGGTCTGACAGTTTCTTCGCCCCCCACAAGTTCGGTTGGAGCAACAGGTGAAGCTCCCCTTTCTGCCAGCCCACCGCTCAGATTTACACCTCTTTAATTTATTGACTCATATGTTTAATTTTTTGCATTAAAACTGTGAATTGTTACAGCTTGGGATTCAGTAAGAATTAGCCCAATCTGTAATCTCTAACAAAGGTACTATATATATGTATTACTTTTATAAATAAATTATTACGTTAATAATCAAGAGTTACAGACTTTAACGAAGCAAAAAATGACAAAAAAACAAACAAAAACAAGTTAACTAAACCAAGTGCTGTTAGTAAGACGAGAAAAGACTCTTTTAGTATCTGTTCATTTGAAGGTTGAGAACAAGAAAAGGTCCTTTTTTCGGTCGCGGCAGTTCACGGCGACTGAAGCCAACAGAGGCAAAAGCAGACAGTCAACAGTAGAATAATATCTATTCTTTTAATAGAACCTTCTCGTCTTTTTCTCAGTCCCTGTTCGCTTTCTTTTTTTTTTTTGGAGGGGGTCGTAACAGGAGAGTTGAACCCCATTTAACTGAAACAACCACCAAAAGGGGGTCAAAGTTCACAAAAAGCAAAGACTCCAAACACGACTTCTACAAAATAAAAAAGGAAGGAGCAGAGGGGAAGGAAAAGAAGAGGACGCCAAACACAAAAATAAAAACAAGTTAAATATGAAATAGTACAAGAGAAGCTAAGTGACACACAATTTCAGAAATTAAATGCATGCTATTAAAAATTACAGCAAATCTGCTCTTGAGAAACTTAAGTTTTAAAGGTTAATAATTATAAGGGAAAAAAAGCAAAGACGCTAAAGTTTAAAAGTATTAATGTTTTCATGTGTATTTTTCTTATGTTTTCTTTTTTTATTTATTCAGTTCATTTTATCTTATTGCTTTTGTGAGACAAAACCAAACAATCTACATTGAACAAAACTGCTTTTTTAAATGGTTTGGTTGATTTCTTTATAAATATATAAATATATGTATGTATGTATTTTATTTTTAAAAACTCACACAGCCTTAGTCATTTCTTTGTTTCTTTTGATTTTTAACGTGTTGTTCAAATTGAAAATGAAATCTTTAAAGGTGCCAAAACCGAATGATCCTATACTTGGATGCATCAAGTCCTGATGAATAAAATACGAACCCTAGGGGGAACAAATCACCATGTTTCGCTGTGTGTCTCTAACACTCCGTACCTTATATAACACCTCCTTGTTTGTTAGTTTTCAGCGCTAACACTTGTCTGTCTGACACGTCATCACATCTGCAATGCTGTTTACTTTTTCCACATTTAACAAAAAACTATATTAGGTTAGAAAATATACTGTTTTTGCAGCTTCCAACCTTTAAAGTAAAGCATCACAGTTCATGAACTCACTCTGGACATGAGGTTTGGTTCTTAAAACCAAAAATAGTTATTTAGTGACAGCTTTAGTCTCATGTTATTTAATTTGAGCTTTTAATTTTTTTTTTGTTTTTGGCTTTCAAATCTGTCCTTTAAATGTTTCAAGTTTTACTCTTAATGCAGATACAGTTTACTGATGAGGACCATGAAATGTGGCTATAGGCCTAGAAAAAGTTATTAAGTTTTATTTGAAACTAAGGTCAGGCATTCACTTTGACCATAAAGGCAAAATCTGTGTGTATGGTTTTACTTTTGTGACCCCTTAGGGACCCACCACCACTTTAGAAAACACTGTAACAAAGGACATATGGGATTTAATGAGTGAGTGTATGTGTGTGCACGTAATTTATTGATGTTGTGGGAGCATAAAAGCAACTAATTTAGCGACAATGCGAGGGCCCACCTACCATCTGGGTACATAAATTAAGTCCCCACAAAGTTATAAGGAGAGTTCATACCAAAAATTAAGTCACATCATTTCCTCCTACTCTGTTATTTTAATATATCCAGATTATTTTGTTGTGTCTTGCTGAGTTTTGGTCATTTGTGGTGCTGAAAGTGCCAAGAAACACATCTTTTATATAGGAACTGTTTTTTTCTACCAAACTATGCTATAAACCAAATCATAGCACAGAAGGAAATGTGCATAAACTCATGCACAAGAGCTTAGCTAGCAGGGCTAGCTAGCATTACGCATAAGCTGAAGAGGACACCGTTAATGTTTATATTCTGTGTTTTACAAACAAAAACCTGTCGTCCATGAGTTTATACAAACTTTGTACTATGCTGGATTAATATAGTTAAAAAAACACAAATTTTACCTCAACTTTCTCCCATTTAAGCCAGTATAAGAAGAAATTCAAAGCATATTTAAAAAACTTCGTATGCTAGATCTTTAAAACAAAGCTGTTTAAACTGACAATTTATCACACAATCTTTCTTTCGAAGACGTAAATGGTAGTTCTGACTCCTGCTGCACATATATAGCTCTGTTACACACCAGTGAGGTTATTTCTCTCTTTTTTGAGGAAAAAAAAATCTAAGACAGCATGTAAGACACAGAAAGTCATATCTTTCCTGAGAAAGAAACACAGGTTTGCAATAACACCAGCAGGTTTAGTCTGCCAGCAGTTTTCCTGTAAAAAGAGCATCCGACACCTTTCTACACCGCTGCCCTAAAAGCATTTGCTCTCAGGTCCAAACACAGAGCTCTGACTGTGTTTGTGTGTGTGTGTGTGTGTGTGTGTGAGGAAGTGCTCACATATGCTGCTGAAGCAGATATACAAAGCAAATCTATTTGTGAAACAAAAGGGGTTTATTCTTGAGAACCATGGTGTGTTTTTTATGAAGGAGATCTGAGTGCAGAGAGAGGTCATTCCTAGAAAAATACTGAAATAAAATAAAGGGATTCACAGCATAAAGAGAGTTTTGTCTGATATTATGTAAAGTATGGTCTTCCCAAGCTCTCTGTAAGCTTAGATGCCAGCAGATTCATCAAATAAGAAAGCAAAAGAAAGTTTAAAAAAGTGCTGAGATCCTGAATTGCCTTTATCTGAGTTCACGGACACGAGCTGCTCTCCATAAATTTGACAGGAAAATATGTCAACGTAGCAGCAGCCTAAATGAATAGGGCTTTTTTTTATGTACGGCCATCTTTATTCAGAATTCATAAGCAGAAGTCTTACATTAAAGAGAAAGTGTGTATGTGTGTGTGTGATGGGGAGGAGGTTTGAAGATACTGGCTCTCATAAAGCAGCACCTGGCTTTAGTGTCTGAATGTCACATTTTTAATATGTTTCAGGAACGAATAAGTCGGATTCTTCTGTCCTTCCTCGCCTCCTCTTCCTCCCCATTCATCTCTCCGTCTTTTCTGACTTTTCTCATAACTTTTTATACAGATTTTGTCAGTCGTCAGACCTGCCAGTTCCACTGATTTTAGATTCACTTTTTTATTACACATTGTCCCATTGATGTCCATATATGAGATATAAAGTGATGAAAAGTGACTAAAGTGATGTAAAAGTAAAAGTAGCAACTGTGAAATGGTGGAAAACAACACAAATATACCAAAAAATATGGAAAAATCAGTGTACAAAAAGGTGTAGGTGACATTAATTAGCGATATGTCTCATCCAGCTCCTGATAGATCTGAGATGAAGATACCTTTTTCCTCCTCTTCCTCCTCTTCCTCTTCCTCTGGCTCCTTGAAGTTAAAATCCAGAATCCAGAGGAAGCGAGGCATGTCCTTGAAGAGTCAAAGCCTTTTTTTGTTGTTTTTTTGGCAGGCTAACAAAAACTTTGGACGCTGCATAGTGATTTCAGGGATGGTCAGGATGAAAGCTCCAGCGCTAATGCTAATGATATTAGCGCTGGAGCTTTCTAAACTAATGCTAGCTCCACCCAAAGCTACACCACGCAGCAGGAGCAGGGTCCAGTAAAGCCAGATCTCCATGTTCTGTGTGCTGGAGGGCACAAAGTGTCATTTATTGGACCTACGACAAAAGATGAGAGGGGTCCAGGGGAATTCTCATATTGCCTTCTGTTGTGTTTTTGCATGTGTGTGGATGTTTAATGTGATTCGTAAAAATAAGAACCCAGTTGATTTGAAAATTCTTGTTTTTCTCTGGATTTAACACCAAAGTTCATCATGAGGCCTACACAGATCCTCAGCTCTGTGGGTCTTCAGTCCATGCATGGTTCAACGCTTAACAAGATGAGGAGAATTTATGTTTAAGGCTGCAAAATAACGATTCTGCCACAATTTTTTGACTTTACAAGGTCAAAAACAAAAATGATGTTGATGTTTCTCTGACTTGACTCTTGATTTTGAGTCCTTAAATCTCTACAAACAGGACACTGAAAGTCACTGAGAGGTTTTTAATCATGATTTCCCAGTGAGTGTAGGAGCATTGAGATCTGCAGGGTTGTGCGAAGAAGATGGGAGGAATTAGCCTCCCACCACCAGGTTTCTCCTCTCTGGCATTTGACCTCCCCATTTTCCTCCTCTTTCTCCCTCTGACTCACTCTTTCTCTCCCTCCTTTTCTCCGTCTTCTTCCTGCTGTGGCGATCAAAGCATCTGCAGCGCCGTGCAGTCGGAGAAATGGAGGACCAGCCTGGAGATGGATGCTGGGGTGGGTGGGGTCACAGGAGAGGAGGTGTGGAGGTGGAGAGACGAGGGCTGAAGAACACACTATCTCCTCCTGGCTGGGAAATATGAAGTGCAAACACACACTGACTCTCTCTCTCTGCCCGAGCCTTGCTTTGTGTCTCCGGCAGCCTGCGAGGTTACGTAACCTCACATCAAAACGACTAATGACCTTTCTCTGACTTTACTGGACAACGTTCCGGGACAGAGAAGCAAAGCCCCATGGGAGCTGCGTGGGCGCTTCGACCCGAAGCCTCCGAATCCACCGCCAACTTTAAGTCACTGAGAGGAAGCCGCAGAGTTCGACGTCCATTCTGTGTGAATTAAATCTCTGGCAAACAAAATGCAACCTGAAGTGTGTTTGTATGTGTGTGTGTGGATTTTTGTCATAGGAGTGTTTCTCCCTTTCCTGTGTGTGCAAATCCTGGATATGCATGTGCAAGCCTCCATGTTTGTGTGTGTGTGTGTGTGTGTGTGTGAGGGATAGAAAAAACAAAGATGCGGCCTGTTGTTTGTGCTGACCGGAGAACAGTTGCTGACTGCGCTCACCCCGGGTTATTTTTGGGTCATGCAGAGTTGAGTGGCAACGGAGAGCTATAAGCATGATCAACCAACTGAAAAAGGAAAAAAAAAAAAAAAAAAATCATTGGAGCAAACATAGTCTGAAATGACACATCCACATCACCCCCACTTGCTGACACAAACAGCGCGAAAGCTTCAGCAGTTCCTGAATAACAAACATGTGGACCGAAGAGGAGTCTGAGCTGTGTCACCGCCGTTTCCAACGAATCATCCGGAGCTTTTTGAATCCGGCTCTGAATAGAGGGCAGTCAAAAAAAAAAAAAAAGGGAAAGAGATAAAGAGGAGGAACCAAAGTAGGCTACAGCACACAAAGTGCTCTGGGATGCGTGAAGCAAAAAAGGGAGCGCTGTGCTCTGCCCTCTGGTGGCATGATGGGAGACGGAGTGCAGGGCTGAATCCGACAGCTTCGGAACGCCGTGTCCACGAACGGGCCTGGAATACTGATGCCACAGTGCAGGGGTGCAGGAGCTGCAGTCTGGCAGGCCCAGGAGGAACATTCAGGCCCTCAAATCCACTGTCCTTTACAAAGACTGAAGAGGACGACTGCCTCCGTTGTGACACGGTGCAGCTTTAACCGGAGTTTCGTATGAGAGGGAGGGAAATTCTTTGCATTCAAAAAGAGCCAAGAACACACATGCATTTTTGCAATTTTCTCCTCTTAACATCATGATTTTTAAGACAGCTTTTACTCCTTTTTTCACCTCTTGTATAAAATATATGACATTTTTTCTAATCCAGCCAAAAGAAATGTGTTCAGTAATAGAAGAAAACAGGTCCTTATCATCATCTTCAGCTCCTCCACCCTGCAGCAACCTGTGGTGCATTTTAATTGCACCTTGTAAAAATAAAAGACTTCCAATGAGGCTTAAATGAGGGATTATTTTCATTGATTTGTTATTGAATCGCCAGAGAATTGATGAATTGATTGGTCATTGAGTTTTAAACGTTTGCAGAAAATACTGTTAATACCGATCACAATTCTTCAAAGCCCAAGGTGACATTTAAAAAATTGCTGATTCGGTTTAGTTTTGTCAAAGCAACAACCCAAAACTCTAATATATTTCATTTGCATTAATATGAGACAAAAGAAAAGCATCAAATTCTCATATTTTGAAGCTTAAGCGCCTGAAAATTTAGTGTCAAAGTGGCAGAACATTGTGTCTTCATGATGGAGCCGTTTGCACATCTGTAAAATTGAGACAAAAGGGTTTCAGGGCCTTTAAATGATTAACAGAATTGTCAATTATCAGTCGACTGACTCATTAAATTCCATCCAATCTTAAAAAATATCAGATCCTAACGGTGTTCGAGCATTCAGATAGTCACTGTTGGAGCAGCAGCAGCGTCCGAGCCTGCAGCCTCCGCCGGGTGTAATAATGGCACCAAGTGTGTGGTCGTCCCCTCCGACAGTCTGTCCTCCTGTCAGACACCTCGCTGCAGCAACACCCCGTCACTTCCCTCACTCTGCAGGACGGCCCGCCGCTGACTCTGTGCCAGCCGGCTGCAGACGGTGCCAGGACACACACCAACACACAGATGCACACACCTACTTACATGAAACAAGCCACTGCACACACTCTCTCACACTCTCTCACACTCACATAAATCAAATGCTTGGCCCTCCTCTCCGCTGTCCCAGCATGCACCCTGGTTACCTGGCTCTTGTCCCGCTAGCAACAGCTGCTACCTCAGGACCGGACTGGAGGTTCCACTGCAGGATAGCACGCACACACACACACACACACACACTCACAAATTCAGTCACATAAAGTGGGGACACAGACAATACTGGCTTCATTTGTCGCTGGCTCTGAGGAGAGCTCATTTGAGATGATGGATGGCTGAGCTAATCAGGGGCGGGGCCAGAGGGGCAGCCAGGGATGCCACTGCACCTCCGCATCTGATTGACCACCTCCACCAGAGCCAGAGACTGAAAGGAAGTTGGCTTGTTAGTATCATGGATGGATTACTGAACAGGTAAACTGAGTTCAGGTCCTGAGGCCTGAAGTGACCGTTAACATTTCTTGCTGGAAAGTTTAGCAAACGACCATAAAGAGATGCAAAATGAACACAAAGAAGCAGAAAAGGGGCAAATTAACATAAAACAAATACAAAGTAACATAAAATAACCTTAAAATGATCATGAAATGCTAATAAACAACCATGTTGTGATGCTACATGACAACAAAGAAATACGTAATGACCAGAGATGAAATTAAGCACAAAAATAGTCAAAGTGTTGCAAGATGATAACAGAAACACAAAACAACCACAAACTAATTTGAAAATGGCTACAAAGAGACACAAAATGACCAGGATAAGACACAGAAAGATCACACAGACATGCAAAACAACCAAAAAGAAACAGAAAATAACCAGAACATAACCACAAAGTGATGAAAGATGACAACATAGACACAAAAACAAACGGAAAATTAATTTAAAAAAATGGCTACAAAGAGAAACAAAGTGATGAAAGAGACAACACCTTTGTGTCTTTGTAGTAATTTTGCATCTTCTACATGTTTTTTATCTTTTAGGGGTCCACTCTCTCGTGGTTTGTTAATTTATTATGGCTGTTTAGAGTTCCAACTGGCATAAGGTTGAATGAACAGGGTAACTATTAATACTACACACTATTTTTT
Source organism: Ctenochaetus hawaiiensis (assembly GCA_029783645.1). NCBI lineage: Eukaryota > Metazoa > Chordata > Actinopteri > Acanthuriformes > Acanthuridae > Ctenochaetus > Ctenochaetus hawaiiensis. The sequence continues at coordinate 2,809,868 of JAPZDY010000009.1, forward strand.
TACAATTCAGGCTTCATATTTGATTTATTTTGTACTAATTTTCCAAATTTGCCCTTCTTTCTAGTAGCTGATTCTGCCTCCCTCATCCAGGAGTCTACACCCCCCTCCATCCTCCTTCGTCCCCGCCCTGAGGAGAGCTCATTTGAGATGATGGAGGACTGAACTAATAGGGTGGAATGGTGCGGACAGGCCTTTTATGAAAAGTGCACAGAGATGCTGTTCGAAGCAGATGCGCGGGGTCATAAAGGGAGCGCCTGCTGGGACACCTTACCTCACCTGAATGGGACGGAGGGAGCAATTAATGGCATAATTCTGGGCCGTTAACTGTCACATTTAGCAGAGAGGGCATTATGTAAAGCAGAGCTGTGTGGGAGCTTTGAACTGCGGCTCTGCTTGTGCTGCAGCAGGGGGGCAGGGGTCACAGCCTCTGGAGGGGCGTTACGTAACAGCGGGGCCATCTCCATGACTGTCCTCTGGCCACAGTGACAGAGGGCTTCACCCTGCTTCCTCCTCCCGCTGCTTCTACATGGACAGCGGGCCTCCTTTCCGGGGCTCAGTGTATCCTAAGTGTCCTTTGGAGGATAGTTTTTCCTTCTTCACTGTAGAACTGCTTTGGTAGAGAAAATGTCAAACTCTTGAAAACGCTGCTCAACAGAGAGCAATTGTCCTTCAACTCCCTCCCTCCACTGCAGGTTAATGGGGAGTAAGGGGGACCTTGAAAATCCTTATAGGAAATCCACATTTCTGCTAAGAGTGCTGAATATTATGCAGAGATGTCTCAGAGAGGCGTTTCACGGGATGTCTAAATGGCCCACGGAGCCCTCTCGGGGTCTTCCTCATTACCTGCTGAGGTGGAGGTTTCAGTTTTGGCAGTGATGAGTCAGAATGGATGATGTTGGGGCTTAATTACTGCGCGGCGACTGCTAAGAGTTCTGATGTCAGCCGAATACAGGCCTTACAGCTCAAGGACACATATAGCAGGTTAAAACATGCAATGTTAGCTAAACGCGGAGCCTCGCTGTCCGTCAGTTCTGCATAGGTGGCTGCTCTCATCACAGCTGATGCCGACCTTTTCAACTGCGATGCATGAGTGGACTCCTCGTGTTTGACAAGCAGAGGCGGGATGTAACTAAGTATGTTTACTCAAGTACTGTGCTAAAGTTGAGATATTTGATTGTCTTAATTTAATGTCAGCTCATTTGCTTTTTGAAAATTAAGATATTACACAAAAAATGTCAGGATTTCATAGTTTCAGCTTTACAAAAATCTGGATTTGTGGCTTTAGTTTGACCTAACTGATAGAAAAATGAATAATTTTGAGGTTTTGACAAACCCTTTATAAGATATTAGAAAGCATCAGTCTGACTCTTATTATTTGCACTCCTCACTGTGTTTTTAAGTTTTATAAACACACATTTTGCAGCCCTGCATAAAAGCTGAATATTTGCTCCATCTCAACATTAGAAATCCAACACTTGAACGCATCACTTCTTAGTAATGATCTAATGTGGAGGTTCCTGACATATTTCAGCTCAAGTCATAGAGAAAATGTCTCTTTCCGGACACCAAAATTACAAAAACACATCACTAATGATTATTACATCAACAATTATCAACTTTCTCACCACCTTACCACAAAACTTGCAGTGAGAAATGTGGACACTGAGGCCGGATGGCAGTAGGCCTGTTTTCACTATTTAAACTTAAAGGGTTGCAGTGTGGTCAAATACATAAATACATCAGAACAATAATCAAATTTAGCTGAGTGTAGCCTCATTAAATATATACATATAATTTTTGAATGTATATATTGAATCTAAGCTGAATAGATCTGCATAGCCAAGAAAGTAAAAGCTTTTTCTATTTAATTAGGAAAATTCATATTATTGCACTGTTCTGCATTGTATTCTGCCAAAGGGCGACCCAACAAAACAGAAGTCTTATTGAGAAATGCTGACCAGTCCGAAGTAGTTCCTCTGAGTTGAGTACTACTACTCTTGATGTGCTTTATACTATTACTTCTCATATTCAATCCAGCACATCATAGGTACTATTTGTTCCTCTACTGAGTAAACCTCAACTTAAATAGTGTTTGAGTTTTTTGGAAGATTACTGCACTATAAAAGGCTCAAATACTTTACATTTTTAGTCTGACAAATTTGCTGTCCTGAGCTTTTATTTAGACGCCTTTTGTAACTAACTACCCACTGTGACCGGACACATTCAACATGTCAACTCCAGATGGGCTAAAAAAAGGCACCCAC
>JAPZDY010000009.1:2812231-2831342 GCA_029783645.1 Ctenochaetus hawaiiensis
CGTACCTACAAATTTCAGTGTATTATTGGTACTTTTTGTTCCTCTACTGAGTAAACCTCAACTTAAAGACTACTGCACCATAAAACTGACACATTCAACATGTCAACTCCAGATGGGCTAAAAAAAGGCAACCATGGTCATCCTCCCGTCTTGCTTTCCAGTAAAATACATATTTTTATGACCTTTAAGTGGATTCTGACCTAAACATCTGCATTAGTCCATGAAGAAAATCACTTCTATAAAAGAACAGACATGGACACATCTTGGATTTTTGTTTTTATTAAACAACTCTGCAGAACAATGATGGTGACAGTTAATGCAGCAGAGACATTGGTCCTGGTTGGTGACTTCAAGCAGTCTCTTCCTTGATGCGGTCCTTCTTGAGGGGACCCTGTAGAGAGGAAAAAAACAGCACCATCAGTTGTATGTAAAAACTTGACAGACAGCTGTCGGCCTGCAGTCCACATGTTGGCTCGGAGCTGCCGGTGTTCCCAGAGAGTGAACAGGGAGCGAGCACAAAGAGGCACTGCTCCCCTGCCTCACTGGAGCTCACTGTGGCACTGGAATGGAACCCAGAGTTCATACTGAAGACTGAACCAGGTTACGAACAGTGCAGGAACATCAGCAACAGAAAAAACTGACAACTTCTGGCAGAATGCAATTAGTGTCTGCAGTTTTAAATTAGTCATTAGCTGACTTTGTGGGTTCCCCGCAGAGACCAGGAAAAAAAAAAAAAAGACATGAGTTTCAGGACAAAGTCGTACCATGAAGGCCTTCTTTTCCTCCACAGTCTGGAAGCGGCCGTGACCGAACTTGGAGGTGGTGTCGATGAACTTGAGGTCGATCTTCTCCAGGGCACGACGGCTGGTCTGCACCAGCAGAGACTGGAAAAGCAATGAAAAGGAGCAAATTTAAGTCTGGGATTTCACCAGGATCATTCACAAAGTTCAAATTTAGAGTATCAATAGGGATCTGACTTTTTACAAACAAATAGCACATCAGACCATGCAAAGACCAAATCTGACCTCTGTCTAAATATACAAATTAATAAATGGCACTATAATTTATGCTATTTTGTTCTCACCTTGCGCAGAGTCAGCACCCTCTTCTTGGTTCCCACAACACAGCCCTTCACCATGACAAAGTCGTTGGTCACCTCTCCATAGTGGACAAATCCACCCTTTAAGACAAAGAAAAACATGAGTCACACCTTATGCTTCCAGGAAAGATGGCAGCAACAGAAGCACAGCTTCCATCAATGCTTCTTACCAGAGGGTTGATGCTCTTGTTGGACAGATCGTACTCAGTGGAGGCGTTGTTCTTCACAAGCTTTCCATCCTTGGTGTGGTAGCCCTGGCCGATCTTGTAGATCTTCTTGTTGATCTCTGTGCGGTGGTGGTAACCCTTCTGACCAGCACGGGCAACAGAGAAGGCCACACGGGCAGGATGCCAGGCACCGATACAGGCCACCTTACGCAGACCACGATGGGTCTTGCGAGGAAGCTTCTTTGTGTGCCAACGGCTGGTGACACCTAAGAAGGTAAGAGATGGTTTATTAGAACCACAGCTAAAAAGCAGCCTTGCAGAAACATTTAGCTCATTCAGTGTCACAGCTACTGAAACCTAATCATGACACCAAAAAGAGGAAACACTTATTTTTTAATTTTTTAGGACCTTACCCTTGTATCCGTGACCCTTGGTGACACCAATGACGTCGATCATCTCATCCTGAGTGAAGACTGTGTTGACGGGAACAGCCTGCTCCAGCTTCTCACGGGCCCAGTCGACCTTGTCAGAGATGGTGCCTCCGTTCAGCTGCACCTCCATGAGGTGAGACTTCTTCTGCCTCAGGGGCAGCAGACGCATCTGAACAGAAAAAAAAAACACAGTTCAGTACAAAGAAAACACTTGGAGTTTACGATTTAAGTTTCAGCTGTGTGGTCTCAGAAGGAAGGCAGCATGGAAGTTATCCTCATGTGTGTCGGGCGCCATGCCTGACGCAGGATCCGTGGTCTCATCACTGACAGACAATTTCATGAATAACCTCATAAACATACTAACCTGTGTGTGGGCAATGATACGGACGACCTGGCAGTACTTCTTCATGGCAGCAAAGTCCTTCTCCAGCTGCTTCTTGCCTTCATCATCCTGCCATTTCTTGCAATATTTGGTGAAAGCCTTCTTCTTGGACTTGTACCTGAGCGCACCCAGCATAGCGAGACAGAACACAAAGGTTGGCACAGGTCCTTCATGACCCCTGAGGGCCAGCGGAAGAACACAGTGCATAGCTGCTCGCCCCCCCTCCATGTGGATAAGGGGGTTGTATCAGCTAACAAGGATTTTGGCTCATGGCACAGTTTCTAAGAAGCACTTTCCACTGGCCAGAGGAGCCCGGAGCTCATCAGGGCACAGGGCACCTGAGCGGAGCTGCCACAGAGGCCACCGTGATGTTAGACTCACTCAGTGAAAACATGGCTCTTTCATTTCCACTGGGCAACTAACACCTGCTTCAAGCAGATAATGCTACAGTCTGAAAAACAACATTAGTGTCTCACCAGTTCTTGTAGAACCGACGCTTGCACTCATCGCTGATGTGCTCGGCAAAGATGGTCTTGAAGGAACGCAGTCCACGAGGGGTACTGACGTAACCCACAACTCCGACCACAATCATGGGAGGAGTCTCCACAATGGTCACTGCCTCAACCACTTCCTTCTTGTTGACCTCTGAAAAGCAAAAACAGTTTAGCTTGTATGTCCAGAGATCTCATATTGTTCAAATATTAGTAACTTTTCTAGTTGGCATAAGCTGCACTCAGTACTCGACATTCAGCAAGGGGTATAAAAACCCATTCTGTCCGCCCGTCGAGAGTCTCATCACAGGCAGAACACCATAGTTAAAATAAAACTTTATACTCAATACACATGCACAACCTCCAAGTTCCTAACATGATAAATGTAAAAACGTTTACTTCCACTTACTTGAGCCTGGTCTGTCGACCTCACGGACGATGTGTGTCATGCCGGCCTTGTAGCCCAGGAAGGCAGTCAGGTGCACGGGCTTGCTGGGGTCATCCTTAGGGAAGCTCTTGGCCTTACCACGATGACGACGGCTCCTCTTGCGGGGCAAGAAGCCCAGAGATCCGTGGCGCGGAGCCGAAAACTTACGGTGGGACTGTGGGGGGGGAAACTGAGTTAGCCCATGCTAAGAGAAAGTTACGACAGTCAGAAATTTCCTTTAACGTATCCCTCTGAGTCACGAATAGTGTGACAGTGGATGTTTATTGCTCACCGCTTATTTTATATCAGCAGAGGGGTTATAAACCGGTAACTCGTAAGTAACCATGCTGTTAGCTCAGCTAGCTAGCTCGCTAGCATACTACTGTAGGTATCAACCGCGACCGGCTGTCAAACCATCCAAAACGAGATGTCTTTCAACCTCTAATAATCTGTAACCAGCAAGTACGCCAATATAACTTGATAATAAAAATGTATTTAAAGTATTCGACTAAATAATTAGTCCAAAATTGTAGGTGCCGGCCTAAATCAAGCTGCCATTTTGGACCCTGATTTTACATGCATCATGAAAGTTGAAATATCTGACTAAAATGACACAAAATTTATGTAAGGTATTAACATCGCTGTCTACTTAAGCGATATAAGTGTGTATATTCAGTATTATATATCGGATGGTGCAGATGACAGACAGATTCTCGTTCATCGTGTCAGGAAGTCTAGAGGAAGACTTACCATCTTGTCTCCAATCCGATTCAAAGAGGCCTACAGAGGGGCAGGCCGTCTTCATATACAAAATCAAGTATCGCGAGATTTGGCGTGACTATCGTCGGCTTCCCTACTTCCCAGTAGGTGTATAAAACTCAGCAGCCACTAGATGCTGCTGTCTGACATCAGAAAGTTTCAAAAGGCATAGAAAAATAACTTGCAGTTAGAAGGCTAAAAAAATCTTAAATATTTAAACTGTTTTCATATTTTTATTGACTTAGAAGGCACAAGGGGAATATCTTTTGGAATATTTCTTCATTTTTGATTACTGCACATCTTATACTGTATTAGTTGTGTCTGTAACAAATAAAAAAATGCATTTTGTTTCTATTTTCTGCCTTCAAACCTGTTTACATAAGAAAATGAACAATTTTGTATTTGTTTTTACATTTTTTTTAATTTTGTTGTTTTAATCCTACTTTTATTACCCGTCCTTAGTGGTAATTTACATTATTGTTTCTGCTTTTTTGGGCGGTGTTGGGTGGAATTGTTCCTTATCTGAAGAAAAGAGACTGTTGTAAAACCTTTCAAGCTTGATTATTTGCAATTTTTTCTGTAATTCTGGGCACTTACCTGACATATTATGTTCTTTTGGATCATTTTTAGTTCAAAAACTCATCAGGGAATAAATCACGCAGCACAAAAATTAAACTATCTTATAATTTATTAATCATTCATTAAAAAAAAAACAAAAAAAAACAGAGGGCATATATTTTCACCTGTCAGGTTACCGCTGCAGCCATACTTTGTTTTATGATCCAGTGATGTAACAAGTTTTTGATGAAGCTCTGCAGTAAAATTATGCCATAAAAAAATTCATTTTAAGTACCAATGAAAATATACCAATCTCACAGACCTCCTTGGTGGATGAATGGTTAGAGCACATGCTGCAGGGTCACACAGCTGCAATTGTCACATGTTTATACCAGCCGTCAACCACCGCTGCATGTCATAATACCCAATCTATCTTGTTTCTTGTCTTCTGTTTTGTATACTGACTTTCCTCCAGTTAGGACAACAGAAGAGAAGCTTAATTTCAAGAAACATACAAATCTGCTGTCATTATGATTTCATTTCATAGATCTTATCTCAGAAATAAAAAGTGCTACAAATGATCAAATCTATTCCGCAGAGGAATGCCATAATGCAGGTGAACCAGCTTAGAGTCTAAATTGAATTTAACTGTACACACCATGCAGCTGATCTCAGGCAATGATAAATATGGGAATGAGAACATTTCTTTTTAAGTCATGCAACAGTATTGATGCAGTTTCGGTCCTGAGGAGGTTTTCGATGTTCCCGTCAAGCATCTCACCTTCACCTACTGTCCTTGCTCAGTGTCTTCATCAAGCAGTGTAGTGGTACTGTAACTTTCAGTCTACTATATCATTTGCAAATGTGCAAGAAGGTTTGATCCACGTCAGCGTAATTTGTAAGAAATACTTCCATTGAGCAGTGAAAAAAACATTCCCTTTTTGTTTTTTACATACAAAGAAAAAGTTTACTCAAATAATCAACACAAACAAATTCTGTGGTTCAAGGGCATTTCTCAGTGTCCGCACTTGTTCAAGCTGGTAAAAAAATGCAGATGCATTTCAAGTCTTATCACAGTCTGTGTTGCTGCTCAAGAGAGCAGATTTGCAGGGAGAGGCATCCTCGACCTGTGGGTAAATCCTTTTCTTTCATGCGGACAAAAAACAACTGCAGGCCCAGTTCGAGCAGACTTTTACTCAGTGGTCCAGATAAGAATGCCTGTGTGTGCTGCTGTGAACAATCATAAGCCAATAAAGAACATCCAGCACAACACAGACAGCCCTTAGGAGGCCGGCCACTCGTGGTCAAGGTTCATCTTTTGGAAGAAGGCCTTTCCAAACTCATAGGTGCTTATCATGACAGCGCAGGCTGGGGCCACTTTAATCACTCTGGGCATGAAACCTGGAGACAATACAAATGTTTTTACTTTAAGCAAAGCGAATATTGTATTTCTACTTCACATAAATAAGACAGAATAAGTGTGTACCTGCAAAAAGGCCCCTGTAGCCCAACTCGGCCCATATTTGCTTCATAATGTGCCAGGTGGAGGTGGTTTTCTTTGAGGAAACTATTAGGAATGGGAATAAGATACTGTTAAGAAATGATACACACCTAAGTAAATACATTTCACACAACATTAGCATGTACAAACCTCCCAGAGAATCCATTTCTCCCAGCTGGATCTGTCTCCTTGTCTTCACAACGTCAAAAGGCAGCGTCAGAACAGCAGCAATCTAGACACCATGACAAGCAATAACAGTCATATATATACTGGATGATCTACAGGTGCGGCCAATTGTCACATATCTGCACATGCATGAGGGACAACCATTCATATCAGGACAGCATGAGCTTAAGAACTGCTTGAGAAACGTTACACTGTGAATGTGGGTCAGTCCTCGGCCTGATTCTCAAAACATGTTCTTGAAAATGCATTTATTGCTCTGACCTGAAACTCTATTATCATAGTGTTATTAAGTTTGCAGTTCTACAGTTGTTGTCATTGTTTCCACCCACAGAAGAACCTGGTTAACAGGTAAGTAATGAAGGATAACATTAAAAGAAACTTTGAAATGGTGATACAGTAAAGGACTGGACAATCGTGAAGCTGAGTACTCACAGCTCCAGAGACGGCTCCTGCAGTAAAGCTGATGGAGAAGTTGGCCTGAGTCACTCTGGACTGTTCACACAGTTGAGCCTTCACCAGTTCATAGTTAAACCAGTACAAAGCTGCAAATATACACAAATAGGGACAGTTTTTTTTGACAATTAGTTGCTTTACTGCAGATTACAATCATCTTATACTTTTCCTAATAACTATTATGAAAAATTACTGCTTATTTTTAGTGTACACTCTCTTTTTCCGTTGGTTCTTGTTGCCTGATGTTTTTTCCATTTTGTTCCCGCTAAAGGATGTCTATTTTTTTTTTTTTTATTTTGCTTTTGGGAATTAAAGGTCTAAGTATAGAGGCTGTTCTGTACAGAATGTACAGGAAACATTAAAGAACATTTAAAAATGATTACATAAGCTTCTCAATGCACTCCTGCAGCTGCAGCCACTGATTCTCTGTACATCTGTTTGCCCTGAGTGCTTCAAACAGGTTTTGCAAAATATTTTTTTAAAAAAGTGGATAATACAGCACAGTGACAAAGTAACTAGATGTGCTCTGATGAAAAGATGTCTGTTTGGATACATTCAATGATGTGGCCCCAGCCTGCAGGAGTGGTTTAACTAGTTTCGATGGAGGATAAGGTACATTTTTATATATAGTATTGTATTGTATTAATCTGTGGTGCTGCCCTCACCAGAGAAGGGTACGTCTCTGAGAACGGTGGGTCCCCAGCCCCTCCACAGGGACAGCAAGCCATCCTGAGCCACGGCAGAGCGAATACACACTCGCAGCTCGCTGTAGGGCAGCCGACGGGACTGCATCTTGGTCCTGATCAGCTCCAGAGGACTGATCACTGTCACTGCCCCCACTGCAACGTACACACATTTTAGAAGTCAAAAAAACCTAAACACATCACAGTTAAGACATTTACGTGTGCTGGTGCTTTAACAGACTTACATCTGGCCAGACCTCCAGCAACAAGAGGGATGTGGCTGCCCTGGAAACCCAGACCGTGTCTGAGGAAGTCCCGCAGCTGGTCATAGCAGGTGAAGTAAATGATGGTGGCAGGTACAGCCATAACCCTGAACATACACACGTGCAAATACACAAAGGTTTTAAATGATGAAGTGTTGGACAACACTGTACTCTGTGTTTCATATCAATGAACAGTTTTCATAACAAAATATTTATCACTTAGAGGTAAACTGATATATTAGATTGACAGATGTAGCTAAATAGACAAGTTGGTCTTGGACTTTTATTATGTAATATAATTATGTAACTTTATTATGTGTTGTTATGTATTCCCGGACCACAAGTTTTCAAACAGTCTGTCTACAATTAAATTTAAATCTTGGGACATAATCTTTGATCATTTGTTGAAGATATTTTGTACAAAACCGTGAATGGATTCAGAAAAATGACTGAAAAGATAACATTTAGTTTTTATCGGGCTGTTCTGCGAACTGAAGGCCACTGTGTTTCTCACCCTAACTGAGTGTATTAAAAGGCTTTTGTAAATAAGAGTTTAGCTACTCACAGTGTTGGTGGTAGTCCACTCCACAAAGACCTGAGTCCTTCATGTCGAGTGATTTTCACAAATGCATCCTAAGGGAAACACCAAAATTCATATTTGACCCATTTTGATTAATTTCATGGCAAAAAAACCCCAAAAATCTATTAATTTACTTGTACTCACAAGTGTCCCGCTGAAATGTGTTGGGGTTTTGTACCAGCTGTTGCAACTGGTTCCATTCTGACACACATAGATGTGATCCATCAGTCCATTACAATACAGGAAACACTTCCCTGTAGAGACAGAAAAACCATTTGCAAAAGAGATCAAATCAGAGATTAAATCTAAGGCCCTGGCCTTCCTGCAGCAAACAGGATAATTTAATCTGAAAACATTCTAATTAGAGACATATCTGAATATTAGTAGGATTTCATCTGTAAAGATTTCTCATCTGAGTTATATAATCCTTGACAGAGGAGAAAAACAGCAATGGCAATGACCACGGAGTCACCCAAAGAACAACATCAGGGCTGTCCTTGTCACTGCTTACTTTACCTGTTTGTTTAGAGCTTGTTTAAGATAAACTATCAACTACATGTGCTATTTCAGAGAAAAAAAACATATCACATCCTGCTTCTACTACAGATTTTACTCTGTTGACATACCACAAAATAATAAAACACAACACTCAGAAGGGACAGAAAATCTTCTGCAAAGAAGGATGAATTTCAGGTGGTTATGTTTAATAAAGAATAAATTTTCAATTTACTGAAGCTACCAAGCTGTAGAATCTCAGCTAACATGAATTGGTGCTTTGAAGCCATGTGCAAAGACAAATAACATGCAGATCTAAGCTGATAGAAAACATTTGAATGTGTTTGTCTACTTTATTTTCATCGGGAAGAGCTGTTTGTCAGCTGAGCACGTGCTCACACACAGAAAGCTGTGACGGCGGCCATATTTAAACATGCAGCAACGGTGTGTCAGATACTTACACTTGGAGGGGCGGATGACGCCACCCCATGGAGCTGATTCACAGGCTAAAGCTGTGAAACACAGCAGAAAGCAGGAGATAGAGAGAACAAAAAACAAAGCATAAAGACAGAGCAAAAGATACAAAAGACAAGTGTTGTGGGTTAGTAAAGCATCAAGCTTGATGGCATTCACAAGCCGCTGGTTAATCAAAAGTCAGTGCTTAAAAAATGACCTAAAACTGCAAAAAAAGAGACAAGCTCCTTGTGCTACCTTGGCGGAACGGTGTTTGCTGAGCCTGCAGCCTTATCTTCACAACGTCCAGCGGTGTGACTGTAAACAAACACAATTAATATTAATATGCTAAAGACAAACACCCAACTGCCAGCTCTGTCAGGTACCTCAACAACAGTCTTGTAATAAATGCCACCTTCATGATGGTTATAATATTAAGTGTGGTTGAAAGCCTTACAGATTGGTGGTGGAGACACCACCTGGTAATGCTGCTGGACTGTACTGCATCACATCAGCAGGTATTATTTTATACACCGAAATCACATATCAATGAACATTAATGCAAGCAATACATTTTAACAGCACCACAAATTTCATCTTACATCTACTAAAAGTTGATAAAGTTTAATCAGTTGTAACAAAAACAACTAAACAACTTTTTTTGTATAATACGGCATTAGTGTGGGAAAACTCTCCTGGGTTAAAGCAGAACTATTTAAGACGTACAGACATAAGTTGTTTTTTCTAGTCTGTTTCCATGATCTCACCAAAAATAGATGTGAGGAGGGCTCCAGTGCCAGAAGCCAGCATCTGCTGCACTGGAGAGATCGCAGCCACGGGGCCATTGACAGCCCGCTCCCCCATCCTGCCCACCTGTCAGACCAAAACACATAAGTCACACTGAGAACACAATGTTCTGTTACTTGACTTCACACAGGTGTTTTCTGACCCTGTCCAATCCTTTTAGTCTGATGGTTTTCTCTCCTTTGTTATGTAAAACAACCAAGAAGAAGTTCTGTTACCCTGCAGGATCAGCAACCTAATACTCAACCTAGTTTGTGGTTTGGTTAGTGCCCTGTTATAGTCAGAGAACTGATTGTGTGACGGACAGCTTCTCCTAATAAGTTCCAAGTTAGGATCATGGCAAAAAAATAAGATTAGAAAAATGTTATAAATAACATTAGTGGTGAAAAAAAATTTCATTTAAACTTCTGTTCTTCAGAAAGGAAGACTGTACGACTGAAAAGCGAAGGTCGATTGTTGTTGAATATTAAAGCCAAAACAGACAGGCTTTATTGATGTGAGCTGGTTAAGTCAAGGCGGGGCTGTTATAATGGGGTTGCTGAAACCTATTGATAACTTATCTATGATGTGCATGTCACTGGACAGCCACATAACACAGAAGAGTTGGTAGCACATAATTAACAATTAATCAGACAATAATGTTATGCAACAGAAACAAATAAATAGAGCAAGGACTGATGTGATTCAATATCTGTATCAGATTTACTATCAAAAGTAATCAGACTACTTAAGGAGTGCAATGGCAAACTGACAGATGGCTTTCACTCAAAGAGACCTACCAAGTAAGTTAAAAGGACTTTCTGATAGTTGAAACATTTATTTTCTACACCATTTTTTAAAAAAAAAACTCACTTTATAGCCTCTAGAAGTTTTCAACTTGCAAGTAAATGCATTGAAAATATTTAAATACTTTATATCTCATGAATATAAGTCTAGTTACTAGTAGTTAAAAATGCATTGCTGTGCACTTTATTAGTTCATGTTTTTCTAAACTTCTAAGAAGTTGTCTGTTACCTAACTTACGGATGAGATAAATTGCTTTGTAATACATATAAATGTAATCCCTTTTGTAGATTTTTTTCAACCATTTCAGTAACAACTGCTGTCTGGCTAAGATGTCTACTGATGAAGACAGACATAGGTGGTCCTCTAGTCTATACCTGATATTAATTATACCCACTCTTAACTGCACTATCACTATCATGTTTACATAACACAGTAATTTCATCACAAGTATTTCATAACAGTCACTCAAACTGAGTGATGGCCTTGTGTCCCAAGGTGTACACCCTTTCAGCAGTTAATTACACTTTGGTGTGGCAGTTACTGACACTTTGTCCTCAAAGTTTGTTTGGTCAATAAGTCACTTGGTCAAACCAATGTTTTTCTATTGCCTAAGGGTCATGAATAAAAACTTACAGCCACATGTCTCCTAAAACAGGAAAATGTGTGGGGTCTCTCTGTCACCTTCTGTCACCTAAGTTACACAACGTTGTGAGGTGACTATTTCCTTTTTTAATTCACATATATAATATTCATGTTGACAGGATACAAACTAATGAAAAGTCAGATGGACAAGATAACCACCTTCAAATTAAATTAGATTAACGCTTCACTAGTTTTTGCAAATCAGTCTCATTTTGTGTGGACCCTGACACTCGTTGTCAGCGCGTTCTGCTATTTCCTTCACCGTTAGCTAGCTCTCTTTAGATAATACACAATCAAAACTAACAATGCTTTATCTTCTTAACATGCTTGAAAAGAAGAGGAACCGTTAGATTAAATCAATGCGTTAATGTGTCAAATTCATCATCAGTCAAGCCAAACCTGTCTGAAGTAAAGTATCATGTAACGGTTAGCATGTGAATGCAATTTAGCTGGGTAGCTAGCTAGCTTTCTATGCAACGCTATCGAGTATTTTCTTTTAAATTGACAAGCTAACGTTAACGGTTACTCACCTCTACTTTAGCTGCCAGCGTCGTCGTGAAACAGAGGCGTCTTCGCCCATTTTAATTCGGATTAACGTTACGTTGCCACATTTAAGGCTAACTTAACGTTAAGATGTAACTTGCCTGCGCTCTCCATTGAAAACTGCCTGTAAACATGTTTTTTTTTGCAGCGGAGCTCGGCTCACACGCGCTGCGGGGTAGGCTTTGAGCAAACGGCTCGCTTAGCCCCGCCCCCCTCTGCCTCTGCTGCGGCTGTAGCTCCGGCGCCGCCTGGTGGACAAGACAGTGTGGTGCGCTGCAGCTGTCGCATGTAAACAAGTTTGTCCGTCATTCAACTTGAACTTAGCCTGTTCAGCGCAGCATACGGATAAACAGGAGCGACTTAATGAACCTATCATCGCAAAATATTTTAAATAGAAATATTTTGATAGAAGAAACCAGGAGAGGCGCTATAGGCTATTCAGGTTTCTCTCTCTCTCTCTCTCTCTCTCTCTCTCTCTCTCTCTCTCTCTCTCTCTCTCTCTCTCGGAGGCGTGTTCATTAATAAAGTGCCAGGTCCATCATCTGCCTTGTTTTGAGGTGAGACACTTGTGAAACTCCTAGCTGCTCACAACAGCCCTTCTTCAATCTTAAAGGTAAGATCACATTAGTTTCAACTTTTAGCCCAAACTGTGTGACTTGCTCGGCACAAGAAGTCGTTTAAAGGAAGTTTCACAATATATAGCACAGATTTACATTTACACGACATTCTTTCAATTGCTTTGACGGTCTTAATAACTTCCTTCTTTTTAAATATTAAGCCTCTCTTGTATAATGTCCTTAGTGTTTTTTTGACTGGTCGTGATATTTAGACAAAAGGCGTTTCCCCTCACGCAAACGAAAATGAAAGTAATTTAATTTGCTTTATTCTAACGTCTGTTGTGCCCCCTTTGTTCATTTATTGTGAAATACGAGGATATAAATAAGTACAACCTTAAAAGGATGTGTTAAAAGTGTGTGTGCTCCCCTGTGCAGATGCAGAGGTGGGTTGTGATCTGTTGGGCTTCTTTGGCTCTGGTTGCTGCATATGAGTGTCCAGGTGGGGGAAGATGTGCACACGGTCAGACCTGCTGCAGCAACCCGGTCAACGGCTATGAGTGCTGTGCGTTTGATCAGGTATTGTTTTTAACTCCTGCCTTTATATTCTGCATCATAATTATCCCAGCAGACACACCTCCAACAAGTTGAAAGAAAATAATCACAGTTAATCTAGTCTGGCATTGGTAATATTAATTAAGTTCTTACTTTTGTCATTGCAGAAAAATTGGCCACTTTAAGGCCTCATTTATTCTTAAATTGTCTCTTAAAGTTACACAAATATAAAACAAGTAATTAAAATATCACAACCAGCTTTTTTCCACACAACACTGACTCTTACAATATAAAATAATGAAAAGACACTGTAATATCATTGCTCAACATATATCTATGGGATATTCTACAAATTCAAAAACACATTTTCTCTTCTTTTTTTCTACTAGCTGTTAGACAAAGTTTATTTGTTTAAAGATAAGAATTTGACTTGTTCGAATTTCAAAGAAAACAGTATGTTGATTGTGCCTAAAACGCTTAAAATCCAAACACCAAAAGGTCAACTACACGGCCAAGTCATGTTCAAGCTAGCTTGAGATAATCACAATTAAAAGCTAGCCTAAATGTGCTTTCTGGTTTAGCTTTAACTGTTACTTGTGATTAAAAATATATTCATTTTGATTAACTAACATACTTGTAATGTAGCAGTTATCCTGCATACATGAGACAGCAGCTAAATCCAATAATAGAGATTAAAACCAGCTGATTAAGACCTGCTAAAAAGGTAGCCAACCTAGCTTGCTAGCTTAGCCAAGTAGCTATAATGGCCCTCTTAGCTTTTCACTTGAGTGTAATTTACTTTTTAGAGAGAATGACCTACTTTTAAATTACAGTTTTAACCCAGAAAATTGTAAATGAATTTACTACATTGTTATCAAGATTTTCTGAAAGAACACTTTCGGTTCTTGTTACTTTGTCTTCAGACACTCCCTCAGGTTTTTCAAAATGTCAGTAGGCTATATCAATATTTCTGCCTGTGCAGGACAGCGCAATTTAACATAAACTCTCAATAGGATAATTCAAAGGACTGTCATTATAATTCAAATTAGCCTGAATACTCTGAAGTGTCTTTGTTCATCACTTAGTTAAATATGTAAGATAACGTTCTTGTGCTCCAAAATAAAAAGGAGTGAAGGCTGTACAATCACCCTTTTCATGCTCAGTGGTGTTTTACTACTTTATGGACCAGATAAAAGCTCAGGCTCCATTAAGCCAGTGTGATATCAGTTTTAAAACTTTGGTAGTCAAAGTGCTCCTACTACTACTTATCCTTTTAGGCTGAGTGCTGCGAGGATCACATGCATTGCTGCCCTGCTGGAACAATCTGTGATACGTCCACATCCAGCTGTGTGAATGCTAATGGGTCCATCCCTTGGATGGAGAGAACTCCTGCTAATCAACCCAGACTCTCCAGAGTAAGAAAACAGATATTTTCAGCTCTCATGATTAAAGACTGAGTAAATACTGGAGGTATTTAGGGCAGGTATTCCCCTTTCCACCCCGTCCTTCTAGTCTTTCAGGATGATCAAGACGTACATGAGGGAGGAGGAAGACAACATCTGTCCTGATCAGTCACGATGTCCTCCTGAGTTTTCCTGTCTGATGGCCTTGACAAAGTATGGCTGCTGTCCCCTCGCTCAGGTAATCAAACCTTGTCCAAAACAGAAATAACATGCAACAAATTTTAAACATAAATATATAATGCAAAGTAACAACAATGACGCAGAAAATGGAGGTAAAAACAACAATTAAAGTGACAAAATCAGAGAAGCAAAAAAAGAAAATTAAGGAAATATCAAAAAGAGGATATAAAGACCAAACCCATGAAACCAAGTCTGTAGTGTCCACTGCTAAACCACTCACACACTCATACTGGTGGTGTACTGAGTTCATATGTTATGCAAAACTAAGATTTGTTCTCTAGAAACCCAGTTACTTCCTGCCATAAAGAGGATCTTTGCTTGTTGCCTTTTTATCAAGCAGTTTCACTGCATTGAAGAAGAGGAGAAATGTGTTATTTCTGTTGTCGAGAGAAACTTAATATAGAAACTGCAGCTTCCTGTGCTTTGTTGTTACCTTGTTTGTTGGATAGTTTTATAGCAGGTGTACAATGCAGTGCATAGACAAGGCATCATTAGATGTGTAGTAAATAAGATTGAATCCTTGTTTTTTTTATAAAAATATCAGAGTAAAGTTTTGATGACATCCATAAATGGTTTAAAGTTATATTGCATTTATTAATTGATTACATGACCCCTAACAGGGAATCTCTTGCTCTGATGGGAAACACTGCTGTCCTGAAGGTCATGAATGCAGTGCAGACAGTCGCTCGTGTGTGAAAAAAGGTGAAACTCTTCTACTTTCTACCACAACTTCCCTCCGACGGGGAGTGACAGATGTGCCTCCGTTCTCAGAGTCAAAACTGAACAATGTAGAAGCAACATTCGGTGTCTGTTCATCACAAATCTGGAACAAACTCCCAGAAAACCTGAATGTACTTCCACTCTCAATTCTTTAAAGTCGAGGTTTATATCCTACTGAGTTTTGTTGAGTAAAATTGTGCTGTAATGTAATGTAACTTTTATACTCCTGTGTCTTATTTGTTTCCCTTTGTTACTTTTGTATATTTTCTAATACTTTTCTGTGTCATGTAAGGGTTGCTTTACTCTCATCAGGGGTTTACTTAATCTCAAGGACCCTAACTTTTAAATTGACGCGTATTTTAACATATGATCTCTTGTTGCAGAGGTTGTGACCACAGTTCTGTGCAGCGACGGAGTGTCCGAGTGTCCAGATGGAACCACCTGCTGTGAAAACACAGAAGGAAAGTGGGGATGCTGTCCCATGCCAAAGGTACAAAATGGCTTATCTTTTCATTTCAAACACACAGAAGATGACAGCACAGAAATGCTGATGTCACTCCTTAAAATGAGTGAGAGTATAATTGAGTAAAAAAGTCAAATGATGGCTTTGCATGTCCTCCGATGATGTCCGCTTATCGTTAGTTTATGGTGTCTTATCACAAGTGGTTCTGTGGTGATACTCTAGTCTTTGTTGTCTCAACAGGCTGTGTGCTGCGAGGATAAGACTCACTGCTGTCCTGAAGGGAGCACATGTGACGTCGAACACTCTAAATGTATCTCCTCAACCACCAAAAAGGAGACGCCAATGTGGGCCAAACTCCCTGCTAGGATCAGGGCAGAGTGGGAGAACCAGAAAGGTCAGATTTGTTTTTGTTGCACTGTGAACTTACTTCCTCATTCTGGGAAATCATTGTCTAAATCTGTTTGTGTGGTCACGCAGTCTGATCAGTGCTTCTTTTCACTCACAGAATGTGAAGAAGTGACAGCGAAGACTGTTGAAAATGATAGCCCAGAAAAAGTCCCTGAAGTCACCACAGAGAATCCAGTTCCTTTTTCAGATAAGGAAGTATCAGTGTCGTCTTTCAGTGCAGCAATTGCAGGTTAGATGTTTATTTTGCATCAAATTATGTGAATGCTGGTGTTTTAAAGAACCACAAAGGGACACCTAACTCAAAAACATGATTTTTTAAAAATTAAGTCAAGTTTATCTAAATTTTTTTTAGAATAAGTTGCAGAATTTGGAAAAAATTCAGCCATATGGAAATAAAAAGGCAGTGCTTCAGCTGAAATGTCTCTTTAAAGGTACAAATTCACCAAAGGACTTTTCTTATAGCAGACATTTTGGTTTAATAACATTGATTAATTCAGTTAAATTCAGGCGTGTCTGTGGTTGTACCAGTATTTCTGGTTTTAACGAGACATCCATGCCCTTGAAAAGAACAACTGTTTTCATCCCACATGCAGTAGTTGTGTTGTTGTAGCAGGTTGTCATTAGCGGTGACTGTTTAGCATCAGTTATGTATCAACTGTTGTAATCTGATCAATATAACTGGTGTCTATTAGCAGAAAACACACTTTCTGAAGTTTGTCCAGGTTGCATTTTTTGCCGTCAATATGAGTTCAGATTCCAGTTATGAAGAAAAAGTCACTGATGTTGGGTTTTTTTTCCAGGTGACGTCCCCTGTGATGATACAGTTGCCTGTCCAGATAACACCACGTGCTGTAAGACCCAAGAAGGCGGTTGGGCTTGCTGTCCTCTACCACAGGTACAACAACGGCCGCCATTTTTTTTAGTTGAAGGTGTAAAAGTTGTAGCCAGTGTGTTCATGTTTATTGTTTCTCATCCCTGATTATGTTATTTCCAGGCTGTATGTTGTGAAGATCATATTCACTGTTGCCCACATGGTAAGAAGTGTAACGTGGCTGCCGGGACCTGCGATGACGGCACATGCTCTGTGCCGTGGTTTCTGAAACTACCCACAATCCCCAGGAAGAACGTTCGATCAGGGGATGTTATATGTGACTCCACTCACAAATGTCCTGACAACACAACCTGCTGCAAGAACAATCAAGGAGGCTGGTCCTGCTGCCCCTTACCTCAGGTAAACACATGCACTCGCTGATGTCTTAAAGCATCAGATGTTAGACTACACCTCCCAAAATCCTTTGCCAACCTCCAGTGATGGCAGCTGTCACCCCTCATGCCAAAAACTCAGTCTTTCTGTCAAACAGCTTTTAGCAGCTGCCAGATATGTAAAAGTTCCTGAGGATTTGATCCTAAACAGACCTACGAGAATCTGAGTATAAAATATTTAGTAGAATATGCAAATTAGTACAATAAACTCAGTATTTTAGTGTAGTAGGCAATAAGATGCTGCAGAAACGACTGTAAACGACTTATTTACATGAAGTAATCAAACATTATTTCATTCAGTAAATATATATAAACACTTTAGGAAATACACTTCTTTGCTTTATAAGTTACATAAGTAGATCAATTTCGCTCTATTATCTATTCAGTAAATTTGGAGCTACCAGCAGCTGGTTAGTTAAGGCTAGCATCAAGAGCTAGCTTAAAGAGCTAGCTTCACTTATTACAGTTACCAGAAACAGGGGCTTCTGCTGATGTGCAGAATAATCACACAGATATATCATGTTAATTAGTAAGCTTTTGAGAAGCAGTAGGTGTTTTTTTAACATTAGGACAGAGTCGGGCTAGTTTTTACCCCCCGTTTCCCGTCTTTGAGCAAAGCTATGCCAAGCTAACCAGCTGCTGGCTGTAGCCTTTTATTCACCGTAAACACAGAAAGAAAGTTTCGATCTTCTTGACAAACCATTAGCAAGAAAACAGATGAGAATATTTCCAAAAACATTATACTGTTCCATAAAGTTTTGTAGTGTTTTTTAACTACTTTTAGATTATTTAGAGCATGAGCCTTTTTTTACTCTTTAGTCTGCACTTAAAGTTAACTTCACTAAGATTTCATCTGTCTTCTCATGTAAATTATTACATCCAGCTGTTTGTGATCGAAAGTGTTCTTGCTATTTTGTTCATAAGGCGGTCTGCTGTGATGACCACGAACACTGCTGCCCCTCCGGCTACACCTGCGACACGGCCTCCCTCACCTGTGTGGGCAGCTCAGATACAACACCTATGCAACAGAAGACACCTGCCCTCACCACCGACAGCACTACTGAGGACACACTGACTACAACGAGTACCGATACCCAGAGTTCAGAAGCAAGTACAGAGCAAACAGAGGACAAGACGGAGGAGACAGAGGAGCCTGAGGAGAATAAAGAAGTTGACGACAGGATAAAGTGTGACGACCGCACCAGCTGCCCTCGTTTCACCACCTGCTGCTTCATGAAATCGACTCAAAAGTGGGGTTGTTGCCCGCTGCCACAGGTAAACACTGCTTCTTCACCACATCACAAACCTCCAGTGACATAAATCCTGCCATTTAATTCTTCAGTAACAAGGAATTTACTACTTCAAGGCATAAAATGATCGCAATACTGTATTTATGACTACAAATTATAATTATTTCATCACTGATTATGGTATTACTTTTTGTTTGGCATTAGTAAACAGTATATAAACATTAAATAAATTGTGTAGTAACTGCAATGTAGTTGTAAGCACTTATAAGTCAACCACAACATACAACAACCACATTATAGTGTGTTATAAACTATTCAATGCATGTGTGTATACTGATTTCAAATGCTAAATAGGGAAGCACAAGTAAAAAGTTACTTAGCTTATTTTCTCAGCTAATCAATTAGTCTTTTTTGTGATTGTGCCTCTGCTCTGCAAACATCTGCTCACTTTCTCAAGCCCTTAGAGATAAACAACAGTATTTCCTCTTATTTTCCTGGTGATATACTTCCTGTTCTCTAATGACATTTCTACTCTTCTGTGTGAGCCTCGGT
>JAPZDY010000009.1:2852582-2867152 GCA_029783645.1 Ctenochaetus hawaiiensis
TAATTCTGAGGCTGTTAAATTCCGACACTGAAGAAGACAACTTTAGTGGTTTTAGTTGTTAAATTTAGTGGGTGCGGTTTATATATAGAGGTGTGGCTTATAGTCCGAAAAGTACGGTACTTCTGTTTAACATGCTATTCCACTTTTCGAGAAATTGGCCTGAGCATAACCTTCATAAAAACAGATTATAGCGTGTTGATAAATGAATTTAAGTCTTTAAGGAGCAAATTATCCTTACTTTTGAGTGTTTATGTCTTAATTTCAAAGACAACCACTTACGTAGATATCAATCAACAACACAAAACAACTGATGCACAGAACAAGACTGAACTCAAGATAAGATTTATTGTAAAAACATAAAAGAGTAAAAGTAACAGCACATTTAAAAAAAAAGATAAAACTACACTGACAATACTTAAAGTATCCAGCTACATCCCCTAGTGCACAAACTGGAAAAAACAAAAACAGCAGCTGAGGATCCACAGAAGAAGAAGCTAAACAGACCGAGGCTTAGGCACTTGGACAGCGAGAAGGACGTGTGACAGGAGGGGTGTAGAAATAAAAATACATTCAAAGGAATACTCTGGTGACAGATTCAAGTACATACTTTGGAAGACAATTGGCCTAATTTCACATCAAAACAAGAAAATACAATAATTTAAAAGCCTCTAAAATAACAGCACAACGTATTTGTAACTACACTTGATATTCATACGATGACACACTCGTGCATGAGTTACTGCCAGCATCCAACAGTCCTTCTCTCATACAGCATGTAGCCCTTGGATCATGCCACCATTTGTGCGTGCTAAAGCTCACGTTGACCTCGCCTTTTTTTTTTTTGTCTCAATCCTTAGTTTTTGTGCAGTCGTTCATATTCCAAACAAAACAAAAAAAACCAACAAGTATAAAGACCTTTCTTTGTTTCCTCTCTAAAAAGCTGAGTCACACTCAGACACGAACCTGACGTTTAAAAAAAAAAAGGTCAGTGCAAACTGTGGCGTCAAAGTGACGTGGCCCCACGGACACTACGGCAGTACTTTATGTCACATCATCGTGTACACATCAGTAACAGAACATCCTACGATGCTTTTACAGAAACTACTCACACGAAACAGCTACGGGTTTCAGAAAACACACAAGCAGGTCGCTGCAAGTAGTATAGATTAACGTTAATATAAGCTTTTGCTGTTTTAAAGCAGCATTTACAGAGAGTGTCTAGTGTTAAGTCCTACAAGCAATACTTAGCTGCAGTATTGCAAATATGTTACCTCCTTTGTATTAAAAAATGTCAGTTTGTGCCTTTTTTTTGTTAATCCCAGAATGCAGTGTAGATGAAGATGATTATTTGTGCTATTAGCTATAAGCATTGTCCTTGCAAGGAGCTAGTCAAGTGAATGTAAAGACAAACGCTTGAATGGAGTGCAGCTCTAAGAAAGATGGCCCAATTAGAGATGTAAATGCACTCAGTCTACTATGTACCCCCACCAGAGACAGCTCATCTTTTTTTTTAAATAATTTTTTCTGGGGTTTTTTTTGCATTTGCTTGATTTTTTCCTTCCATTGTCAGTTGTTTTCCTACTTTGCGGTATACACCTCAAGGTTAAGGGTCGCGTCAGGACAAAGCGTTGCATATTTTTTTTGAAAATATTGCTTTCCAAATCCATCTGCTACGTTCCCACAACCAGCTGTATTCCTATGAGAGTCAACACAGTCAGAACATCTGTAAAGTCGCCTACGACCGTGAGGGGGGCGTCCGTCTGCTTGGTTGGTAGGTAAGCCAGAGTGTGTTAGTGGGTTGAGTTCCGGGGTTGGGGGTTTGGGGGGCTGCTGGTTGTCCAAATTGGAATTTTGGGGCTAACTGTTGATGCACATGGCACGTGCAATATGGCCATTTAGACCACCAGCGGTGCCCACTCACTTGATGTGCGTCCATACTGGATGAAGCAATGAAAGAAGAGCAAAACAAGATTAGAAAATTGTATTTGTTGCTTTGTGAAAAAAGTAAAAATTAAAGCTTAACTACGAGAAAATCTAAATAAAACTTCATCTGCCTTAAAAAGTATAATAAGCAGCTTACTTCAGTCACTTTATTATTCATTTTTTCTACTAAGAAAAAATGCAAAATATTCTGTACTTGTGGTTTCTTCAATGTAAAGATTTACTGTTCTCTCTGTTTTGTGTGTAAAAATGTTAAGAGAATATTTTGGATTTTGGTTGAACCTAAAATCCTCTAAAATTTAGGTTGATTCACTGGACTCTGGGAAACTGTGATGTACTTTTCTACCTTTAATTTTACGTTTCATTGACTTAGCATCAATTAAAAATGAAAATAAATAGAGCTGCCCTCATGCTAAACTGAACTATGATAAATGCTACAAACAGCTGTGAGAAATCTTCAACTGGTCCAGTTTTCTCCGAATCAGTTTTAAGTAGTTGTTACAGTTTGAACAGGGAGGATAAAAACGTTTCTGAACTTCAGTTCTCTCACCTGAATATCATTAAGCTCTTTGTAGAACCTCTTTGCCAGGTCGGGACCGTTCTGCATCGTCGGGATCTGATAAGTCTGAGAGAAAAGGAGACGTTATCGCCTCAACCAGGTACACAGAGTAATTTACAATCATTGAGTTTACATGCAGTAATCAGATTACAACAATCAGATTACAGTCTGTTTTCCTCCGTCTCAGTCAATTAAAAGAGAAACATGATTACAGTAAGGAGGGAGATTTTGCAAACAGTATATTTAACCGGTAGATTTATTTCTCCTGAGGACAGCAGATTTTTCTGACATTTAAAACAGATGACAAATTTTCTAATCAGCTTTTTATACACATGCAAAACAAAAGACTTCAGACAGGGAAAATTAATAAAAGGGGGGATCAAGACTGGAGCGATGCAATCCTTTATTTAAAATAGATCCATCTTACTGAAACTGACACAAAATCTACAAACTTTCTAAATAAGACAAAAATATCAGAGTTAGGACTGATCCATTCTCATTTACTCTGAACTCAGGAACTTATTTACACTTGATAATTCATTTCTGTACGCTTGATTTGTTCAAGTTTTGTATAACATTTGAATTTTCCTCTGCAATTTGCTCTCCTGCACCTGTTTGCATGTGAATACACCTCAACCTACAGTTTAAAATGAATTGCTTGTGTACTAAATTTACTGCATTTCCTCTCTTGTTTTTGCTTTTTTAAAAATTTGCAACAACCTCATGTGATCTCATATAAAATACCACCAACACAACAATAAGAGAATGATATGAATGATAAAGATCTCTAGTTTAGGTTATAATCTGTGGTGGCAGATACACAATGTTAGGTCTCTTAAAAAACATGAGCGTTTGTTAAATATTCGGGATTAAAAGCTTCTAAGAAAGTGCTACCTTTCCTTTGTAGAGGAGGCTGCCGACAGGACAGACGACGCAGGCCGTTCCTGCTCCAAACACCTCCAGGATCCTTCCAGCATCCAGAGCCTCCAGCAGCTCCTTCATGCCCATGTTTCGTTCCGTCACCTTAAACTCACCCTGAGGGAAACACAGGAAACAGTGAACGCTGTTGCTGTCTTTGTGATGCAGTGTGTGTTTGCTCTCTTTTCCGGTTGTCTTACCCATTGTCTGGCCAGATCCAGCAGAGACTGTCTGGTGACTCCTGGGAGGATGATGCCATCCAGAGGGGGGGTCACCAGCTCTCTCTCTGCAGACACAAACATGCACATCGGGTAAAAATAACAAGGTGCAAACAGGAAGGCAGAGAACACCAGAAGCACATCGTATCTCACTGTTTTAGAAACACTTGTGAAAGACAAGAGACCGACCTCCTTTCTTGTTGGTCCAGTAGATGAAGAGGTTCATGGTGCCGACCTCGGTGATGGTCTCCTCATCTCCGTACAGCCACAGGACCTGCTGACAGCCGCGCATCAACGCCTCGTTCTGCACTGCTATCGTGGGACCGTAGTTACTGCAGAGGGTTAAAATAAACCACAGGCATTCAGAGACGTGAGTGTCAAAAGAGAAAAGGCTGACAGACGGACGAGGAGAAGACGTCAAATCCAAGAGGTCGCTCAAATTTTCTACTTTCCTTTAAGTCTGTACTCAGGAATTAAAGGAGAATTCAGAAATGTACTTCTAAAGCTGAGAAAGAGGCCATTTGAGGACATTCAGACACATTAACATTAGATTTTTTTGTCCACCAGAGGGCAGTGACGAGCAGATCTGTGAACTGTAAAATGTCCCACTCAGTATGTCTTCTGTTTAAATAAAAAAACAAAACAAAAATAAGTATTTTCATCAAGACATCTTATTTATTTTATTTTGTTTTATTGTATTATTTTAAATTTTATTTTATTTTATTTGCTAAGATGGACTCAAACCGTAAAAATCCTTCAAATTTAAAAGCTCCATGCTACTGTTTGGGAATAAAAAATAAATAAATGAAAAAAAGGGAATTTAAATCCATAGAGTTTTGAGTGAGTCTCACACACACAAAAACACATTACATTCATAGAGACTCATCTGAAATATCCACCCTGCAGTCCTGTGACTGCTGCTGCTGCTAAATTAGGCTTCATAGCTGAAGTGCATCCTCACTGTCTGAGAGGAGGGGGTTTTGTTGGCTGAGTGAGACGAGTCGGTTTTTGCAGTTGTGTTATGTAACCACAGTGCAGCCGAGCAGGTGTTACTTCAGGATCACAGACTCGGGCTTGTGTGGAAATTATAGGCGCCTGCAGTGCAAACAACTGGAGAGAGTCACACTTCTGTCAAAAAATTATTTCTTAGATAGGAAACGTAAGTGATTGGCTTGTTTTAAGTGTTTTATTTGCATTTGTCCATCTTTGTTTCACTGACTCCCTCTGATCTGTAAATGACGCAGCTCCATAGATTGTCACAGCAGACATTTTGACTCGTCATGGCAGAACAACCACAGTCTAACAACTTAAATCAGGGTTCGTAAAGCTTTTTAAATGTACATTTCAAGCATCTTTTTAAGCACTTTCAAGGTACCTAACCAAAACTTCAAGACTGTTGAAGCCCCCTTATTTATTGCTATGAAAAATTAAGTTCAAAATACAGTTTTTATTCTAAATATTTCAAGGTTTTTTGACACCAGTTTCTGTTGAAAATAAAGCAATTTTTCAAGGACTGTGTTCAAGTTAAACAACGTTCTTAACCTAAAAACCTAATTATAATTAATCTTCTTCCAAACATTCCAGACTTCGCTGCTTGCTTAATCATGTCTCTGTTCCATAAATCCTCCTTTTACAAGTCAAACAGGTCGTGTCAGTTTACCCTGAATGGTTCAACCTCTGCGGTTTAAAAACAGGTTGCTTTTAAACCTGAATGCAGCTCCATCACAAGCACTACAACACCCAGAATTCTCTCCACCTCCCGTAAGGTCACATATCAGCTCTTACAGCTTTCATATGCAAGACGTTTCAGCTGTAACTGATGACATTAATAACCTGTTTTCATGTCTGTTTTGCACTGATTTGACCCCGACGCCTGTCAGCCCCGTGGTGGCCTTTCCAGGCTTCATGAGCTAAGTGGAAAATCCAAATAGTTGAATTTTGTCCAGAACCTCGACTGAATGAAAACGCAGCTGTGGCATAAAGCACTTAACAAAACCTCAATCTGCCAGAACAGCTTCAAAAAGCATGTGAACTACTTTTTATTTTTGTGCTGTAATGACGCAAAAACATGTCTGTTTCCCTTTTTCTTCTTAAACTAAAACGATTCTCATGCAACCAGCTTTTTTAATTTTCTTATGGAAACAAATGTCCCCTCTGAAAATTAACATTTGTCCTCTACAAGAACAGTTTATACACTGAGGTTGCAAAAGCTTTTTTCTTTATTTTAATTAACTTTATTGTATATTTGGGCACAACCTTTGCCTGAGATAAAAACCTTTTATCATCTAAGAAGCTACTTATTTTTTACTGTGGTCACAGTCTGTCTCTGCTCTGATGACGTGATTAGCAGCTTGTTTCATGCTCTGTAACAGGACTTCAGCTAAAGCTAATGCCATGTTTTATTTGCAGATTTCTGACTTGAAGCTCTGCAGTGTGAAACTCTGTTCGTGCACAAAAAACCTGACCACAAACAGAACAGAGTGGAACAGATGGCTTTAAAAAAAAGGAAGTCTTGTCTGCTAATAATCCAGACTCACAAGCATGTGAGCACGAATCTGCTACAGGTGACGTTTATCAGGCCAAAAACCTCCAGAAAAGGTAAGAAGACTGTTGAGCTGACTGCATCCCTGACTTGTCAGATGTTTGGGTGAAGTGCTTTAATTTAAGGGGCAGTTAATTGTACTTGCACCAGAGTTTAAAGACGAAGTTTGCCACACTCACCCTCCCATCTTGTAGGCCCCCACGCCTCCTTGCCAAGCCCTGACAAACGAAGGGTCCGCCAGCAGAGAAACAGGGTTGAAGGACCCTGTTGCAAAGTAAGGACCCACAGGGCCGATGATGACAAAGATCATGGCGTGTCCGGCTCGAGACACGCCGAGCGAGGGCTGGAGGAGGGGTGAGGAAGAGGGGAGGACAGGTTATCAGGACCAGGAAGTTAATGAGAGAATACAGGTTTGTATTCCAGCCATGTTTGACAGCAGCTGACTTGAATCTGCTCACCTCAGTGCCGATGAAGGTGGGTCGGATGTAGAGGCTGGCTTCCTGGGAGTGAGGAACCCAATCCTGGTCGACCTCCACCAGCTTCCTGATGCACTCCAGCAGCTCGGCTTTATCAAACAACTACAAACACAAACACAACAGGTTAACCATCAGCTCTTCTCCGCCGCTCTGCTGTCTTTTCTCTCATAACAGGTGGACCAGAAAAACAAAATAGATCATTTATTCAAAATGAAACACACGTAAAACGTGTGATAGAAGAGTCAACAGTAACTGGCTGTTTTTGTTTAACTTGTGTTTGTAATTTTGAGGGTTTAAAAAAACAATCTTTCCTTATTATTTAATCCAAAACAGTTAATATAGTTGTAGATTTATAGCCAAATTTACTTAAACCACAATATTTGGCTGCTGTTTCTGACCAAAAGTGCAGAGTTTTGTCATTTTTCTATTACATTTGAACACATCTTTGTCCAGTAATGTTAAATATTAACTTTTTTTGGATTAAATAAAGATTTTCCCCTGTTTGAGAACTTGAGGCTGTGGTTTTATCACAGGACAAACCGTCTCAAGAGTTCTGAACTCCTGATGAAAGAATTAACTCTTTTATCAGGACGATGGTGTTTGCAAATCTGGGCTTGTTACCAAGAGGTTGCGTAACGTCTTAGACGAGTGAAAACCTTCAGGGCGACAGACTGTAATGAAACCTGCCTCACCCTGCGAGCTTTCAAAAAAAAATCAGTGGAATTTGAGGCACAGAAACGCCATCAGAGGCACAATGAAGGTTTGTGTCGGGACATAAAGGTCCGGAGATAAAATATGAATCAGGAAGTAAAGTTTGAAGGATTTTTAATCAAAGCTACGACAAGGTGCCATGTCACATGTACCTGAATGGATTTGATCGGCCAGTTCTGCTGAGTCATGTTGCAGAAAAAGCACCAAAGCAGGAGGTTTTTGCCAGTTATTTTTTGGTTTTAAAACAGTTTTTTCAGTATGACTTCCTGAGGTTTAGCAGGCATTTGGACCTGAAATGACGCTGCGTTGGTGGAAACGTGTTGCTTCAGGTTACAGTGACACAATAAGACACAATCCAGGAAGTCAAGTTTACAGGACAGAATTAAAAAACTTTGGAAAATAACAATCTTATATTTCATCTCAACAAGTATTAATCACTGCCAGGTGCGGTTATATATCTAAATATGTTCAAATATGCTGCTGAAGTTAGAAAAAGTTAAGATGGCTTCAACCCTGCTTGTTTTTTTTTGTGTGTGTGTTTTTTGCTGCAGTCTCCTTTGCCAACTATCCATCCAACAAGGCCTCAAGGTCTTTTAATGTTCTACGTGCTGTTTCTGAGGCTTTTTTCCACCCTGGGTGAAAAACTGGGCATGAAACTGATCAAACTAAAAAACAATAATGATCAACAGTAATGCGTAAACCCGGCCTGCATGAAGGGTCAGCGAGGAGGACGCGTCGGGTTTCAAACTCACAGGAAGGCAGCTTCTCTCAGAGCTTCGATACATCCTCTCCATGTTCAGCATGGGTCTGAACAGGCGGATGTGGTTGTCGGCTCCACGAAACGCCTTCATGCCTTCAAACAGCTGGAGGGACGACAGAAATACAGAACATTTTATCTCAGAACAGAAACACACTGCCAGGTTTCTAAATGTCAGGCTGCAAACTGCTGACTAATATCGAGTGTTTTGTCCATTTGTGGCTTGTTAGCTTAGCTTGTTTACCAGCTAATTTGCCAGCTAATGAAATAGCCTTGGGTTAGCCTTTGAGAGTGATGCCCTTTTCCTTAAAGAGAGTAACCTTGTCACCTCTTAACACTTCTCTGTCTACCATCATATTTCTTTGCACTTAAGTCGTGCAAAGTTGATGCCTGGCTCACGCGGTCCCTTGGTTACAATCACAGTTGTGTTATACAGTTATTGGTGCAGATTCTCCCCATCTGCCCTCACCATAGCAACCGAGGCTGAGGGCTCAGCTCTCCCTGATAGCAAGCCGGCAAGAGGAGAGCTCACGATGCCGACAGATATTCAGAGATTCTGTCACCTCCAAGAGAATAAAGCTCAACATGAGTTAAGAAGGAATGTTTATGCTCTAATATCCTGTGAGACCCTGAAAGCGTACAGCTTTACCTTATTTGGGCATGTAGCTAAAGACTGGTGACAAGTGGGGACACAAAGGTCTAAATCCACCTTACAAACAGGTCAGCCTCAGATTGGTCCTGGCGATACTCATGATCACCCATCGATTGTTAGTTCTACAATAAATGCCTCTTTGTGAGGCTATCATCTCCTGATCTCCTCATTTCCAGCAGCTCATCTGTGAGCAGATTTTCCATCACACTGCCTGAGTATGCTAATGATGCTAAAGGGAGAAGAGGGTCACCACAGTTATTCAAAAGAGACACTCAGAATCCTTCCTTAGCTCTAACCTCACTGTACATACATCCATGAATAATGAAAAAACATAGAAACTTGCTATAAATATCAGCTGTCATCAGTTTTGTGTAAAATTCTTGCTCTACATTCTCTTTGTTGTCAGTTAAAATCAAAACAGCAGCAGGATTCTCTACAATAAGTGACAACATCCATAATAATCCCGCTCTAATCTGTGCGTCGGCACTGCGCTCACCTCTATGGAGTAGTGCAGGGCGGAGCAGGCAGGGTGGAGCGACAGGTTCTGGAAAGGTTTGATGTGAGGAGCCTCCCAGCCTTTCTTCTCCGACCAGTTGATGGTCAACATGTGGTCGGAGAACTGTTTGCCGAACACCAGGGTGGAGGGGTCGGGCTTCGGCTTGCATGCTGAGTTGCGTTCGATGACCAGATCTGCCGCCTGAGATGGAGACGGAAAAGCGAGCCGGGAAGAGACGGGAAGAGAAGAAGAAAGAGAAACAGGACGAGAGCAGAGCAAGGGACGAATACAGTGATTGTTTTTTTTTTTTTTTTAATCATCGTTATGGGCAGAGCATGCTTTCAAAGGGCCATTAGTCGAGTGTTAAACGGAGCCAGTCGAGACACTGACATTTCTGGTCAATTAGACACAAGCAATCAAGTGCAATTAAACTGAATTAAATAATTACAACACGCAGGCAGAGAGGGATAGAAAGAGGGCGGGAAGACACTTTAAATTCTTGGCAACTTGTACAAGTTAAAGTTAAGTAAACAAACTTTACTTCCTTCTTTCCATAATGATCTCTAAACAGTGTTTGCTCTGAGACCAAACCGCCAGGTGTGAGCAGGAAGTCTGAACATCAGGCTGGATGGAAGTGATGCAAGCCTCATGTGGTGAAGGAAACAAATAATAATAAAAAAGAAAAAACAGTTATCACTTCACTCTTTACCTTAAAGGAACTAGCGAACCGCAGAGAGCCAAAGGAAAAGGGGAGTGTCTGAACAAGTCGTCCGTGGAGTGCCTGCGAATAAAACATGACAAAGCTCTTTGTAATGTGACTCAGCTGTTGCCTATATGCATTACTTTGTTTCCAGGTGACGGCTGATCGGCCAGCCTTGGAAACACACAAGGACACTGTCTGACATTGTGTGTCGGTGGGCGTGTGGATGTGCCCCAATCATTTTCACCTGCAGTTCATGGTATGTAGCTAGTAACACGTGCCTGCCGGTGCTGGAATTAGAATGAGGGACATAAACAGGCTGTTCTGCAACAGTAGAAATGCAAGCTGGGAAACAAAGCTGCAGGGATCCTATACGGGTGACACAAGGCTACAGGATGAATGCAGTCAGGAAAAAGGATGAATGAAAAACAATACCTGTTTAATAGTCAAACGTCCAACAAGCCACCAACAATAATGGCTCTCTGTTGGAGAAGTGCACCACAAAATCGACAACATGTCAACTAACACAGTTAAAGAGAGGAAAGACACGTGTTGTCTGGTTTTCTAGATTGTTTACTTTGTGAACTGAGGGTAAAATTTTTCTTGTTTTTAATTGCTTGTAAACCAAACTAGGCCTCTCATTACTCAATAAGTAATCTTTTAATCTGGTACAGTGGTCTTTCATGTGGTGCAGGGTGTGACTGGACTTTATTGTGCCTCTCATATGATAAACAGCATTAAATAAGTCAGACAGTTTATTTAAAAAAAAAAGAACAGAATAACTTATGCTTAGTTTTCCTACAAAATTTCCTTAGGAATTTTACTACAGAAGCCATGTGTGCAATTTTTTGAATGGATGATGCAAGTTTTTCTATTTGTTGCAACTATGAATACTGAGTGTAATATACTTTATAATGGGACATCTATGATATGCACATGTAAATCCGGTGCAGGAAATGTAATCAGTTTCTTTCAAATTTGGACCCACAGTCTAAATTAAAGCTAAATTTAATTAGCAAATGCTACTTAGCATTTGCCCCAAGCGTTAGCATCACTCCAAGAGCTAGCAGCACTATAGTAACATAACGTTAGTCACAAACGTGGAGTACTAACATAATAAAGTAATAACTTGCATTTAAACACTTGAAGAGATGGGCGCTGCCTGTTTTCACCCACCAAAGTTCGTTTAAAAATCAGACAATTCAATAAAAGCTGTGTGCTAACTACAGGCATCCAACTGTCTAATGACTACTCGAGTATTCGCGTGATACAGTTTTCAGTTCGATTCACTAATATTTTGCCAATCGTCTATATGACTTCGCTACCACCATCCAGCACAACCGTAAAATGTACAGGGATGTATAATCTTCAATAAATCGTGTTTTTCTTCATCAAATGAGGTCTAAACTTAAGATAAATTACAGCCGAATTTGTTGTCGGACCTTGAAAATGTATGTTTGACCTTGAAACCTGATGTTTACAATATTATATTTTACTAATAACCAATAATGTTTTAATTTTCAGATTTCAGAATGGAGTTTTGTGTATTGACCTTTCCCTGCTGTATTGTTTTGCCACCCTCGATGCTGGCGGGACAGACGCGTCGCTCCGCGGACAACAGCCGGCGATAACGACTTGTTATCTCTTTAAGGTCCATTTATCGATCATTTAGGTGAATCATTTACCCAACCAGTCAATGAAAACTGATAAGAAACACAACATAAACATTTGTCAATGAACTCACCGATCGGAGGGCTGCCATCTCCGCTACGTAACGATGATAAAAGCCAAGTTATTCGTTCGTGTAGAAACACGCACGCAGCTCAAAGTCAACTTGAGTTCCGCTTTGAAACACGAGACGATGCTCAGCTGAGGTGAAGCAGAAACCTCCCACACATTAAAAACTGATCAGGATATCACACCTTTAGCAGTAAAAGTTGAACGAGCCCCTGAAAAAAAACACAGTTAATGTTGTTTTTACTCTTTTTCTGAATTAATAATTTAAAATCACCTGAATTGTTCTGTTGGAAAACACAATAATTTTCGAGACACAAATAGCCACAAAATCAATTTAATAATACAGAGCTGTGATGAAACAGTTCGGTCTCATTCAAAAAGTCACTGGAGGCGTGACGAAAGCGTAACAGCTGATTGGCTGAGACCAGCGGATGAAATGAGAGGTTATTAGAGGTCACAGAGGTCGGTTCTGATTGGTCAATCGATGGGGAGTGGTTCAAGCTCGTTTCAGCTGTCCGGGATGCCAAAACTTTCAGCCGATTGGTCCCCAACCAGGCAACTTTCTTCAATATATGAGTACAAACTTTATTAAATTGATTTTTAAAAATATTCCCTTTATTAAAAAAACATGTTATATTTATTTTGATACTGTTGGTTTGATTGCATTAAGCAGGTTATTCTGTTAAAGCAGCTGTTTTCCAGGCATTAGGAGGCTTTGATGACCAGGACAGTCAGGTTGGGATCTGACTCTTGAAGCCGTAGTTGAGTTCAGCTCCGCCGCTGAACAGAAGGTCGATCCCGGTGCAGAAGGTTGCATCAGCGGCGAGGTACAAGGCAGCCAGACCGCATTCAGCCTCAGTCCCCATACGACCCAGCAGCTGGCGGAGAAACAGACCTGTCATTTCTTATTCCTGTTCAGGGTCCAGCAGCACAACATGGCGGTCGAACTGTGTAACTTCTCTGTGTTTTACACTTCAGCAGCTGTTTCCACAGTTTCTGCTGAGCTGTTATTGCACTTTTTAAAAGATATCCTGGTGCTCAGATGTTGACCAGGTAAAAAAAAAGGATCTTAAAGTGGGATGAAGGGGGCTGCTAAATGTAAATTTATAAAACAACAAAACAAATAACTGGAATAGTCAGGGTAAATAAAGTTTATAAATAATATTTCCTCATACATTTTACTCTTTCATCATGCAATAAAATGCACAAAAATGGAAAATAACTAAGCAACCCCTCCTACATATTTAAATGGAAGAAGGTAAAATAAATTCTATTACTTGTAGGATCTAATATCAATTTGAAACCTTGCAAAATTTTTAATATTAATAATACTGAGAGAAGTATTTTCTACAAGTAAAATCATGGCATTGTTTCTCTAAAATTAACATTAACATTTTTTTATTTCTTTCTGTTTCAATTCTTCCACTGTGAATAATTAAACGTAAGCTGAAACTCTTCAGGATCACTGTGCTAGCATGTAAACTTCAAATGTCTCCTCTGACTGGGATGGATAGAAAACTTTAATTTGCATAGTAAAAAAAACCAGCCTGTTGCAGAAACTCTGTTTTTGTTTGGATCCAAGTTTTAGGGAGTTCACATTTACAACATAATGGTCAGATCTCAGTGTGTGGAGTTTGGATCATTAACACAACAATGCTGCAGGAACTGTGGGGCACCTCACAGTGATTAACAGGAAACCACAGAGTTTTAAGGTTTAAGAACTTCAGTATCATGTTTTAACATTAGTGTTATGTGACAGAGAGGGATCTTTTTTGATAAAACTGTCTTACATTTTTTTAATGGTGTATCTTTTAATGCTGCTGAAGAAGAGAAGTTTACTGTCACATGTCACAGGTCACAGCAGCCCAAATGATCAATTATGCCTTCTTCTCTCAAAGACTTCAATAAGAGCACTTCCATCATGAACATGTTCCTCTGTCTGGTGTAGGAACATCTGGTTCCACTGTGTGAACTTGCCTGACAGTTTTCTCCCATTTTAATGGTTGCTGCAGCGTCTGGTGTCTGTCCTGCTAACTCCTCCCACAGAGGTGTCAGCACATTACCTGGAGAGATGCTGCAAAACATGGCAGACGTCGTTATTGGGGAAGCGAAAGTGCAAATTCTGATAATAGTAAAAATTTCATTCTATCATTTTACAAACACATCAATAATATGTGTAACTTCTCAGCCTCTTAAAGCAAATAAAGGGGCTCGTTGTTCTAATGTTTGCAACTTTAGGATAATTCCCTAGACTTTGTTTTCATCATGTGTCTTGTGATTAACAAGCAATGGTGGGATGTGACTAAGCACATTTACAGTATAATTTTTTGTATTTGTGCTTGTACAAACTCACAGGTTAATATTGTACTCAATGTCTCATGACAATAGTAACCTTTCAGATTGTGACTTCTTGTATGGAGACAGTGTTTAGTTCAGGTGACTTGACATGTTTCAGACATGTAATTTTTATTTCTAAACATCTCACATGGTTTTATTTAGATAACCTTGAGCAACTAAAACTGAAAAATGTTAAACATATATAAATTATTATTAATAACAATCTTATAATGTCATTTGAAATACTTTATTACTGGAAGAAAACATTGTGCTTTAGTAAAAACACTTTTACTTTAAATATGTTATTCACAATTAGTCAATAATACTTCACTCACGTAGGATTTTGATTGCATGACTTTTTCTTTTAATAGAGTTTTTGTTGTTGTTGCACTAGTGTTAAAGAATATAAAAACTAATTTCATGTTAAAAAGCTAATTAAATAGAATTAAATTGGATAATACTAGGCATAACACTATTTCAAATCCTTTAAACATCGACCAAAATAAGTCAGTCAAGCCTGGACTTT
>JAPZDY010000009.1:2867252-2882294 GCA_029783645.1 Ctenochaetus hawaiiensis
ATAGACCAAAATAAGTCAGTCGAGCCTGGACTTTTTTTTTTTGTCTGCGGGTAATATTTGTTTTGAATAGCTCAAACATTTAGACTCCGTCTTAAAATATAAAAATACTGGAAGTGAAATCAGTGATTTGAGCGAAGAGGAAGCCTCAGAAACCACAATGGACACAGAAACCCATGTGGCTCACCAGTTCACTCGCACTTTGTAGCGACTTTCATCCACAGCCATCGCCTTTGTCATGGCAATGATCGCCCCCTTGTGGAGAGAAGAACGCATTACAGAAAAGTCTTTTCCCTCACCGGCTGAGACATAAGGGGAAATGTAATGTGAACGCTTGTTACCTGGGGGAACATTTACTCACCTTGGTGGCGACGTACGGCGCAGCGTCTTTCTGACCGATGGTCGCCACCAGACTGGACACGTTGATGATGTTTCCTTGACGCTGCCGGAGGTGCGGCAACGCGCACTGAGGACAGAGTGAGACCTCACGTTACCTCAAAGATCCGAAATACTCACAAACGGATTTGAGAAGGTCAGCTGAGGCAAAGAGAGGCTTGACTTTGTCACCAATCGATGACATCACCACTCATCGATTAAACTTTATATCTGAATTTATAAGGTTTTTAATCCACCTGCTTCCCTGTTTTAATGCATATTGAACATTAAATGTAACCGGAGTTTTCTAATTTTGATCACGTTACTGTCAGAACATCATTTTATAGGGCAGCAGTCTTATCAGATTCAATCGATTATTCTTGCTGATCAGTTGTTTTGAGGTTTTTTTTATTTTTTACCCTGTCTCTAAATAAAATTATTTAGTAGTGATTCAATTCTGCAATTTAGTTAACTTTTTTGTTTAAGAGCCAAATATTAATGTTTTTTTTATTTTTATCATTTAAAAAGAAAAGCTATGGCCAGTTATTTTCCTTTTAAAGAAGTTTTACAGATGCACACGAGTTGGAAACATTACTTTGGAAGCCAAGAAGTAGCTGATGAGATTCAGATTCAGCAGGTCCCTGAACTCCTCTGCTGTGGTGTCATCAGTGGGTTTATGAGGTGGGTCTGAGGAGCAAAAAATAAAGAGAAAAATGCAGCATGTACCGTCAGAAGCATCTTCTTTCTCACATGTGTCATAAGGTAGAAGAAGTGTGAGACTCACGCCATCCTGCGTTGTTGACCAGGCAGTCAATGTGTCCAAAATGCTCCACTGTGACGGAAATCAACCTCTGAGAAGAGACAGTCACACCATTTTTATTTAAACAGGACACAGGCCAGAGAAACCAGCTGCCAACAAAGCATTTGAGACAGAAAACACTTCACCAAGCAGAGCAAACAAACACAAGCAAAAAGCAAACACTGACCCGTTTGGAATCCAGTCAAAGTTTTAGATTGTTTAACAAGCAAAAAAAAAAAAAGGTCAGAGTACATTTCCAAATACATAAAGACCTAAATGTTTAATCCAGGTAATGAGGACAGACTCACTGTCATAACATAACCAGACCATAAACACTGAGGATCCACTTTTACCTTGATGTCATCTTCTTTGGAGACGTCACATGTGACAAATTTACAAGAGCCTGGCCCTGCTTTGTTAAGCTCTGTCTCGAGAGCCTCACCTGCTGCACCTGTAATGCACGTGGGATTATGCTGAAATTATATTTCTATTTTAGGGTGATATTTAACTCTAAAATGGAAATTCAGTACAGTTCTTGTTTTAACAGATGCATTTAATGCACATATCAACACATTTCACCATATCCATCTAGAAGATAAAGCAATAACGGGTGACTTTCGGCTAAATTTCTCAGTAAATATAGAATTAAATGATAATAAAAATAGTGTTACAAACCTCCTCTTGCACAAAATACCACTTTGGCACCATTCTCCACTACAGCA
The DNA here is from genome assembly GCA_029783645.1 of Ctenochaetus hawaiiensis. Taxonomy (NCBI): domain Eukaryota; kingdom Metazoa; phylum Chordata; class Actinopteri; order Acanthuriformes; family Acanthuridae; genus Ctenochaetus; species Ctenochaetus hawaiiensis. Next base: position 2,869,146 of record JAPZDY010000009.1, read on the forward strand.
AAAAATAAATCAAAGTGTTATCACCTTGCTGAGTTAAATCCATTAAACTAATCATAAATAGCGATAGAGATCATACCAAACACTCTGACAATCCCCCTGCCAATCCCTTTGGATCCTCCAGTGACAATAACAACTCTGTTGTGGTAGCGGAGGGACATGTTTGCTCCTGTGGTGATAAAACTGGTCGTAAAAAGCCGTAAAGCTGCGCTGCGGTCAAACAAACGTCAGACCTTCCTTCTGTGATTATTATCTTATTATTTTATGGTTTTTCACGGCATGCGCCATTAAAGTTAAGCACTTCCTCAAATCATCACCGTTATCAGGCGCAGTTTGGGTGCGAGGTTCAAAGTTCCGCAAAAAACATGGGTTTGGTTTGCTGCCTTCAGGTGCTCTTGGAAGTACTGGAAATTACAAACTCGGATAATGTACTGTGAATAAAGTTGTGATATGGAGAGTGAATATATTAAACTTTATTTAGTAAAAAACTAAAAGACATACCTGTACTAATAAAATGATGACAAGACTAGAGTTTCTCTACATTCATGCTAGCAACACTGTGAGGCTGCACATGTAATAGGGATTTCAGCTAAATGCTAAAATAAGTATGCTAATATGTTAATGTTTGATAACATGTATGATGTTGGGAGGCTCACAAGTATGATAAATTCATTAAAAACAAAAGCACATACAACAATGTGCGCCTGTGTTAAAATTAGCATACAGTGCTAACTTGCAGATGTTTTGCAGGTGTTTTTTTATGTACACCATCTTAGCTTAGCATATGAATACTTTCTGATTAATGTTGAACAGCGAGTATGTCTGAAGCTAATGCTAATGTCACCATGCAGGTGTAATGTAAACCATGTTCACCTATCTGAGTTTAGCATGTTGCCATGCTAACACGTGCTAACACAAGTGCAACTTCTGAGACCAATGGCAATGTGATTGGTTTTGCAGATTTTAAAGTCACTTGCTCAAAATTTTAACCATATCATTGCACTTATTGAAGAGCCATAGTCTCTGTAGTGATTACAGTACCATGCATGCCAATCCATCCAGCAGATGTTTAGCTATTGCACCGAATGAGTGAAAACTTTGCCCTGTTGGTGGTGCTAGAGGAAATTTCAGGAGGATTCACTGCTTCCAGACTGTAAAACTATTTACAAATTTTAATGACTGTCTTGCATGGCTATCAAAAGTGCTTCAATATTTAACATGCAAGTGTAAATAAAATAAAAGGCTTAAATAAAAATGTGTTTGCATGAATGTTTTGGAATTAGACACTGATGAATCGGCCAACGTGCAAAACAGTTCCATTTATAATTCTGAAACGGCAAAAAAGGAAATGTACTCAGAGTACTTGAAGGTATCATTTGGAAAGTGCTTCTGTCATAAAATCCTGTTATGGGAATTGTAGTTTTAATGCACATGGACAGAGTGCCACACAGTGTAGACTACTTCATCATGACTCTAAAATAACCACAGACACCCAGATTCATGTTTCATATTAAATGAGGTCAAGTTTTATTTAAATTTGTGAACAATTTATCACAAGCCAAAAACAAACAAGCAAGTGCAAATCGCAAAAGGTGATCCCAGGCAAAGCTGTGAAAGGAGAGAAATGGCGAAACAAGTCATGGAAAAAACACTAAAATGTTTGTGGTCCCACCCAAGAAAGTAAAATATGGTTGTTAATACCTAAACTTTCCTTTTAAAAAATTCCCTTTTTTGCAACATAATAGTTTTGGCCTCTGCTAGCCCCATGTAAAAGTTCACATTCACTGTTGCGTGCAAACATGTACAGTATGTTTAAGTACGAGTAGGGGGTTAAAAGGTTGACACCCCCAGGCAGGAGGGGTTGCTGGGGGCAGAGAAAGGAGTAGAGGAGGCAGCGGTGCTCTTGGAGGAGACGACGGTCCGAGATTGAATTTCTGCCCGACAGCATTCCCTGGGGGCGAAAGTGAGAGCGCAGGGAAGCAAGTGTAGAAAGTAAGTGACCTACAAACAAGCTTAACCATCTTAACTTAACCCGCGCTGTAGATTAACACCGCAGAAGCCCCTGAAGAAGCCACACCGCTCCCTCTGACGCCTCCCCTCCCTCTCCAAACCTGACATGAAGCAGAAGGAAGGGCTGTCTGAACATCACGATGAGGGAACTGATACACGAACTGTCTCAGAAGAAGGAGGTGAGGGTCTGCCCAAACTGCCCCCTGTGGTGGAGGTACAGTAGGAGAGTTATGGTCATTCTGTGGAAGTGTGATTAGTTTGAATCAGCAGCTCTGACAGGCAGAGGGGTGATACGAGGAGACCAGTCTGATTCTGGTCTACTGGGTTCACTGGACATGGTGATAAACTGGTGATGAGCATGGAGATGACTGCACGTGTGGAGCTTGTTGCATGGAGGATCTGCATGAAGTGATTTATAGTAAACTATGGTAGACAAATTATGAGAAACTGCATCTGGAGTTTTCCGACTAGTTCAACTAGTTTATGTTCAAACTGGCGAAATTTTGATACAAGTTCTGCTTTCTTTTTAATTGCATGGTTAAGTATTACATTTTTGTATAATTTTTGGTAATGCAATGTAAATAACAACACAAGTATTTTTTTCTGATGTCCAGACAATTGCTCCGCTGGATTTATGAAGTAAACTGAGGTGAGATTTGATTTTAATATAATATTTAGGAAAATAGCTGATGAAAAAAAAATGTCTTATAGCTGATGCTGTTTTACTTGTCAGTTGATTTTATGACTGTTTTACCAAAAAAAAGTTTTATGCACCTAAGTATTGACCAAAAAAATAAAAACCGCAAAAAATAATATACATATTAATTTTCTTTTCATGTCCTCATGTTATCTGTTCTGCATTGCTGAACTGACTTTGATGTGTTTTCTCCAGAGAAAAGAGGCAAGGCAAGTAAGACGAGAGATAAAATCTGAAGCAGAGAGATGGATAATCAAGACAAAGGAGGAGGTACGGAAGGAGAAAAAGAAGGAGGCCAGACAAAAGAAAAACAGAGAGCTGAGGAAGTTGGTGATGAAGACAAGCGAGCGAAAGACAAGCACAACAAGCTGGAGAAGGAGAGCAGTGAGAAGGGGCCGAATGGGGAGGCCAAGAGGGAGAACCGATGCCGCCAGTTGAGGAACGGCCGGGCCTTGTCTGAACGTCTGGCCATCAACGTTTCAGGGATGCGTTACGAGACTCAGCTTCGAACCCTCGCCCAGTTCCCTGACTCCTTGCTGGGTGACCCTCGGCGGCGTCTTCGCTACTACGACCCCCTGCGAAATGAACTCTTTCTGGATAGGAGCCGTGTCTGCTTCGATGCCATCCTGTACTTCTACCAGTCAGGTGGGAGGCTGCGGAGGCCCGCCAACGTCCCTCTGGACATGTTCCTGGAAGAGCTGCATTTCTACGAGCTTGGAGAGGAGATCATTGACCGCTACAAAGCAGATGAGGGCTTCGCCAAAGAAGAGGAGAGGCCTTTACCCACCAATGACCTGCAGCGTCGCCTCTGGATGCTCTTTGAGTATCCAGAGTCGTCCGGTGGAGCTCGGATCATCGCCATCATCAGCGTCATGGTCATTGTGATCTCTATTCTTATCTTCTGCCTGGAGACTCTGCCCGAGTTCAGGAATGAGAAGGAACAGAGGGAGGTGAGGATGGTTTGCATGGTGCTGACACACACACAAGAATCATCCATGAGTGATAAGGAGGAATTGAAAGGGAGCTGGCAGGGTGAAAAGAGAACAGAGGTTAACACTGGGAGAAGTGATGTGGTGAACACAGAGGGACAAGGGGTGCTGACAGGTGTCACCTTCCCAAACATAAACAAACTCTTGCAGCTGAAAACACCTTAACCTCTTCTCTCAACACTGCGGTAGAATAAAAGAGCAAAAGTTTAGCATGAATGAAAGTAAAGGTAAGGTAAAAAGCCTTTAAAGTTAGGAACAAGGCTTGTGTAAAGGTAAAGCAAAGGCAGCACATAGAGAAGCAAACACGAGGATGAGGTTTTCCTGAGATTATTTTGAACTTGTCGTTAAATCTGATCCACTCAGATTTAGAAAAAGGAATGAAAAAGATGAGGAGGACAGCTAAACCCCTGGTACAAAAACAGGAGTAAAAAAAGAAGAGAGCAGATGGAGAAGGTTGGATGGGAGGTTTTATCGTTAGAGGAGGGACACCACGTGGAGATGATATACCTTATCTGCCACCCAGGAACGACTGCCAGAGTCCGCAAGTAGGCAACATTCATGTTGAGTGGATATTTTAAAAGAACTGAGAAGAGAGAGAGTAGAAGGAGTCGGAGGTAAAGAGACAAATGTGAAGGGAAGGAAAGAAGATGAGCTTGTCTCACGTTACCCCTTGGAGATCTAAAGGGCTATATATAGAGGAAGGACAACCCTGAGAGCACATCAACACATAAACGAACGTCTGTATTAATAAACGCTGTGACTCACAGAATACAAACTGAAAACAGCATGGAAAAGACGCTGGCAGATCAACGTTTCTGATGACTTGGGCATAATGAAATTAACCTCGCACACACTCCAGTAGCCTGGAGACGAGGCAGATTGTGAAAGTTCAGGCAGCAGAGGCAACGCAGAGCCACACTCATTGGATTTATGTTCCCTCAACAACACTGCTCCGTTACTCCTATACATAGATTGATGCGTTCATGTGATCAGAGCATTTCGCAGTTTTGAACACTACAAAAACATGCCTAACCTACATGCCGTTCCCACGCAATCACTCACTTGTCAGAGAGTGGTAAAAATCTCGAATAAAATTTCTTTGTTGAATCCCGACTTGGGTTCTATATGACTTGCTGAATATCTTTGAAATGGCAGAGGGATCACTTACCTATAGCAGTAGAGAGTTAGGGCTAACCCTGACCCTAACCCCTTTGCAGTAAACACTGCAGTAAAGCTGTAAAAAACTGCTAAAGATGGTAAAAAAATATGGGATGATGGGGAAAAAAAAGCAAAAAGTCATTCACATTCATCTACTGAAGACCATGAATGTTCATAGGAAATTTCACGGTATTCCATTCAATAGTTGATGAGATGTTTTTGATCAAAATGTGTTGGAGTGCTACCAGAAGCTTAAGAGTAACTCTATCTAACTTGTTAAAAGACATTAATGCCCAGTAATTTAAAACCCGCACATACTTCCAAGAAAAAACAAGCCGCTGGGTTAAATGAAGTGTCAAATGCCTTGGCCGTGTCGGTGTGAGGTGTAACACAACCCAGATCACATGCATGTAATGTTTTTTGTGTGCGTTTAAATATAGAGAAACTGATTTATATAAAAGTCTGTGCGGAGAAATAAAGCCGGCAGAGTGAAAATGGAGAGGAGAGAAAAGTTAGCACGCTATCACAGAACTCGCAGATACGACTGGATCCTCATGACTGATGTCATACCTCAAATTTGCTGAGGACAAACTCTCATAATAAGAATCTCCTCTCCTCGGTTATCCTCTATTCCTCTCCTGTTTACTTACTCCTGATTTCTCAGTGTTTACTCTCCTGTAAACATTGTCTCCATGGAGCTTTTAATTATAGCCTTACCTTTCCCCTTTATTCTCATATTTCTCTTACCAAATCATGTTTGAAACAGATGAAAGAATACAAGAGGCGTCTGTACAGATTCAGATAGTAGCTCATATGCTTTAATTCTTTGAATCTTCAAGTGCATCTGTAACATTGTCCTTTCTTTTGTCTTGCAGCAATTCACCATCATACCTCACCCCACCATAGAGAATGAAACCATCATGATCCCACCTGGCTTCACCCCCTTCCAAGACCCCTTCTTCATCGTGGAAACGATCTGCATCCTCTGGTTCTCCTTTGAACTCATTGTTCGCTTCACCTGTGCTCCCAGCAAGATGCACTTCTTCAAAGACGTCATGAATACCATCGACTTCTTTGCAATCATTCCCTATTTTGTTACGCTGGGCACAGAGCTGGCCAAGGACAAAGGCGCACAGCCGTCAGTGTCTCTGGCCCTCATCAGGGTCATAAGGCTGGTGAGGGTCTTCAGGATCTTCAAGCTCTCTCGTCACTCCAAGGGCCTCCAGATCCTGGGCCAGACGCTGAAGGCCAGCCTCAGAGAGCTTGCCCTGCTCATCTTCTTCCTCTTCATCGGAGTCATATTATTTTCCAGTGCTGCCTACTTTGCAGAAGTGGACAGTCCTGACACGGCATTCACCAGCATCCCTGAGTCATTCTGGTGGGCTGTGGTATCCATGACGACAGTCGGCTACGGGGACATGTACCCAGAGACGGTCGGTGGAAAGCTGGTCGGATCCATGTGCGCCATCGCCGGCGTGCTCACCATCTCTTTACCAGTGCCTGTTATCGTGTCCAATTTTAGCTATTTCTACCACCGCGAGATGGAGTGTGAGGACACTACCCAGTACCACCACGTATCCACGTCACTCTGGGAAAAGGAAGGAGAAGACGATGAAGAGGAGGATGAGGAAGGAGTGGACGAGTTGCCTGAGTACATGGGAGATTATGTGCCCCTGTACGGGCAGAACAGCACGGGTATGTGCCCTCCGCTCAATGGGACTCTCCTGGCAGGGCTTTGTGCCGGACAGGTTGCTGGTGATCGAAGAGGGATAAACTTCTACCTCAACGAACCTCTGGTCACTCAGGTTTGAGAGAGAGAGCAGGGTGGACTAAGTGTCTTCAGGTTTTCACTCAAAAACTGTCTCACATCAAGAAAGGGAGTGTGCCAAAAAGGAAAAACACTGTTTTCCAGGGTGGCACACTGGTGACACGGGAGAAATCACACTAATCACAGACTCTGACATGAGTCCTAATTTGTGCCTCTCACGTGATCATGGTTTTTATTTGAGTTTTTCACATGATTGCACTTGACTTACAGCAAGACTCTGTTTTTCTCAGCTGTTTTATAAGCTAAAAGCTCAAATCAATCAAAAACAGAGCAGATGAGAGACAAATATTCCCGAGAAATAAAACATTTGCATAGTCCTTGTAACAGCTATTTGCTGATGTCACTGTTTCTGTAATGTGACGATGATAATGACTGACGTGCTGCATGCTGCTGAGGCCATTTACAGTGAATGTTGCAGGTGTTGATTCCTCCCTTGTCAGAGTTATTGCAGAAATGCAGTGCAGTGATCTTGTGCTGACGTGCATAACAAAGAGATCGCTCATCTGCTGACGGTGGTGCAGACAGAGTTCACGTTGCTGCACCAAAGCCAGTTTGTATGTTACATGGTGTAACAGAGACAGCATGAAGAAGTGTATGGAGAAAGCCGATATCAGATTTGAGATGGTATAGCTCAGGGCCAGCTGACATTTTTGTCCGAGTGGTGAGACAGAAGCACAGAGCCTGTGGCGTCACCAACCAGTCAGTTCTGTAAACTAAAACTACTCACTGTTAAAGTGCCACTAAACTTTGTCCTTAGATCATCAAGAGGAACTTTGCCATAATAAACTGTCTGTCTTAAACTACGCAGATGAGAGCAGATGTGACATTTGAGCCATACTGAACTCCATATCTGTCTTTTCAGAATTTAAGAGTCTTCATCAGGTTTGTAAGTGGCTGTAAAAAGTCAGTTTAGTTTCATTCTTAATGGTACTTGACCTTATTAATTCAGGGATGACAATGACCTCACATCTCAATCAGCTGATTCACCATCAGGGGCTCATATATCGGCTACCAGCTGCTAAATCAGATTTATGTAGGTGTACAGCACTGCCTTCCTAACACTCCTGACACCTCTCTGTTATTCTGATATGCTTGTGCAGCTCTATTTCCCCTTTTCTGTGCAAGAACTTTCTTGATTTCACCATTGATGTTATGAGGTTTTTATTAAGAGGGGATGAGTCTCTGTTGTTGCTCTGATTCTTTTGAGATCTTCCTCAAAGAGCAGAGACCCTTTTTGCCCAATCGGTGTAACTGTTTGCTACAAACAGTCAATGCTTTGATTTATAAGTCTATGCATTGGTACTTTTCAGAGTAGTTCTGTGAAGTAATCCTCCTCTCTGCTGTCCATCAGTATGCACTTTCTGTTCCCATGAAAGGTGTAAGATATGACAGTAAGGCTGTAAGACGCAGTAAGGCTGTGCCAAATGTAATTTTTTTTATGTTCAAAACTTCTGTTGTGATTTCTCAACAAAGTTTTGAATGTCAGTCATCTATTTTTTCTGTCAACCTCCCCAAACCCCCCGAAAAGGTACATTTTCACCTTGCACTTTACAAACTTTCACCAAATTTGGCCAGCAAATGATTTGAGGGCGCAAGCGAATATAAATCTTCTTTTCAATCCTAAAATTTAAAGCAATGAACTCTGAACTCCCTCAACTAAACAGTAAAACAGCTTCCACGGTATCTGTCCCTGTGCTTTGCCCTTCCAACTCACACAATAAACACTCAAAGCTCTGCAATGCTTTAAAAGCCTACGCAATCGAATGTTGATTTGTTTACAAGATACTGGTACATGGTTCTTGTTATTTTAATATATCTCATAAACTGTTGCAAACAGAGCTGCAAAACAGCGAACAGAACTGCTTCATGGCAGCATTACAACTGCAGAATATTTGCATTAGCATGACGAGTTAAGTTAAGTTTCAGGCGTTTCATTCAGTAAATAAAAAATCATTTTAAGAGACTGGAAAATTTAGTACATTAATATTAATGTAATCAAATGTTTACAGTCACTTTTCCCAAATACATATAAATACATCTAAATACACAGATTCCAGCAGAACTTTAGGACTCTGAGGAGGTCTGTAGCATGATGTGGAAGATGTTCTCTCAGGCCTATTTGGTCAAAACTACGAGTATTTGAAAGAAATTAAGAATGTGAACAAGCTGCAGAGAAATGGTTTACTTTGTTAGAGAGTTTTTAAGGGATGTTACGTACATTTTTGGTGTTTTCTTACCATTTTTGAATTGTGCTAACACAAAATCTGCTAACACAAAATCAAGCTAACTGTAGGCGTCAAGAAGCATTAACCTTAAAGGCTTATTGAATGTTAAATTATTTTCTTTGTATGGGGTTTTACCTTGAAACATGTTATGCAATAGATGCTTTTTTTCTGAAGTCGTTTGAATGCAGAGTTTGACCTGTGTACGTGCTGAGGACAGATGTGCCTCTGTATATGTCTCACTTTATTTAATAAAGATCATATTTCATCAGTCATGTCGTGGATTTCTGAATTCCTTCCATGTGACTCCCTGTGCAAGTGACTCGTGGAGAATGTGATGATGTGCGCTCACATCTAAACAACTTTTTTGAAGCGTCATCACGAGGTGTGTGCATGTTGTCATTACAGCATGCCGTAACTGCATTTCCTGTCAGTGTCACAGTCAGAAGACGTCACAGAGACGCGTCAGCACAGATTCTGTGGTTAACCGAGCGTCTGTTGCCATCAGCTTCATGTGATGAGTGATCCTGCCTCTAGATGTCAGACTGTGTTTTAAAACAACATCACTGCACAAACCAGGACATCTGTCCCACTGCTGCTGAGAGTGGCTTTGATTTACTTTTATACGACACACAGGACTGTGGAGCCGGCTAACATGACATTTTTCCTCTTGATGATCACATTGACACGATTCAAATGACTGATGTTTTATTTCCATTTGTATTAAACAAAGATGGTTTTTGTGGCAGGGAAGAAAACAGGATATGAATTTAAGCTGAACATGTTTCCACATGTCCACTAATTTAACTTAATTATTGTTGACTTTTTTATTATTATTTCTATTATATATTAATTGAACATGTCAAGCAGTCGCATCTATTTTAGTTTAGAGCTATTTATTTTTGTCTATTAATTGACTAGTTAATTGAGAGATAATTAATCTGCAACTGTTTTGATAATTGTTTGAGTTTGGTTTCTTTTGAAGCAGAAATTTAAAATATTTGATGTTTTCAGGTTCTTAAACTGATGTTTTTGCTGTTTCTCTCAGTTTTATATTGATTTTAATAATATTTTTTTTAAAGGGAAAGTAGCTATTGGTCATATTAATCATATTTTTATTATTATTAGGTAGGCCTCCCGAATTGACCCACTGATGATTCAACTGATTCTTAGATGGTTTGGAACCTTGAATGTTAATCTTGTTTCACCTCACTCTTTGGAAGTAGTTATGTAAGTTATCTTTTAATTGATTTAACTATAAAACCATCAGACATATTTTAAAAACGATTATTAACAAAGTTTTACCATTATTTGGACAATAAACTAAAAGTGTTAAAGTAAAGTAAGTTTCTTTGTACCACTATTTATCTGTGATTTATTCAAATTGAGAAAATGATTCTCACTAAGTTCAGTGACATTGTGACATGAATTAATTTGAACTTTTTGTGTCAAACTTTTATTGTTTAGCAACTTTTAACAACGACCAAAGACTGAAGAATATGTTTGAGTTGAGCTAAAGTAAAGAGAACAGACAGTTTTGGAGCAGATGATGTTCCTCATGCAACCCCCTCCTCCACAAACACACACACACACATGCACACACACTCCTCGCAATGGCTGCAGTGATTAAATTCCTGACCCCCCGTCGCCTCAGATGGTGTGATATCCTCATGTCATGTGTTGGAGGGGCAGCTCTCTCTCTCTCTCTCGTGCTACACGACAGATTAGTGTTTCATCCCGCAGACACCAGCAGCCTGAACGTCCACTCAATCAGCACAAATCTGAAATTCACAAGTTTCCAGAAAAACCTCAAAACACACTGTCAGATTTTCAGATTTCTGCTGAGCTCTGACCTGCAGCGTTGCACCTTTTACCCCTCACCTAACTCGACTCTCCCCCGTGACGTGCGGGGGTCCGAAGCTAACGTCAGTCCTGCTTGGAATTACCCACAGCGCCCTTATGCTGTCTGGGAAGAATGAAAAGGATTGACGTATTTCTGGCCATCTGCCGCCCTCCGATTCCTCTCCCATCCCTCACTCTCTCCTGCCCATCTCTAACTCTTCTTTGAGAGGATTAAGTGTGTTGGTATCTCTGTGTGCCTTTGTCTCATCAATGCGTAAGCGCGGCCTCGTGTCTCATGTGTGCATTTCGTCTGTGTGTGTCTGTTGCAACCTTCTTTCCATCCAGTATTATCTTTGTCTGCAGGATATTTCCCGAGTCTTTAGTCACCAAACACTGACGCGTGTTCCCTTTCCAATGCAAATCCCTCCACAGATTGTACAGGTTACTTAAGAGAAAACACAAAAGAATTGCAGTTTATTTTAAATAAATCTCTAAGATTTTTATTACATACAATATACACACGACCTGGACCTGTGAATCTGAGTTAAGACTTGAGGATGCAGGGGGGGCAGTTGATGAAAATATATTTAAAATGAAAGGCAAAGATGAAAGTGATGACGTTATTTTACAGCAATCAAGAAGTCAAAATGATGAGAGAAAGTGAAATAACTAGTAAATTTAAACATACAACAAAATCAAAACAGCATCTTGTCTATTGCTCATCATTTCAGACACCAGACCACGACGAGAAAAAATACAAACCATAGATAATATGGACAATATTAACATCAAGAGTGACTGCGGTCAGGGAGGAATGAGGTGATGTGCAAGAAGAGGATGAAAATGCAGAGAGATGCAAGAAGGAAAAGATTTATAAAAATAACATCTGCTGTCTTTACTCTCAAGGTCATAAAAGGAACAGTTGAACATTTTTAGAAAATAAACTTTTTAGATTTCTTGCAACGAGTTAAATGAGGAAAAACAGCACTTTCATGACTGTAAAAGCTGTTAATATGAAGCTACAGCCAGCAGCAGGTTGTTTAAGCTCACAATAAAGTCTTGAAACAAAATCGGCAAACTCTAATCTCCACAAAAATCAATGCTAAAACAAAAAATTTGGGTGCTGAACTATTTCATGTTACCAGAGGAGACTTTAGGAGTTTTACTTCCCCCAACCATGAAATAGTCCAGGAATTTTACATCCTATAAAATAACAAATTTACATTTTTACTTGTTGGTTTGTGCATTGAGTTAAAAACTAGATATGTTATCTAATGAGCTTTAGGTTTTAATATCTAGTAAAATAGCATTTTTCTCATCTAACTCTCTGCAAGAAAGATATTTAATTCTGAAAATGTGAAACAGTTCCTTTAAATTTACCTTCTTTTCCACCAGGTGAAACAAAATTAGAGAGGAAAGACTTGTGATAAAGGATGAACTAATAACTCATGGTTGTGCGTTAAAAGGCTGATAAGAAGCTGGCCTCAATAGCAAGATATTTTCTCTACAACAGCAGATTTCTCTCTCTTATTAGGCAAATGTAGGGAAGTTCAGACATAAAGGAGCATTTCAAGTTCTGAAATGACTAATCAAGACAGCCATGGAGTAAAAAAAACAGAAAAAGACGTGAGTGAACAGGGAAAACAACTCTCCATTTAAGCTCTTTTGCAGGAAACCAAAGCACAAAAGTCTCAGGCCTGTTAGGGAATTTTACAGGGTGTTGCAATTGCAACATTTAAATATCTATGCATATTAAGCTCAAAGCAAGCTTACTGATCTCTCATCAAACAAGTTCTGTTAATCAAGAACAGTGAACTCAAAACACATCTAAGAAGTAGCATTGCAACCAGCCACAAAAGCCACCGAGATTCTCCTCTGGAATCTTGTGGAGTTGTGCACTAAATTCTGGGAAAACTGTCGTAAAACAGAAACTAATTGCTTGGGAAGCTTCTCGGTGGTGAAATCCGATCATGGCAGGTCTGTCGGTGGGATGGCGTGCCTCCGATCGTAAGCTGTGTCGTCACTCTCCTCGCCGTCGCTGACTTCACCCAGCACCCTCTCTCTGTCCTCCTCCTCCTCTGTCTCGCTCTCTCGCCTCAGCCTCTCTCGCTCCCTGTCTCTCTCTCTGTAGGAGCGAGGCAGCGTGGGAATCTGGGAGGGCAGAGCGACATCAGTAGAACATGGAGACCATGTGACTTCTACTTAGTCAGTCCCTCCAGGATTTCGTGGGCGTTTTTCAAGATTGTTGCAGCCTAAAATGCCTGAATTCGCGGCAGCTTTTCTAAAAAATTGTGATGTAAGTTGCGATGTTTTAAGTGTATTTGTTGCGATGAAATTGTGGGAGACAGTGAAAATTGCAAAAAAGTTACATTTTTTTCTTTGTTTTGTATAATTCATTAAAAATCA
>JAPZDY010000009.1:2903591-2921170 GCA_029783645.1 Ctenochaetus hawaiiensis
TGTGTGTGTGTGTGTGATTGTCAGTATTTGAGATTGGGTGGACATGGAGTGTGAGTGAGGGAAAACACTTGAGCTTGTCAGTGTGTGTGTGTGTGTGTGTGCGCGATTTAGTCTGCATCTGTGTGTGTGTGTGTGTCCACACATGTCAAGCACACACCCTCCCCTCCCCTCCTCTCTTTCTGACGATAATCTGAGTGTATTAATCTGTTGTTTGAACTCCTTAAGCACAGACTGTCTATCACATCTGCTCTCTTCACCCTTGTAAATCTCTCCTATTTATAAACTTTCTCTTTCTCCTCTCGTTCCTTTTTGATCTGTCTTATAATTTCTCTATCGCTCCTCGGTCCAGCAGGACTGAATTTCACACAGCTCATTCTCTTCGTACAGTAAATCCATCTTCTCATTTGGCCGACAGACGTCTTGGAAACCCCTTATTCCAGCCTTAAATCTCTCTGATCCGCCTCTCTCTGACAGCACACTTAGAGCTAAAACAATGATGACAACTGGTAAGATATTACAGGTCCCACATGTGCAAACAGCAGATTTAGAAAGTGAAAATCGCACCGCGGTCAACTTTGCAAAACCAACATCAGCAGTCCCGCTACACCAATCCTTCCCCCTCGAGAAGTATAAATACACATCAAGCCAATCATCATAACTGACTGAGCCCAAGATAATCAAAGAGAGAGAGAGCAGTTCAAACACCGAAGAAACAAATCACAGCAAACTCTGTCAAAGACGACAAATGATCCGAACCGGCTGCACGTGTCAGCAGTGAATGAAAGGGAGTGGAAAAGACGACAACGAGGAGGTGACAAGGCTTACCTGCTGCGCGTTGCTGTCTCCCCTCCGACAAGAGCGAGGCATCGGGAGAGAGGAGGGACGTGGAGATGAAGGGGGGAGAAAGGACGGGAGGCAAAGTCGCAGTCTTTGCGTCATCTGAGAAAATTTGCAGATTAATACAACAGCTTGGTGCGCTGAGCCCCCCCCTCCCCCCCAACCCTCCATCCCATCTCACCCTGATCACTCTCCTCCCTTCCCTCTCCCCCTCATCCACTCCTTTTCCTCTCCATCACATCTCTCGATCTGGTTTTGCTTTATTTAAACTTGTTATCAGGAGGAGGAGGAATCACTGGTGTCAGGGAAAATCACCAGGAAATTCAGAAATTAGGTTGCAGATAAAGTGTCCTCTCATTAAAGGGGGAGGCAGCAGACATGAAGTAGGGGTGGGAGGGTGGTCCTGATTACCCTCCCTTCCACAGGAGGGCGCTATGACTCTGCACTGACTGGAGAAATGTGCACAGTAGCTTCCCCCCGGAGGGATCCTTTGACAGATATCGGTGTCAGTCAATGAGGCCTCAAAGTGCGTGGGGGCCCATGGGTGGAGCTGCTACATACTGTACATACAAGTGTCAGCCTTTTTCCATGAAGCGCGACACTTCATCGATACACAGAATCAGAAATAAGCTGATAAAAAAGTAGTGGAGTTTCAGGTTTGTCATACCAGAGAGGCTGTGCAGCAGCAGGAGGAATGCAGGCCTCCAGTCGAGCTTTATGAGCGGGCCGTGATTGATTTACGAGCGTAGCTTCTCAACTATCAAAATGTGATGTTGTGTGACGTGACTGTTCAGACATCCTGACTATGTCCAGGCCTTAAAATACAAACTTAAAACTCATATTTTGCTTTAAACTTTTTAGGTAATCGCTCATCTTTTTCATTACTTCAGGGCTTATATCTGCAAGTTGGTCTCAGTCTAAATTAATCCATTAAGCCTTGTAGTTTACGCTTGTCCTGCATGAGGATACTATAAAAAGGACCCTTGGTGCCTCATTCCAGATGTTTGGACCACGCTCCTCGTCCTTTGCCTTCTTTATCCCTCTGTTTCCTCTTTTCAATCCGTAGTGAGCCTGAGCTTTGCTTCTTGTATGTTTGGTTTCCATGGTGGAGAAGAGATCATGCAGCTCAGGTTTGTTTGGCAACATCAGGAAGTTGCTGGACATCCTCCCACATCCATGTTCTTCATATGTGTTTAGAAACATGTAGATCTCTTTTGCACATGACATATATTGCATGTGTGTCCGTCCTGTGAGAGGGATGCCTTCTCTGTTTCCCATCTTGAGTTTCCTAAATTAAAGATTGTTTTTAGTTTTTCCTTCTCTGAATTGAGGTTGCACAGATAAAGGGTGCCATATGCTGTGCAGGCTGAGAAGCCATATTATTGGCCAATATAAATGAATTTGACTTGACGCTAACAAGCAGGCACTTCTTGGTACAGTGTGAATTCTTCACAGTCTGCAGGACTGGATCATAAAATCTGGTGGAAACTGTTAAAACCCAAAAATAAACCTGCAAAGTTGTAATCTAAGTCTGTTCTAATTCCAGTTACATGGGATAAAGACAGTGCGTTTACCAAATATTTGGCTCATTAAGATGCCCCAACAATTTAAATAAAACTTCTATTTAGACGGCACAAAAACATTTAATAGTTTATACTACACTGTAAATTAGTTATAAGCAGATGTAAAGACATTTTTAAAGTTTTATTGTACAGCATCTGTCAACAATTATAACATATACCTCTTTTACGTACTCTGTAATTACTATTATTACAACTGACTTTTATTGTTAGTCATTATCTGCTTATACAATAGCCTCCACTTGAAGAAATTATAGTAGGTGACAAACACATTACACAATGATAAAAGTTTATATCTGCTTATAACGGCATTACAGTGTGTTATAAACTATAATTAACATTAAATTAATGAATGATTTAATAACATGCAAAAAACACACCCTCATGCACATCCAGAGCCACACACACACTGTGTCCCACAGGAGTGACAGATGGAGAGGGGCAGGACATGAACAGGGGTTTGTACAACGGGGCCGCTGCCTTCATTGTGCAGTAGGTGCGTTGTAAGTCTATCCTCTACTAATTGCCAGAGCAGTTCAAACACAAAGTCTGCCTCTGAAATCCAATCCTACGGGGTGTTGTACAGTGAGTAAAGTTTACAATGTGTAACATTTTTCCCCTGGCAAGACAAGGGGAAAAAAACATGGCTTTTGGAAGAGGGGTAATAGGCGGTGTGGAGGCAGACAAAGGACAAGAGGGGTGGATAAGTTCAAAAAATACATAACAGAGAGAGAGAGAGAGAGAGGTGTGTGGATTGCGGCCAGAGAGAGAAGACGTAACCGTAAATAGATCATTCACTATTTAGGCTGCATGTCTAATCCGGGGGCATCCAGACTGCAAAGAATCTGTGGCAAGTGAATGAAAGTGTAGCTGCTGTAGGTGGATTGAGTCCTGTAAGGAGACACTGAGGAGGGACAGATAAGGAGGCGAGGAGGAGTGATTGAGAGGTGATCTGGGGGAAACAGAGAGCGAGGCGCTGTAAGAGGAGAGGGATCTGCGGTGCAGGCGATGTAAACAAGCCGAGTGGGGCGAGCGCATGTGGCGACGGCTGTATGGCAGCGTCTAAAGCCGCTCTATAAACTGACAACCGCACGGCTTCCACTGCAACATCGCACGTTGCACAAAATCTGAAGAGACAGATGGGAGCGGGGCAGGCTGCCAGGTAAACCAACGCAGCGCCAGTATGCAGTTTGCACCCATTCGAACCTGTTTCTCATTAGGTATTAAACAGATTTACGAAAGAAATCCTCCGTTCCCCTAATGAGGCTGCACTCCGATTGCTCTCATATTCCCTCTCCCTCCCAAACCGTTTTCCCGAAGGTGAACATTCCATACGCTCATTTCAGTTTCACACAGGAAAGACTTGTAGGCGCATGTGTTGTTTGTTTGTCAGAGGGGACATGTATGCGTGCGTGTGTGTGTGTGTGTGTGTGTGTGCATACTTTCCTCACATACATGCGTGTTGTTTGTGTGTTTATGTGTGGTCTGGCTCCAGACCCTGTCACTCATCCTCCTTGACCTTCAGTTAAGTTGTGAAATTTAATTTCACGCTCGGGCTACTTTTTCCTGCACAATCCACCACCTGTGCCAAATATGTCTGTGGGGAAGTTGGACGGCTGCTAAAGCGTCGCAGCCAGGGAAGTCCAAGACAGGCTGTGAGCCAGACAGACAGACAGACAGATAGGGGGTGACGTATTCATCAGAGCCTGACCCCCCCCTGTGACTTGACCTCACCTTTGACCCTTTACCTCTCTACCACCGGGGCTGGCGACTGGGGCATTTCCAGGAGGCTTCGGCTAATTGGCTCAGATTGCGGAGAAAGGAGCATTACGCCTGAAATTGGAAACATACGCAGCTATACCTCACTGTGTTTGTGTGCGTTTGGCAACGGTGGCGATGGAGGTGCAGCTCTCACCGAGGAGGGGTTTGAAAAAGGAGGAGGATTGCAGTTTGGTAGGTGAGGTGATTGATGGAAGGAAAAGGACTGAAATCGTGAAATAAATCAGTAAAACAGACTCAAAGAAGGAAGACGAAGATGATGAAGGTCTGACATCAGGTACCTTGGGGAGGCTGAGGATCGGTAATTGAGGTCTGATGTCTGACTTGGTGGCTCAGTTGCAGACAGACAGACTGTTAGCCTTGCCCTGACAGCTCAGCTCAGCTATTTGCAATAATTGGCCATAATAGCTACCTTCCAATTACGCTCAGATATGAGTTTCAAATGGAGAAGGATGTCCAACGTGAAGGCAATAAGTCGGTGTCTGACGGCACTGCGTGGGGGAAAGGTTTCATCAGAGGGGAGGAAGGCGGGGAAAGTGACATCTGGAAACTTCAAAACGTCTCAGTGTTGTTTTTTTTTTTAAATAGAAAAACGAGAACTGGGTGAAGATGTCGGGATTCATAAAGGTGGATTATGAGCAGAGAAAAATGAGCAGAAAATTATTCTGGTGAAACCGATACGAGACACAGTGAGCGATGTTGACAAAGGCTTTACAAGTTCCTCATGTACAAGGCACGACTGTGCTGCAAAAAAGGATTAGTTTTGCTTTTATGGGGCTTTAATAATGGTCTGAAAATCTGTTTGGGTCATGAAAATGTTGTTTGTCGAAAAACACAAATCCTCAAAGGAAAAACAAAAGTGAGAGAGTGTTGTGTTATTTGACTGCAATATAACATTAAAGGCTTTTGGTGACTCGAGGATTTAGAGAAGCTTTTAATGTGAACAGTTAGTGCGACGGTAAGAAGGAAAACTTGTTCTGTAATTAAATGTTTGCAATAAATCTTTATTTCTTCCTCCCTTGTCAAACAGTTGGTAATGGGCGTCTGAATTTATGCAAACATGCGTGTGTGTGTGCGTGAATGTGAGATAGTGACACAGGGGGCAAGAGCAAAAAAAAAAAGGCATTTGCACATCTCTGCCCTGTCAATCGTCATCTTTGTCCGACCGTCCACACTCAGCTAACAACTTTCTCTCTCTCCCTCTCACTCCAACTCTCACTGATGCACCCTGAGGCGGAAATATCTAAGTGCATGCAGGGCAAGTTCAGACAAAGAAGGAGATAGAGAGAATGGTGGGAGGGTTGCAAGGATTTCGAGTGACTGACACTAAATGCCAAGAGGGAGGAACGCCGCGAGGGAGACACCAGGCAGTGTGTGCATGTATGTGTGTGTGTGTGTGTGTTGCATGAGTTAATGTTAACACAGATCTGGAAAAAGATTCCCCAACAAATCCAGTTCTAGTTCTTCTGCAGCTGTGTATGGTGAAGAGAAACATAAGGGACTGAGAGAGACATGAGTGTGTGTGTAGGTGTGTGTGTGTGTTTGAGACCATGTGTGTGTTTGCGCAATCAGTCACTGGGTGCAAGTACATCAACGCTCCCCTCCATCTGAGGGTATTGACAGTGTTAAATGTCTCCGTCCCTGAGTGAAGACTGCACTTTAGTCTGCCTCTCTATACAGAAGTGACCCGTTTTAGCGGCTTTGAGTCTGAAAAACCTCTTTTCATGATCCCCCTTCTCTTTCTGTGTCTCCTCTCCGGTCCCTATCACTCCCATCCCCGAACTCTTTCATGAGCAGTCTCTCAGGGGCAGGGTTGTAACATAACCCTCCCCTCTTTTGTCTCCATTCTTTTCCTTATCCTTTCATCTTTTTAAACATTCAGGGGGAAAGGGGTTTGGTGAGATGGAAAACCACTACTTGGTAAAGGAAAGAAAGAGATAGCATGTGAGAGAGCAAGGGAGAGGGGGAGGCGAAAGGGAGGCAGCTTCTCCCCCCCTCTGCTCATCAGCCAATTTATGGCTCTCCTTTTCAACAAGGCCATTCAAGGTGGGGAGGCTCAGTGGACGGGCTGTTCAGGCGGGTCAATAGCAGTGAACCCTCGTTTGGTCTGTGTGGGGACGACTTATCTGCTCCGAGGACCCGTTGAACTGTCTGTCGGCCTGTGTGTCCTCCATAGACCTCTATTGTGTCTCCTCCGGGCCTCCACCGACTTTCTCCCGAAGACTTGAGAGTGGAGAGAGAAGCCAGTCGTCAGCTCCCGTTTCCACTCTTTTAACTGTGCTGAAGCCGACTGTGCACATGAGACCAACAAATGTCAAATAAATAAATAAATATATAAGCAAATATGAGTGCAACACATTTAACACAGATCATTCATGATGGTTTCATGCAAGAAATATCTAAATGCAGGGCGAGATAAGACTGTTAGTGACTATCATTTACAACGTGGGGCAATATTATACCTATAGATGATATTTACATTTGTATGAAAATGCAAAAAAAAATCAGACAGTGATAGAAAATAAAGGGATTTTTTTTCGGTCATCAAAGTTATTCAAAACAAAAATATGCTTCAGTTTTGTGTTGCAGTAGTTTTTTAAAGATAGTCGGATGTGGAATCACTTGTTTGCATCATTAAATATATTCATTTCTTGCATGCAAACAGCTTTCAGTTTCCTTTACAGTAAATAAAAATGATCTATTTTGACATCTGAGATGGGGTGTCGCATAAATTTTGAACACTGATGTTTAAGGGAAATGTTATCCAACACTCAAATATGTGGATATTGGTCTCTAAGTGTCCTGTGTGTTGAACCAGCGTTGAACCTTGAAATGCTTTTTATCATGTAAAACATGTTTATTCCTGCTGGCTTTATGTTTTTGCACAAACAAATGAAGAAGAGTGGCTCATGAAAATCGTAGAAAACTTCATGGATTGTCAAAAAAAAAGTTATTCTGGGATGCAGAATTTATCAATAACGTTGTGACAGAGGCCCCATGGTTACCCCAAATGTGCAAGCCCACCCCTGTCAAAATGCAAGCATTGAATTAAACATATTCAACACTGTGAATAAAAAGGTTTACACTGTATGACAAAGCTTTGTGCATATTAGTTTGCAACATGTTTCCAAAGTATATGTTGTCATTTTAAATTCTGAATCACATACCTGTAGCATTTTTTTTCAAACATATTTTTCTTACATATATTTACATATTTCAGTTCTTGTTTCTATGAAAAAAAAGCAAATGAAGTCAAACAGGAAGCAATCTAGAGAGAAAATACTCGGATTTGGCATTAAAACATGAGGTTACATAGTCAGGTGTGATTGTGCCAGAATGGATAATGTTGCACCATGCACCTGCAGACCTTGACGAATTACGCCATGCAGCTTCACGGCCCTTTGTTTGTAATAATTTGCATTGTTACCACCCCGTAATGAACTCATTACAGGGACCTGCGCCAACACCGCGCTGCCGGTAATTCATCACACTGTTTTCTTGCGAAGTGTTGGGCGGGGACAAGATAAAGGGGATGGCGGCGGTTGTGAGGTGCGAAAGTAAAAAAAAAAAAATTATCTCAGTCACGCACGTGAAGCGTTATTTCAAAAGTCAACACTACAATGTTTGTATGAATGTGTCAAACATAGCTAGCATGGGTATGTAACTTTTGGCTAATTTTGCTCACTAAACTATGGATTACAGGTTTCTATTATACGCATGTGTTTAGGAAACGAGTCACAAATACATCTGGCTTAGCAGATGTTACTCGGTGAATGTTGTAGGTCTTTTTTCACTATACTAACCTCCAGAGGGGGAAAAAAAAACTCGACTTGTCTTTGCGCTTCCCAAGAGAAACCGGAGTCGCTAGCTGCACCAAGTTAGCAGCGGGAAACGAGAAAGTTTACCGGAAGTTGCTTTCTTTCTCTTTGGAATAAAAGCACCGCTGCTGCTCAGACGTTCCATCGTAATACAGAGTGCACGAGGACGGTTTTACTTTGAAAGTCACTATCAGGAGATACGGTTCTAACTCGTGCTACCTTCACTGTTTGTCCGACTTCACGCGTTTCAGGCGGAGTTCAGATCTTAAAACATTTGGCCAACTTCTTCACCTCTCCACTTCTTCGTTGACATATTTGAACTGAGATACCTTTCCCTTTGCCTGCCTCGGAGGTGCAACAACTCATGGAATATCTTAAATTTGTGGCAAGTTTACCTTTTTGATACTTTTTCTGGGCTTATTACACTGTGGAAGCGCTCCCAGGACAGTTGAGTTTTCTGGTTTCCAACTGTTTTACTTTCCCTTTTTTTTTTCCTCTTCGGATTTTGGGGGAACATGCGATGTCACGGAGTATTAAAAGAAAAAAGAAATGTTTTTGCTTAGTTTCATCGTTACAATAAGAAGTTGTTTTTTAAGTTGATTTTTTCAAACCAGTTGAGCGACTGGCGACAGGACTCTATAATCAATGTGGTGTCAGCTGGAAGGACGCGGGGTCCGGATCTCACCTAAACGGTATGGCGTTAAATCCTACATGTAGGCCTTCAAGTGTCCTATACAATTAGTGTTTAAGTTTTGTACAGTGTGTATCAGTTAATATAAGTACACGTGTATTGTGTATTGAATCAGTTAGATGGACTACTTGTTACATAATGTGATCAACAACCAGCAATTTATTTAATTAGGTCAGGTCTCACTAAAAAGTTCGTGTTTTTCATATTTTATATTTGTCAGTCAGCTCCCGTATCAACTTAGACCTTCGTTCACACCATTAAAACTGTCTTTAAATGCATTTATTTTTTGATTTAATTAACTTATTTTAAGCCTTATTTAACGCCCACTCTTTTGCCTGCACAAACCCAAGGTGTTTTGAACAAGTTAATCCCACTTCACATTTTATTTTCCTTGACATTCCTGCAGTTTGAGCCTGTTCCACATTTTATTTTCATTGGCAGTCAGTCAGGTGAGGTGAGAGCTACCGAGTCACAATACAAACCCGCAGGTAGATCACACAGACTGTGATATGAAACATACCTGCAGATGATGTCTTAATCCGGCACTGTCATAAGATCCGGGGCTGACAAAGCTCCGTGGGAGGTAAGTGCAAGTGAAATAATCGCAAAGATTATAGATTAATTCAGCAGAACAGCTTTCACATTTTCAATGGAATTTGCAAAAAAAAAAAAAAAAGTTTCCCTACATTATCATGTGTGATACCAGGTTCACATTTAAAGGTATGTCACGCAATTTTACAGCATGTAAGCAGCTCATCAGAGGTGTTTCTTCTTTATTGATCCAACTGTTCATATGGAGTTTAGTGAAAGAGGAGGAGGTTGGATCCAGCAGGCTGAGCGTGGTACGAAACAATCAAAGACCTGGAATTAATAGGCTGTTTGCACAGTGGGACCAGCCAGGCACTGTAAATGAGCACATGTGAGCCCAAAGCTTTTACTTCACCTTTACAGAAAGAGAGAGAGAAGAAGAGGGAGAACAAACATTTACCTGCATGTGTTTTTCATGTCACAGCCACACCTGCTGTCACCCTGTTTCTGGTCACAACTCACATGCATTTCAGACAGCTTAGTCAGACCTGAACTTGTCATAAAATCTGCTGAAAGATGTGACGTGAGCCGCAAACCACCCTCCAATCAGCCGCCCTCCAGACATCTTCCACCCCTGCTGCTCTGTGGGTTACACCACATCAAAGAGGCAGGATCAGGACGGGACGGGGCCCCGACCGACACCAACACAGAATCTATTATCTCTCTGTCAGGTGGAGGTGTCGGACATGAGCCACACATGAAGGGAGGGAGGGGGGTCGCTTCGTTAACAGGCTAATAGCACGGTAGCTATTGCCAGGTGTGGAGCTACTTAAAGGCATCTGTTTTCTGGTTGGGGTCTCGCAGCCAGAGGCCCCCTGTGCCATAATTCTCCCTGATTCCTCTTCTGCTCCTGCAGTCCCATGTGGATTAAACCCCCGCTGTTCACACTGGCAGCACTCAAAACAGAAGTCAGACCAATTTTCCAGGTGCCGGTTTTACTGAAGAAACACTTTCCTGTCCTGTTTTTGTGAATGTTCATGTTTTTCTGTGGTGTTTTAATGTCAAAAATCTGTAGCCGCACATAAACAAGGTCAAGAGTAAAACAGTCCTGGTGATTTAAAACAGCATCTAAGAGATAATAATGTTTTTATAAAGCTGCAACAGTTCGTTTAACCAATTAAGTAATTAATAGATTAATATTATGAAGTTATTTTAATGGTCGTTTAATGGTCTTTTAAAGCAAAAAAGTGAGCTGTCTCTGGTTCAAGCTCTTCAAACGTGAGCGTTTGCTGCTTGTCTTACGTCATGCTGTGTGTAATATCGTTGGGTTTTTGACTCCAAGACGAAACAAGTCCAATCAATAAAAACAGTAAAAAAAATAACACCAGTTACAGCACAATAATAAAATAACGAAAACACGGTTCAGAAGAAAGGAAACTTTGCACTTTAAAAGACTGGTTAAAGGCAAAGTGAAATAGATTTGTTTGTTGAAGCCGTCACTTAAAAATGTTCTCTGAGGTCGTCTCCCTGATGCAAAAGTTACAGTATTGCACAGTTTGTAAGCAAAGTTTGAGAAAAAAGAGCTTAATCTCCAGCTTTCCTGTGACTTTCCAAACATGTGACAAAGGCTGAGTGAACGTAAAGACTCCATGAAGTCTTCATACGGTTTGACAGTCAAGGGGGCTTTGTGATTTATGCTAAATAACACTTGGTGCCACTGCAGTTCACAGAGGCCTTGCAGTTAATGTCATAGTTTAGTCTGTGTAGTCATGTTTCGATTGTTTATTCATGGAGTTTTGCTTGATGACGTGGTTGCTCTCTGTCCTGTGGTTTCAGGGTCCTCTTCCTGTGCTCGTATGGAGGAATTTCAGGCCGCACAGATTAGGATTAACATAAATTTGCAGTGTTGAGTGCGGTTTTATTTACTAAGCAGGGTTTTTTTTTCTCTGATTTAAAGAGACTGTGATTTCTCTGTGTGTGTGTGTGATATTTCGTCTTGGGGGCATTCAGAGTGCTTGGGTCCGGCCCAAAAGGGCGGAAGAACGTCTCGGTCCTCGTCTGGCCTCGCAGGGAGCGCAAATGATGCGTGTCATTGTAGCAAATGGAGCATGGTGATGAAGTGCTGCTGCTGCTGCTGTTTTACAAAGAAACCACTTAGAGAGTCAGTCGGCCTGCCTGCCTGCCTGCCTTCCCTCTGTGTGGTTTGCTCCAAGCAAGCCCTTAAGAAGCATATAGCTCTCCCACGACACGCTCACATAATACAAATGCTCCAGATTTTTCCTGGATATTCACCCTGCACCACCTCCCCTCCACCGTTTGCAGATAGGAAGTGATCTCCTCCTATCAGAGTTCACCCTCGCACACTTTGTTTTCAGCTTTGATTGACGTTGGCCGGCCTCTCTTTGAGGTTTAACGGGGTGTGTTATGCAAAGGTTTAACTTTTATGTTGCCTCGCACAAACACTTTTAGTTTATTTTGGCAGGAGTTCCAATCAGTAGCTAGGAGAGAAGAAGGAAACTAAAAAAGCACATTGGTGTATTTCATCGTCAGCATGTCATGAAGGCACTTCGAGCGCCCGAGGTGAAAGCATGAATGATGTGTCGACCAAACCTTGTTGCTCCCAAGGGAGCTGCGTTGTGTCCAAGGTGTGGCTCTGCTGAGTACATGTCCTGTCACTGAAGTGTTTGTTTTCCTGTGTGTTTGCTTTGTCGCTCATTCACATGTTTTCACACACACGCACACAGAAACGCACGCCGATGGTCACTGATGATGCATTCATTCATGCAACGAAACTCGCACATCAACATCAGGAGCAAACAAACAGTGGTGACATCTGCTCCTTCACACTTAACTGTATTTGCATGTTTTTTTCCGTCTCCGCCGCCTGAGGAAGCCGCAAAGGAGCCTCGCCAGTAAAGCTGCATCACTCACATTCTGATCATTCCACCTATTTTAACTCTTTGCCAAGTGACCTCCCCCCTGCTTTCAAGCAGATGACTAATCCGACGCTCACCTCCGACGCGTAGGCTTTTGTATACTCATTCAATCCCACTGTGCATGCCACATGGATGGGCGACTGGAATATTTTTTTTCCGGCTCCTACGTTTGAAATCCAAGTGAGTCACTGAATTGACTCACGCTTTTTTTTTTTTTTTTTTTTTGTTTGATGTAAATGATCTCAGGCATGACAAACTGATGTACCTGAAAAGTCTTGTCGGAAAGCGTTTACATTAGGCTTACGGCAGGGAGTGCTTTATCTCAGATTAGCTCGGTTTTGTCAGTACTTATTATAATGACTTTTCCATGCATCACGTTTATCTGAGCAACAGAGTAATTAAGGGAAATTATGGTGTCTTGGATAAATCCGGCAAAATGTGATCATCACTCACGCTGAAATCAGCAGAAGCTGGTTGTGTAACTTAGCACTTTTTTATGTTTGAATAATTTAATTGAATATAGTTAAAATGCAAATTACTTATTTATTTTCATTAATTAATTAAATTGATTTCAGCCACAAGGCCTGTGACTAATGTTTCTTTTTGTTGTTTAATCTGTTGAGTATTTTCTAAATAAATTAATCAGTTGATTGGTCTGTGAACACTGGAAAACAATGAAGTTGGTGTCTTAAACTGATGCGTTTTCCAATCAAACAGTCCAGATCGTAAAGATTTATGTTGTATTTTCAAATAAGACCAAAAAGTGCAGGGAAATGCTCACATTCGAGAGGTTGAACGTATTATTAGTTCATCATTTACGCTTCAGAATTAAATCTAATTATTAACCGTATCTGAAAATAGTTGCCATTAAATTTCTATCAATTAGTAATGTCTTATGTAAACTTTTTACACTATTTTAATAAGATACTATTGTTTCTGTCACCTGCTGTTGCTGCTGCACCTTAAATCTTAAGAAGCGTTAAAGGAACATTCAGCGGTGTTTGTTAAAAATTGCTGTGCTACAAAAATCAACTTCTGATTCTTTTCTGATTACAAGCTGCACAGAGTTTAAATAATGCAGGTTACGGCAGGAAGAATGTTTATAATAGTAAAGACTCCACATCACACTGTAAGTAAACTCTTCCAGTCTTAAGCAGCAGATGTACCGTGTCATGTTCAGACTTCACCTTTTCAAAGGAAAACAAAATCAGCCACAGCCCAGGTAGGATCAGGTAGAATACCTGAGGTTTACCTCAGCGATACTGAGATGCTTTCTTTTACTTTATTATTTGTTTGTGGAGGCAGACTTGAGGTTAGCCAGGTTTGTTACACAGATTAAGAGAGAATCTTCCAGTGTAGAAAAAGCTGTTAGAACAGATCAAAACCGGAGGCAAAAGAAAAAAAAAAATCATGCCCTTAAAAGCTGAAAGAGACGGCTTGTTTTCTCAGGTCGCAGATGCCTTTTTAATCCATTCCCTTTGGCTGTAAAGTCTCTGACTTGCGTACATACCAGGTTGTCAGTGTCTCCGTCTGAAGGTCAGACGACAGAATCTCCAGCGTTCGTGAGCTGAACTTCAACTTCATCTTCCCACATGAAGGCGACCTTGATGTTCTTGGTCCTGTTTTTCCACAAGTTCTGCCAAGATTATAAAGGCCATACCTCTGCGGTTAAAGCACTGCGGTCATAAAGCTGCGGGCCACCAGTAAAACCTCTCATTTTACATTTTAATTGAGGTACTTGGGTGAACTGTAGAAGCCACAATGTGCATTGTATAAAATAACATTGTCTCTTCTTCTTCTTCTCTTTCCCCTCCCACCCCTGCCCTCCGTTTTACCCTCCAGCTGATACGTCTTGGGAGTGATGCACTGGCTTCCCCTGGTTGCCATGGTGATTGCCTCGGCCCTGCCCTTCCCTCACAACCCTGTGTCCAGGATTGCTGCCGCGACGACAGAGCCTGGCTTCGACAACAACCGCAGAGAGCGCCGTCATGACCCAGCCGCTCGCCTCGCAGCTCCCCCCGTGGACTACAACTTCCGTGGAAATGCCTCACAAATGGACTACAACACGGCTGACGCTCTCAGCCGACACACCAACGGACAAGACCTCCAGAACCGTAAGGATTACGTCGAATCCGTAGATGAAAAGACTTCGACGTTGAAAGTAGACAATCAAGGAAACTACCAATCAAATAGCAACTCAGGCCGTGATGACAAAAGCAGTGTGAGTCTGGATGTTCCCGCAGGAGGTGGAACGCTCAGGTCCGAGGATATTTCCAAGGATAGTTCTCTACCAAAGGACTACAAAGCTGACAAAAGGCAAGATTACTCCAGTTTTGTGGACTTTTCAAGAAGGGACAGTCTTCAGGACCCTACAGAAAGACTGTTGCAGGTTTCTACAGTGGAAACCGATGATGCTGTTAGTCCTGCTGCTAATCTAAAGGGTCAAAGAGGACCAGAACCAACCGTTCCCTCGGACAGACTGCGAGATGCATCTACAACCAGGACAGGAAGTCAGTGGACACCAGGGGCAGGAGGGGGTTTGACTGAGGAGAGCATGAACTCGGAGGCAGGGCTGGGTCTGGGGACCGGGCCGGATGGTCTCCTTGAAGGAGACGAGATGTTTCTGGATGCACATCCACGAGTCCTGTTCTCGCCCTCCCCGTCGCCTCCGGAACACCCGCCTCTGCTTCTCATGCTGGAGACCGGCCTGCTGGAGGAGGACGGGGACAAAGAGGAGCAGGAGGACATGGATGGACACATCGAGGGTCACGGGGACCGGGCGATCGACAGGAGCTCGACCCTGAGCTGGGCAGACTCGTCCAAAAGCACCTCAGAGGTTCCTCGCGCCATGAGACGGGATAAACGCTCGCACCTGATAGACAGGAGGAGAGGGGAAAAATCGGTGTGCGAGGCAGAAAGCGTTTGGGTTACCGACAAGACGACCGCCATCGACTCCCACGGTCAGACGGTCACCATCTTGCAGGAAATCCAGACGCAGACTGGACCACTCAAACAGTACTTCTATGAGACTCGCTGCCGCCAGGCCGAGCAGCAGAGCAACACGAGCAGGTCGAGGAGCGGCGGCGGTGCGGCCAGATCCACGGGGATAGGCGTAGCCGGCGCCGGCTGCTTGGGTGTTGATAAAAAACAGTGGGTGAGCGAGTGCAAAGCCAAGCAGTCTTTCGTCCGGGCGCTCACCAGGGATGCAAACAACAGGACCGGATGGAGGTGGATCCGAATCGACTCGTCCTGCGTCTGCGTGCTGCTGTCCAGAGCCAATCAGGCGGTTGGGAGGGAGATCCTGGCGAGGACAGGGAGAGGCTGAGACCGAGAGAGGGGGAGGAGAAGGAAGGGGGAGGCGGAGATGTCGAGAGGTGGAAAGTGACACAGAGCAGAGCAGCTGCGACGTCCTCCTGTGTGCACTTTCAGGCCTCCTCAGACGTGATGGATTCGGGTGTTCTGCCTTAATTCAGTTCCTTCAGAAACTCTCAGTCTTTTCCTTCCCTCCTTCCACCACGACTTCAACTTCAACTGACTTTAAAAAAAAAACAAGAAGACCTCAATACTAGAACTTAGGGAAAATTGTCATATATAGAGATTTTTTTGCTTTAAAAATACTGTTTTTTGTATGATTTATCTTTCATATTCTAAGTTATTTTTGATTAGTATGTAAGCATGTGTATGTCTTGATATTAATATATTCCTTTATATATGTGTACAATATGACACCAGTATACCTTTATGTATGAAGCTATGTATATCTGTGTGTATTTATAGAAGTCTCTCCAGTGTCTGATGATAATTCCAGCCTCTGGTCTGCTCTGGTTTGTGAGAGGAAGGAGCGCCACCTACTGAGGCTCCATAATACTGCTCCACACCGTTCCCATATGGATTACCATGAATATTTTAACAGTGCTTTTAGCATCTGTGTCTGTTAGGGGGAAACATATTGGATACAGAATCTGCAGCATGGGCACATTAAGCATGAATTCACTCAGGCTGACGATCTGACAGCCTCGTGGCAGGATACATCTCCGTCCGTGCAACTCGTTACATGTGGTTCATGAATGTATAACAATGTGGTTTGTAAATTATATGACAACTAAACAAGCAAATTTTACCATCTGCTGGTTTGTTCAGTTTGTCTGCCAAATGTGGTAAAGAATAAAGGATCTTTGTACTCTGCAAGTTGTTGTTGTTGCACAACTTAACTGATGAAAAATGAGCAGAATTTACATCTTCAAAGCATTTTGGGATTCATTTGGAAAGGGAAAGTTGTACTTGTCAGTGGTTCTACTGCTGTTTAGATTTAGTTTTCTCAAACTACAACTACACGAAACACAACATTCAGATCTGTTTTGTAAAAAGCAGCAAAACCATCACTTAAAGACTCCATTACAAGTTAAAACTATGTACATTTTGTATTAAAAATCTTATCCTGCAAAGAAATTATTGTCTATATTCGTCTAAAAGGTACAAATTTGCCTTTAAATGTGATGGAGTGGACATACAAAGAGGTCTAAAATGGTGATATGTATGAAAGATATATCACATATTGTGATTAATAAATACTTGAGTAAATATACTTAGTTACAATCATACGGTAGAAAGGGAGAGAGTGAAACAAATGAACGTGAAAAAGAAAAATGGAGAAATTCTGTGATGTTCAGCTGATCCACCCGGATCGCTTTATTTTTTTTTTTTCTTTTACATCACCATTTCCATTTTCATCATCATCATCATCTTCATCATCATTATTGTTAATTTACCAGATGATATTTTTCAATTTGTATTACTATCACTTTAATCATGGAAATCTGTTAAATCATTGCACAATTTGTTCTCAAAATGTACACATACAGTAGCATATTTGAATGACCATTTTCAATGTTTCAATATTGACTTTTAAAACTAGTTCAAATGAAGTCGAGAAGGAACAGAACATGTACATACATTTATCCAATACATACCTAAAGAAAATAAATAGATATCGTAAAAAATCAAGAGTACAACTGAAAAAAATACACACATTTTACAAATTGATCCCCAGGCTCCCACCCCCCCCACCCCACCCCCCACCGTAGGTTTTTATCATACAGATATATATTTTTTTTTAAAGACACCTCATATCATCTTCACCACCAAAAAAATGTTTTTTTAGGTCATTGTCGTTTTGTTTGACATGCATCGTAAACACAGAGGCTAAAGGTTTTGTTTCCTGGGCTTCCTCGGGCTCGCCCTCTCTTCCCGCCTCCCTCTCTGATCTCACCGTCCCAGAGAGCTCCTGCTTTTCTGTTATGGCTTGTGTGTGTAGTAAAATGACGGGCTTCTGTCCACCCTCTTAGTTTTTTTTTTGTCTTTCCTCCCTGTGAGTCACTGTTTTTTTGTCTCTCTGCCGCCAGATCGGAAG
>JAPZDY010000009.1:2928413-2954342 GCA_029783645.1 Ctenochaetus hawaiiensis
CGTTTTCTCGAGATAACGAGATAACAACTCGTTAAAACAAAAAACGAACTTTGTTTTCTCGAGATAACGAGATAATAACTCGTTAAAACAAAAACGAACTTTGTTTTCTTGAGATAACGAGATAACAACTCATTAAAACAAAAAAACAAACTTTGTTTTCTCGAGATAACGAGATAATAACTTGCTAAAACAAAAAAAACAAACTTTGTTTTCTCAAGATAACGAGTTATTATCTCATTCTCTCGAGAAAACGGCTTGTAAAAAAAAAAAATTAAACCATGTCTGCTTAGGGCTTCCATACATAATAAACAAAAATAGTAATAACTATGTAAAAAAATACACAAATGATGATATAGTAATCACTAAGGTATGCTTTGAACTAGATAATACTACAGCATGTTCTGAAGAACTAGTTGGGGTCCACAAGGTCAGAGAAACAAACAACACCACCCCACATCTGGAGCATGAATTGTGGGAGAACGGTGCAGAAAAGTGGAGCTCACCTTTGTTCTGGTGGGCGCTCTCCTCTCTCCTCCTCTCCAGCTCCTTGCGGTCGTAATTCAGCCGCTTCAGGCACATGATGCCGTAATGCAAACTGACCCTGGGAAAGGTCAAAGGACCGGAGGGTTAGAGGCCGAAGCGGGTTAACCGAGGGCGTGTTTCCACTCTCACCTGTACTCAGAAAGCATTAACATGACCCAACACCTTTGACCTCTCCATTCTCTCTGAAGAGAACTTAAAGAGGGCCTGGAGACACACACCTGAACATCGAGAAAAGTGACAAAACAACGGGAAAACTCCCTTCATGTCTTTTAACGCCTTCATGTTTCTCATGCCACAAACTCAGAGCGTCAACAGAAAAGAATGAGACTTTAAAACAGGAGAAGGGGGAAGTAAAAGTGAGTTATCGGCTGTGAAAGAGGTGAGGGAACAAGGGCTCTTACCTGTGGAAGCTGTCAACCATTTTGAGCTGTCCTCTCAGCTCCTTCTTGGTCAGGTGGTCCAGCATGCGGGCGTCCACCAGGGACTCCATGAAGTAGCTGCGATACTGTGGCAGGCCCAAACTGGGCAGCCAGTCGTTGCCCACCCACTCATGATTCATATCGCCGTAGGCCAGTATCTGGAGGGGGACAACCACAGGTGATCAAGGCTGATTCACGCTCCGTTTGATGTCTGATGGTGGTGCAAGTCAGCGGCTCATGACTCACCGCGGTTAGTCTCACTAGAGATTAAGTTACCGGCAAATATGCATCATGTTGTGTTAATTCTGACTTTTTTTTAAAAAAAAAGAAAGGTGCAGGTGATCCTTACCTGATCCCAGCTGAACTCTTTCAGCTCCTGGAGGGCCGAGAGAAGAGAAGAAGAAGAAGCAGAAACAGAGAGACAGAGCCAGAGAGAGAGAGAGACGTGGAGGTGGCGAGGGAAAGGAGGGATTCGGGGTCGAGAGCAAGGTGGACGGATGGAGAGATGATGGAGGATAAGCAGAGGAGGAGGAGGGAGGAGAAGCAGCAGCAGAAGCAGCAGGAAAAGAGGACAAAAGGGAGGAATAGTGTGTTAGTGAACGGGTAATTAGTTGGAAGCAGTTTACACTGAAACAGCAACCAGAGGGAGAGAAGAAGAAGAAGAAGAAGAAGATGCTCAACACTATGGCCTGGGCCCACAAAGACAAGAGATACAAAAGAGAAAGAAATTCAAAAAAGGAAAGATAAAGAAAGAGAGAGGAAGGGGAGAGACACATCAACGTGATTCAGACCGGACGAGACGCTCAAAATAATTCAAAACTGAGTAAAATAATCATGAAAACATAAAAGAGGGTTTGCGGGATGGAGACGGGACAGCAGGGGGGCACTGACCGGAGGCTTGGTGGCTGCGTTCAGGGACTCCATCTCCGCGTGGGTCATCCAGACGTTACTGGTCGACTGCGGTCAAAAGGAAAGTGAAGTGGTGAGACAAAAAAAAAAAAAAAAAGCCCCACACATCGCCTTAAAATGTTTAAAGCACTGACTCAACGCTTGCACATTTTTTTACTGCGCCAGAATAAAAAAAGTCACATCATAAGTCATCAGCTGACCGCAACGGCCGGCTGCGTTCTCATCGCCACGGTGGGTTTGATGAACAAGAGGTTCTGCTGGTTTATGTGAGCTGATCTGTCGAGCAGAAGTGAGCCGAGCCGATATTTGGCAAATCCAGGACTCGTTTCAAGATGTTTTTTTTTGGTTAGCTGTGACTTTATCATCCTTGGAACAGGAAACTTAAAAAAGAAAACAGGGGCGCAAATGTGTGCGTGCCACAGTTTTACTATACTTTCAGCATCTGGTTTGTCTTTGCGGTTGCGCGAGAATGTAAAATTCGTTGCCAAGTTTTACTTCTAAGCAAAATAGGTTGAACTTTATCAGCGCCAGAGCGGTTTACTGTCATTCTCCTTTGGAAAATACAACCGTGCCTTTATTATTTTTGACATTTATCGCATTCAGCATACCTTCCATGTTCTTTTGTGTTTCAGTTATTTTCCTGCATCAGTTATTTTCCCTTCAGTCCTGCAACCTCACACATACACTTCCCACATGTTTCCTACCAACACGCCGCTTAACAAAGTCTGCTTTTTATTTCATATTCCTCCTACTTTCTTTTGTTTACCTTCAATTATATTTTATTTTTGTGTCATATTACCGGTGTCTGCTGCTAGTTTTCCTTGCAGGGATCATTAACATTTCAGCTAATCTCAAAACTACACATACCCAGTTCAACTTGCACCTCATACTGTTAATATTAATGCAACATTTGTTTATTATCAGCAAAAAGCCTCTACATTGGCTTAAATAAGTTATTAAATAGCTATTAACACCCTGAAAAATGCACAAATGCACATAATAAAGCGTTTAAGGTCTTAGCGTTCTCCAATTAAAAGCTTCTTCACCTTTAATCCTATAGGGAAGCTGTCTAGACTAGGATTTTTAATGGCATGAGAACATTATTTCTCTTTTTTTTTCTTCTAAAGGTGAATGAGTGCGTTGAATGTATGTGAAGTCACAGAGTCTCACAGAGCGAGTGCTGGCCGGCGCTGACGGGCTGGTGAGGGACACCATCTCCTGGATGGCCAGCCGCAGTTTGAGGCGGTGAAGCGGGTTACTGATGCCGATCTCCCTCTGGATCTCCGTGTCCGACAGGTTTGCCATGATGGCGCCGCTCTTCACGTTGGCGCGACAAGCTGCAACGTACCAGGCCGGCATACCAACCCACAGCTGCAAGGAGGCAGACGACAGATTAAATAAAGGCAGGAAAAAAATTATCCAAATTATTTTTAATTACAATCCCACATCTCTTAGGTTTCTGTGGTTGCACAGTACCTCCAACCAAGATACAACAGTGGGTCCGTCCCAAGATGCAAAGGGAAGTCCTTGGCGACATGCTTCTTCCAGTAGCTCATGCCTGATAAGAAGAGGAAGAGAAATATTAATCTCATTTGGTGCAAAAGATCAAAATATTAATCTGGAATCCAAACTGAAACAAAACAGGGGACATAATCCACAAACTTCTTCTTGCTGCGGCGGTCTTTATCTGCTGGACCCAGAGTCCCAGTCTTGTTCATCCCCACCAGGTCTCCAGAGGCCAGGTCTTCAGAGGGTGTCGAAGCTGCAAGAGACACAGAAAGGTCAAAGGTCACAAGTATGACAGATTATATGGATATGAATATCTTGAACATCTCGAGTGTGATCCTCCATCTGTTTACCGAGAGAAGCAGATCCGTCCCGCCCAGGTTGGCCCATCCGCCCCTTCTCCTTCTTTCCAAAAAGCCGACCGATGGAAGACTTGATGCTTTTCTTCTTACTGGCCTTGTGAAGAGAGTCTTGGCTGCTGTTGGAGCTGCTGCCATCTGCTGAGAGGCTGGAGGAGACAAAAGGGAATCACTGAGGAAACAAAAAATAAGGACCAAACCATTGCATTTGATCATTTTTATTGTGTGGCTTGCCTCACCTGCGAAACTCCCGGGGGTCATCGAGCATTGCCCCCGGATGGGTAAGGGTCATCCTGTCCAATCGCAGCGCACGAGGAGTGGAGGGAGGCGTGGAGTCAAGAAGGGCGAGGGATCGATCATCTTCTTTGTTGTTCTGAAAGATAAAATGTGAAAGACACAATGAGGAAAAAAAACAACAACAATGCATTTCTTATAGTGTGCAGCTTGGATGGGACCCCCCGCTCGGGAGCCTCTTTTTTCCCTCATAAACAGCTGAATCATTGAGAGCAGGACTGTTTGAAATTATACTTTATTACTGCTAAGTAAGCAGGCAAATTCAAGCCAGAAACATCTCATTCCACCTAATAAAAATGTCTCTCTTGGGTTGAGAGCTAAAGGTATGAATGCTGTAATGCTTCTGGATCATCTCAGGATAATAGCACATTATCCTGACGGACACGTTGTTATTATGATCCCAATTGAGAGTCTTGAGGATATTATTGTATTTGATAAACATTCTCATGTTATGTGTTAAGAGAGTACAGTCTCTTCAACCTGACAGATGTAGTTGAGGAATCCAAAAACTAGACTTCACCTTATTCTGATTTTTTTCCGATTCTTTTCAATCTTAGTGTTAATAAATCTTTCTCCACTCACACAAGCTAGTTAGCAAAGTATGCTAACAAGCTAATGAGGTAGCTATGTTATGTCATGAATGGATTTTGTTGAATAAATACAAGTAAAGAGGAAATGTCTAAGATTGAAAAATAAAGCCAAAGTTAAGAATCAAAAAACTGCAGTTCCTCCAAAATGCCACTTGAGGCTGCTCCAAAAACCAGTCAGTCTCCATAGAGCCCAACAATAAAATGGCAAACTGAATGGCATGAATAAACATGTTAACAAACTGGCACAAAAACAGAGGGCTCTAGTCTTTAATGACAGCTGTACAGGGGGAGAATTTTTATATTAACTCGTGTTTAAATTATATTAAAGCTTAAAGTTATGAGTGATTAAGTGTGT
Source organism: Ctenochaetus hawaiiensis (assembly GCA_029783645.1). Lineage (NCBI taxonomy): Eukaryota > Metazoa > Chordata > Actinopteri > Acanthuriformes > Acanthuridae > Ctenochaetus > Ctenochaetus hawaiiensis. Next base: position 2,933,389 of record JAPZDY010000009.1, read on the forward strand.
GGCCACTCTAAAATGAAAGCTAGCCGCTAGCTGTCAGCAACATGGCTTCATTCTACCCACCTCAGCTTGGATTACCTTTGAGTTAAACTGAGTCACAGAGAATATGTCCATGTTTTTACAGTCTACGGTAGAAACTGGACTTTCTGGCCAGGAGTTAGATGAGATTTATACCAAACTTCTGTCTGTCCGTCACAGCCAGCAGCTGGTTAAAGTAACTTAACACGAGAACTGAAAACAGAAGGAAGAGAAAGTGGGACTGGGTGTACCGGTTGACCTTTTACCACTTCTGTACTGTCTCATTGTGTTCACTATAATCAAACTTCAATAAGAAGTGGAAGCTGTAATGGCTTTCTGCTACTGTAGTCAATCGACTGTGTGTTTTAGCTCAATTAGCGTCCTACGCTGTTTTTTTTTCCTGCCAACTTTAACCATCACTTACCATTCCTTCCATTCCAGTCAGAACTCCCACATTAACATTATCACTCACATAATCACTACTGACTACATGGCTTTGGTCTATTGCGCCATCTTTTGTAATTCATCCACCCATTTCAGAAACGATGGAACCAAAGTGTCTGGCACCGACCGCCATACTTCCCTGCAAGTTAGGCCGGACTAAATCAATCTTGCACAATCTAACGTGCCGTTGAAGAGCAACCTAACTTCTCCAAGCCTGTCTGCATGATTTACTTACGCTTCATTTACCTGACTCACTGTCTGGAGGAGCTGTTTGCGTAAACAGGGGAGGCTGATAACAGATAGAAAAGGTTAACACACACGGGAACGGAAGTTTTTTCCTGCATTCCAGCCGTACCTGTCTATCAGTCTCACGGGCTGGGGAGTGAGGCAGGCGAGGGGTGGAGTGTCCGGAGCTGGGGGGAGAAGGGGAGGCCAGGGTGGATGACGTGATGGACGAAGGGATGAAGCCCCGTCCTGTGCTGTCTCGTCCCAGGGAGGACGGAGGGATGGGCGGACTGTCCAAAGCCACGCTGACCCGGCTCTCAATCTCTTCGGCCCGCAACTCCGTGTTCTCCTTCTCCTCCTGGATCAGTCTGCGTTTTAAAATTACAACATTACAAAGTCAAAAATAATGTCCTGGCATGCATCAACAAAGAATAAATCATGATGGAGAATTAACAGAAAAAAATTCAAATTGTCTTGCCAGGAGTTAGATAAGAGTTTCATATCTGCACAATAAATATGAAGCTAGAAGTCTGCTAGCTTAGAGCAGCACGAGGACCGGAAAAAAGGATACACTAAATCTGGCTTTGTCCGTAGTTAAGATAGTATTTACAAGTAAAGCTTTAATTTTCAATTTGTTAATCCATACAAGTTCAAAAACTACATTTTGGTATTTTGCAAATAACTACAGAGGTTTCAAGGCCACCAGTGAAAACTTGAGAAAATTACTGATTTTGAACACTCAGATACTAAAAAAACTGTCAACCCTTTAATAGTTGTTTTCTTATTATTAAGTGAGATTTGGAGATCATAAAAAGCTGGTTTTGTTACCTATAGATAAATACAGCCTGGCAGTTTCCCTCTTGTCTTTATGCTAGGCTACGCTAACTAGTTGCTAGCAGTAGCTTCATATTTATCATACAAATATAAATGTTTTTTTATGTTAAATTTATTTATTAGAGACCATGTTCAAAAACATAATCTCACAAGAAAAAGAGATGGGTTTTACCAGATGAAGCTATAAGCAATTTTCCATCCACAACATTAATAATCTCACTTAACTCTCAACAAGAAAGTAAATAACAATGTTTTACCGAAAATCAAACTCTTGCATTAATAACTTGAAGCTGCAAGTGACCATGAAATTTTAAAAATATTGAAAAATTTCAATTAAATAAAATTTTTATTGTGCTTTTTGTGAAATTGAAGGGGTAATGTGTGAAACTGAGACAACAAATCTGGAGTATATTCTTAGCTGTGTCTGTGGCCGGAAGTAGGAGCTGCAGTTAGCTTGTTAGCTCAAATAGCCTAATAGCACTGTTAGCTGACTTGTCTCTCCAGACTGGTAGCACAAAGCAACATGTTAATTTTTGAGGCTGAGGTATCTGGTGGTGTTTATTAGATTGAATTTTGTAGAAAGATGCCCCTTCTCCCTCCCAGCTGTTCAGTATTACCCCCATCCTTACTTGATCTCCTTATTGATGGCCTCCAGCTGTTCCTGCAGCATTATGGCCAGGGTCTGCACGTCCGTCTGTCCACTGGGGGACAGCAGCTCGGAGCCAAACCGAGCCTCCCCATCGTCCTCCTCATCAGAGCAGCCTACATCCAAGCCCGGTTCAAACCCGGTCCCCAGCAGAGCCCCGCTCTCCCAGTCTGGGTACTGCACACAGACAACATGAAAGGGGACTTTAAATAATTTTAAACCGATTTTATTCACAAATACTTATCATTCACCTTTTTGATCAACACAATCTATTTTAAGCTATGCTAGCAGCATGGCTCTAGAGGTAGCAGTGCCTCTCTGTTTGTTGGGTCACTGTTTTGGTCTAAAATTATTGATCTGGATGGATTGGATGGACCTAATAGATGGATTTGTATGGATATTCATGTTTCCAAGAGGATATAGACAGCTGACTTTGGAGATTCTCAAAAACTTTTGGTTGAATTGCCATGAAATTTGGTTTGATGTATTACTAAATATCTTCAAAACTACTGATATTCCCATCAGCCTACATCGTTAACTCTGTTTTGTGCTAACTAGTAAAGGTTAGCATGCTAAACCACCAGACTGAGATGGAGAATATAATAGACTTTATGCTGCTAAAAATCAGAATATTAGCATCGTCACTGTGAACATAGTTGCATGCTAACATTAGCATTTGGTTCAAATAAAGCCAGCCACTTGCACGGCTGTAGACTCCTCGTCTCGTTACTTATCTTGAGGATCAGCGGTGTTACTTACTACTTTCTATAAAAAAATAACCGGTACATTCGTATATGTTATTTGGTCATAGAAGATGACTAAACTAGTTCCTGTGAGTAATGTAAGACCGGCTTAGATTTTTACGAGAAGAAGGATTATCCTCAGACAAATTTTACTGTAAGAAAGATTGATGTTGCATCAAAGGGGTATAAAGTGCAATCACATGAGCAATACTTCCCATATGTACTTTATGTGTTAGATAAATCTCAGGTTGAAAAAGATGTAGGTGGATGAAAATGAATCCGGATTTTTCCACGGTGGGTTGTAGGGATGTCAGACTCTCACCTTGGTGGAGTCCTCCCGGGCGGAGCTCCAACGGGCCCGATGACTCCGCCTGACCACGCCTCCGGCGGGTGCGCTACCAAAGGGATCCAGGTGAGTGGTGGAGCCTGCTGGGAGGGACCCGCCCCCGTGGGAATACCTCAGTTCCAGGGCGCTACCTGGCAGGGAGCGACTGGAGAGACAGACGGAGAGATAAGATGTAACGAGATAAAATGAAAACAAAGTTGTCTGTTCAGGGTAAAAAGGACTGTGAAGGCAGCAACAGCGAGCGGATACAAAACGGAAAAACCCACAGAGGCAAGGTAAAGGATTTAAACATAGCATAGCTGAAAACATCAAAACGTAAACATGTTAAAAAAATCCCCAAAATCTGACTGTAACACATCCAAAATTAAAAAGCAATAAGAACGTATGAAAAAAATGGTAATCACACTCCTTATCGTGCATGAATATTATCATCATATTCCCATTAAGAGTTTTATAGAAGGTTATTAAAGTATGTGTTGAGACATAGAGACGAGAAGGTGACAATTAGAAGTTTTTGGTTCTGCATGTGTGTTCCTGCAGGTGAACGCTTCCAACGTTGAGTGATTTATCTACAAAATCCCAACAAGATAAGAGACAAAACACTGGCATGTTTACAGTCGAGGCGAGGCCACACCAGACACTCAGGAGGATGGTTTCAGTTTCCGTGGTGCGAATGTCTAAATGGCACCAACCTGGAATAAGAGCCTCCGGGCCTCGCTCTCAGCTGATCCAACTCCAGCTGAAGCCTTTCCAGCTCCGCTATCAGCTGGTCCTGGGAGTGGATAAGAGACAGAGTCGATGAAAAAAAAAAAAAGGAACATATGTTTACTTGCTTTAACTAAGAATGAAGCTCAGAGCCGCAGGCACCTTGTTTGCCAACAGATCATCCTGGAGTTTCTTCATGTTGGACAGTTCCTCAGAAAGGGCATTCTGGAGGTGGAAGAATGAGAAACTCTGTTACTGCAGCATAACAAGAGTATATTTTATATGAGATGTGTTAAAACTGGACAGCAAGGTTGGTGAACTTGTCTTGAAGTGCGGTTGTGTTATTCAAAGCTGCACAGGAAACTACAACCAGTTCAACGATGGTTTCCTAATCCAGATGGTTTTGCAATATTACCCACAGCTATTAAAAGGAGCAGAGTGCTTTACAGAGTATCATCCATGGTTTAAAAAACAAGTTTCCTTGCAGCAAAACTACATTAAACACTATTTTTTCAGTAAACATGCGCTTTCTTATGTGTTGAAAGCTCAAAAAATGCCTCTAGTTATTAAAAAAAAGAGAAAAAATGGTAGATATAGCTTATAAATAGCTGATTTTGCATTAAAGAAAGAAGGTTAAAAAAACAGAAAAGAAAACAGGGAAAAATTTGTGCTTCAATTTCAGCCAGACTTTCGAAGTTTTCCTTCATCATTCAGTAAATTTAGTATTACCACACTGTAAAAAGTACTTCAGTAATGTGGAGCAGTTTAACTAGTAAATACAGCTGCCAGCCAATGGCAGTGCAGTAAAAAGTGTAAGATTTCCCCTGAAATGTAATGAAGTAGAAATATGAAGCAGTCTGAAATTGAAACCATCATATTTTACTGCTGTTTTGGAGACAATTTTGGAATTTACTCATGTTTAACTCGTCACTTCCTGGAGGGCAGAGGAGTCAGTGAACATACCTGACACCAGGAGTGAAATTGGGGGAAAAAGTTTGTTTTTTTTGGGCATGATTAGATGTTGTGAGTTGCCTCCTCAGTCTGAGCAGGTCACCTTCTCTTCCAGGGCGGCCATCCTCTCCTTCAGATGGAGCTGCAGCCTCTCGTTGGACTCGGACAGCAGCTTGTCCACCGTGTCAGAGAGACGCTTGTTGTGTTCGTCGTTCATCCTCTCCCTCTGCCTCGCCTGAGGGGTGAGAGAGAGAGAGAGAGAGACGAGTGAGAAAAAAATGAATGTGAGGTGGGAGAACAGGGAGGGTGGGAGGCGAGTTAATAACAAGCATTCTTCTCGACTGAGAGCGAGACAAAGATTTCTATCTGAATGTGCGCGGTCAAATGGAGGGTTTGGAAAATTAGTGCGCCTTTGTGCCGAGTAAAGCCTGACAAAAGGAACGGCATGAAAGATGGGGGAGGATGAAAAAGCGAGAAAGAGAAAGAGAGATGGAAAAGCAAGCATGACTCACCCTCTGTAGCTCCTGGTTCTTCTCCTCCAGTTGCGCCTCCATCTGTCGCAGTCGCTCCTCAAAGTTACCATGACGCTCCTCCGCCTGAGTGATCGGAGAGGAAGGAAGCGGGGTTAGAGCGAGAGCCACGTTGCGACACTAATACAAATTAACACAAAAGGGAAACAGCTTGTTGTTGAGTCCGTCAATTAGTTACATGCCTGTGCAGATCAGAGTGGAGCGGGAACGTTTGTTTTCCGTCGTCTTATAGGTCATTAATCTATCTTATCCTCTCATGGCAGCCATCTCGCCCGAACACGTATAAAATAAGTGTAGCCATTTAAGAGGATTGAGTGTTGGGAGGAGAGCGAATGTACGTTTTTTTTTGGCATGAGTGAAAAGTGTGTTTACAGGAAGGCGAGAGGTTATGGAGAATTTGTGCAGGCGAACAGTTCTTGACGTGTTGAGCGCCCAAGGATCAATTAGCTGTGCTGACACTGTGTCCTCAGCTGGCTTCGTCTTAAGATTGTTTGCTTATGAATTACTGGCACCACTCGCCTGAAATATTTGGTATTCATCTGTCGTTTGACATCTCATCTTCCGTTTCACTCATGCATGAACACACACACACACACAGACACACACTCAGACATAAAAATATATATATTCATGCCTGCACCAGCCGTCATGCCCACACATGCCCACACACAAACTCATATAATTGTGTCTGTGCATGGGAGCATAATCCTGCATGTGAAGGTTTATGCACACATGCATGCACATACAGCCGTCCAGTGAAAATATTGTTGGGTTTTTTTATTTCATTATAAAAATAAATGTGGAAAGAGAAGTCTGTGGCACTTTTTCAAACCTGTTAGATGATCACAAATGCATTAGCAGGGCTGTTATGGCTGCAGATAAACACACACACACACACACACACCTTGTTTAGTGCCGCCACTCTCTGGGCGAGCTGGGCCTCGATCTCTGGCAGCGTCTCGGCCCTCTGCAAAGTTTGCTGCAGCTTCTGTTTGGCATCGTCCAGACGCTCCTGAAGCTGCCGGTTCTTCTCCTCGCTCTGCAGGAAAACAGAATGTGAGGGAGTGGAGGTGAAACTGGGAGCGCGAGTGAAAACTGCCGGGGGCAGCAGACATGATTAAAGCCACTGGGGGAAAAGTATATGCATTGATGGCACGCTCTGTGTGCCAACGTGAAACATGGCCAAGCTGCCAATCACAGGCAGAAACGCAGAACCACACAGCGATGAAAGAGACTTTTCCAACCTGTCTGTGGAGGGACTCTTTGCTGGCCAACTCGTTCTCCAGTTTATCCTTTATGTCGTGGAGAGACGTTGCCTCCCTCTGGGCACTCAGGTACCTGCAAACCAGAACAAACCGGCAGACAGACGGAGCGGTGAGCGGAGCAGATTTGGGAGGAGGGCAGCGAGGGTTCATCAACACAGAGAATAAAAACACACACACAAACCTGCGTTCTAAGGTGGTGATTCTCTCTTCCATGTCTTCCCTTTGACAGAGCGCCTGGGAGAATAAAAGAGGAGATGTATGAAAGGATATTGATGCAGAAATAGAAAGGAGAAGAAGGCCAGACAGAGAAAGGGGAACAGGCCAAGTATCAAGTTTACAAGTACGTGTTGAAGGGAATTCACTGGGCTTGAACAGCAATTAGCTGAAGAATGATAATGACTGGTAGTTAGTAGTTGTTGACAGACTTCAGAAGCACCCACTTATGCAGTTGCACATGTCAAAGAGAGACAGAAGGGGAGAGGAAGAGGGGGGGAGACAGTGGGAAGATAAAAGAGCAGCAAAGTGAGGAGAAGCAGTTAGACGCGGGGAAGCCATTAAGGGAAAAAATCTCTTCTGGGTAAACTGGCCCGACTGCCTCCCATCCGAAAACGCTCCACGTGTTTTTGAATCAGCCACCAGCACGCTGACTGATTAACAGGGCCGCGTCCATGTGAAAACGCCTGCAGCTCTTCCGATGGCACTGTCACCATGGCTACAGGGTAGAGGCTCCTGTGTGTACAGTAACAGCCGCCGCTGCCAAGTAGCCAAATGGCTTTGTTACCATAGCGAACTGTTACATATTTCTGTGGGTATGAGCAAAATAGAGTCTTTGTGCCGACTGCGACAGACACGCATCGTGGCGGTTTATCGTCTGTCAGCAGCTGGGTGGGCCTCACCTCTTTCACGTCTCTCTGCAGCTTCTGGTTGGCCTCCTCGGATCGGGCCAGCTCCCTCCTGGCGGACGTCAGCTGCTCCTCGATCTCGCCGACCTGGAGGGGAAGTGACAGTGCGAGATACGAGGCTGAGTGAGCGCGCGCATCGTTTCCTGTCCGGTCTGCATCTGCATCTGCATCTGCATCTGTGTGATATTTTGTTTGTTTGTTTTGGTGAAAGCATCAGACCATGAGAGCGTCTCTGAATCAGGTACCTGTCTGCACATGAGCGCCAGTCTCTCCTTCAGCTGTCCCAGCTCTGACCTCTGTCGCTCGATCTCGCCCTCCCTCTGCCTGTCGATGTCTGCATCGTCTAAGATGGAGGACGGTCCGTTGGGGAGCCGCTGAATGAAGGGAACAGATTTACTTTAATTAATGGTGCATAAAGTACAAATATATTGCAAACAATGTGAGAAGGTCTTGGTCAGTTTGTATAACTTCACCCTGTGGTCTGAGTTGTTCATGATCTGCTGACGATTTTAAATTTCAAAATCAAATTTTTAAACTTTATTTTGAAAGAAAAGCTCAAAAACCATTTCACTTTCTAAAACAGCCAAACTCCACATGCATTTACATCAAAGTTATGGAGAAAAGTGCCATCACAAGAAATGTCAGGGTTCTTTAGCTATTACTGTTTGGATAAAGTTTAATCATGTAACCTGTAATCACTTAGAGTTGTTCATTTGTGATCAGATCAACCAGATGCACGTTAATACCAGCCTCTTGTTTTAAGTTCTCAGTAGGTTCCTTCACAAATTAATCAGTAAAAATAAACTAAAAGTGGTCTTAAAGTAACAAAAACGCACAAGTAACTCCGGTTGGATTACTGGATCATTCCATTTAAGTAATTGCACCTCGTAGAAAAACCAAGATGGTGCATAACTTCTTCCTGGCTGACCTGCTGGAGTGCTGCTCAACAGGAGGGAGCTGAGTGCTGATGGCTGCCAGCCACATTGCAACAATACTGATCCAGGAATAAGCTGTAGACTGTGGCAAAGGATGCTGGCGCCTGGTCAGCACTCCAGTCAGTGACTGAAGAACAATGTCTGTAATCTCCTGGCTCTCTCTAGCGCCACCAACAGGTCAACACTTTGACTTATCCGGTCAAGTGTCTCAACATCTACCAGACAGCTTGAGACAAAACGTTCCACAGACATTCGTGGTTCCCAAAGGATGAAACTCTAATGACTTTTGGATTAATTGACTTAAAATTTTATTCTATTCTGTTCTATCAAATCAGAAAATCAGAAAAACTCTTTTTGTGTGTGATGCTAATAAGCAACGTTTACAAGCTAACATGCTAAACTAACATGCTACATAAATAAACATTATACCTAAAAACCATCAGCATGTTAGCATGTTGCCACTAGCATTAATCTTAAAGCACTCTGTCCCACAGCCTCACAGGCCTGCTAGCATAACAGTGGAGTCTTGTTATGCAGACCTGATGATGCCTTTCTCATTATTTGCATTGAATGCATCAAAATATGTCGGTTACTCTGATTGCACCATGTGAGCAGATCAGGGTAAATGTCACAGCTGTAATGGTGAGCGTGTTGGATCAGAACATCAGAGGATCTCTGTTTGCATTAGCTTCATCATCACTACTGGAGATGTGTGATTTGTACATGTGAATCATAAGCTGACTTTTATATTTGATGTTCTTAATGAGGCGTCTGTTTTTTGAAAAATTACCTCTTTGCCGTTGTCAAGCCCTTGCTGCCGTCGCTTGATTTGTTCCCTTAAAGACACGACCTAAAGCGACAGAGACTCCATCAGTTATTTCCAAAATCCTGTGAAAAAGACAAACAGAAAGACAAGAAACGTGGACTCACCTCTTGAGACGAGGACTGCAGCTCCTCCTCCAGGGACGCCACTCGCTCCAGCGCCACCCGTAGTCTTTCCCTCACCTTCTCATCCAGAGCTTTGTGGTGCTCAAACAGGGACTTAAGGGCTTTTAGGACCTCCACCTCGCTGGAGACCCCGGCTGGAGACTGGGCCTGCCTCTTCACCACGGTCATCCTCAGGCTGCGCTCGTGACGGGACACCAGGCACTCCAGATGTTCAAGCAGCAGCTGGAAAAAACATGTGGTTCACATACAATTAAACATCTCCACGGTGTAAATTTTATCTGCAGTAAAGTGTCTCAGGTGATCACCGCGTGCCAAGAACTTATTTCAAACAGACGTGGAAAAAAAGCACTGACTCGTGTGTTGTTCCTCTCTGCCTTCAGCTCTGCGATCTCCTCCTCTCTCTCCAACAGCTGTTCCCGGCAGAGGTTCAGCTCTTTGGTCAGCACTGCAAACTCCTGCAGGGTCACAAGGGGGTGCTGTTATTGACTCTGCTGCTACTGCACGAGGTCATGATCACACACACACACACACACACACTCATCAAACTGTATTATTCGCTGCATTAACAAATTATGTTATAGTTAAGCACTACACTTTCCTATTTCCCCCAAACCTGTCTTGTGTGTTTTCAACTTCAAGTGGTGACGTCCTACGTTTCCCAGAATGCCTCCAGGGAGCTTGGCTTAACTGGCTGGTTGTACAGGTGGAGGGATTAGTTACATTCTGTCTTAAGGCCGCTTTGTGCTGATTCTGTACTTTTAAATCATTTTAACAAACAAATGAGGTCTCGATCAGTGAATACATTCCCGAAACTCCACGATACCTGGCCTGGGGTTTTCTCAGCATGAGGTTACCTCCAGTTATTCCACAGAAGAAGAAACCGCCAAACATAAAAACGAACAAAAAGACTGCTGACTCTCACAATCAGTGCAAATATATTCCGTTAGCCCACACAGCAAATTTAACTACAGAGAAGAATTTGACGAATCTTGAAATAATTAGCAAACTCAGGCATTCAATCTCGGTGATTTGCATTTCCTGAAAACAAACATGCTCAGACGTGCAGCTACATTTTGGCTGAGGAGCAACAAGGCTAACTAAAAAAAACCACACATACAGCACGAAGTTTGCCATTTCTACCCCAGTGCTCACGATTAAAGCCTGCCAGAAAGTTTTAAACCAAGCCTGGATATAAAATCTAACAACCAGGTTTATTGCACGTGTTGCACCTGAAATTGGTTTAATTGCGCAATAACCACGATTTGCTGTGCGATTGCTTGTCATTAAAAACAAATGCCTGGAGGTTAAACGAGCATTAAAGCAACTGGAATCAGTCCAGTGAAGTTCAGAAATCAGTCCAGTTGAATTGTTGTGATTCAGTGCAATTTAACCCAATTATGTATAATGTGAGGTTAGCCACATGATAGTTGTGATTAAAATCTGTTACCTGTGGTCCAACCAAACGGTTTCCACGGTAACGCATCAACAAAGAGAGGATGAGTGACATTTTCGAGCACGAGTCACTTGGATGGAGTCTAACCTTCAGCTGTGATCATCTGCCGTGCTGAGTCTTTGTTCCTGTAATCACAACACTCCACTGAACAGGAAGTAAAACATCATCACACACACACACACACACACGACTACGCACACATACTGTAACACGACTGCTCGTCCGTGCACTGATTGTCCTCTCGTTTGCGCTCAGCTCGTGTGTGATGGTGGCGTGATACACACATGACACACGGCGCACGACCACGTGTTTGCGGCGACTCGTGTGTGTGTGTGTGTGTGTTTTCAAAAAACGCTTATGCAAACGAGCCATTAAAGCGCACTGATGCATGCATGGCGCTGCTGTTATCTCTGCTCTGTGTTAACAGTGATCAGTTTACCCACACGGCAGCAAATAGGCGCCTTACCTCACACCGTTCTTCGGCCAAAAAAAAAAAATGCATTTAAAAAGTACAGCGTGTTCGGCTTATAACAAGCTTCTTGAGTCGATGTGCCTGCTGGGCTGAAATAGGGGAGGACGGACGGAGAAAGGAGTGAAAGGAAGAAGCTTATTTGAAAAGATGGAAGAGGAAGGATCAGGGAGGAAATTGCTGTGTACAGATGGCATGTTCTGGGCCCAGAGGATATCATAATTCTGGGATTAATTTGGGTAAAAGATGGAGTGAGATGGACCACGGATACTAGACGTTTTCTAGATTCCTCTCTCTCTCTCTCTCTTTCTCTCTCGGCGGCCATTACTTTGGTCAGACACACCATGCACTGGCGTTCACCTCTTCGACATTTCATTTTCCACTCTCTCCCATCTCAGTCCTGCCACTCTTCCTCTTCCCCTTCATCCATTTCAACCTCCCTCTGTCGTGATGATACGCCACATCTAAAACAGACTCTTGAAGCCACATTATTAGTATGCAGCAATATGCAAATGGACTTGATTTGTTGTGTGTTTCATATCACCAGGTTTTCACTTTCTCTCTCTCTCTCTTTGCCATGCTGTCGCTCTCTCCATCCCTCTCTCCTATTTTTCTCTCTTGGCAACGTCGACACACACAGACGAACTCGGTGAACTCATCTACAGTAGAATGTATCACACACTCCATGTGTTCCTCTATCGGTGTGTGTGTGTGTGTGTGTTTCTGCAGATGTGTGCACCATATTGATGTCCAGTCACTCCCCGTTAGCAATGTGCAGCGCGGCTACATCTGTTATTCCATTTTGATTTTTTTTTTTTTTTCAGGTGTAGCGACAGGGAAAAATAGGTACTAACAATGAGGGAGGCATCATCGCAGCCTGAGGCATCAAACAATGACTCCTGCCTGAAAATAGAGACGGAGCCCTCGTATGTTGAGTGGAATTACCAAATGATTAGCTATGGGATGTGGGATAATATAATAATTGGCTTCTGTACTGCAAGGGGCAAATGCAACATTGTGCCATTATCTCCAGGTTTTACGTAGCCCCAGTTTGTGCCTCTCATGTATTGCCATAAGGTTTGAATCACAAATATAAACGTCCAATTTTCTAAAAAACAGATAATGATCTTTGAAAAACCCAGAAGGTCGTTAGCAACATTTACCACCACTCTGAAAGTTTCCTCTCACCTAAAAAAAACTCTTCTAACATCTGCATGATATAAAAATATTTCAACAGCTGCATTATGAAAACCATGTTTTCTCAAGTTGACTGTATTTCCTCATCCAAACAAAGATGGCGGCCAGAAAATAAATAATGCTCAGTTAGTACTAGATGAACCAAAATTCAAATGGTTACATTAGAAGATTGATGTTTCTCCGATATTTTTATTTTCAAACTGACACAATATTTAGCTTGTGTTACAAAATAGGCAGCATGTTTTAAGGGTTCATAGGGCTATTTGAGATTCCAGCACTTTTGAAGCACTTTCAAGGTGTCTTTAAAAACTTTCAGACTTTTAATTCCATCTAAAATGACACTATAAATGCAAAAGCTTAAAACAAAGTTTAAAAACTTTCTTTATATCTTCAGCAATCGATGTACACATTACACTTTTATATTTGTATGTTTTGATCATGATTATTAATGGGGACAAAGCTTTTTTCTGTGAATCATTTAATTTCAAGCCTATCACTTACATTGAAAACATTAGTTAAAATTTAAGTTCTTTTCCACATAATTATGTTTAAGCTTGGCTGAGATTAGTAGTTTATTTTAAAAGGTTTCACTCCATAAAAATGGTTATTTGTACACACATGTTTTTGAAAGTCTCAAGTTAGCAACACCCTTGTTTCCTCAAAAGAGAGCCAACAGGGTTTTTCCTTTGGCTTTTGGATTATTGTCATACACTCCATCTATCACTGCTACTTGCGTTAGGTTGACCGTTGAAATAGCAGTGAGCATCAAGAGGGGTAATGAATGTTAGCATAGAGAAAACCTGAAAAGATTCAATTTTACAACATAAAAAGCTGAGTCAGTTTTTCTGTTAGCTTGCTAGCTAGCTAACTGGCAGTAGCTAACAAAGCATGTAAGGTTGTGCTAATGCAAACTTTCACTCCCTGAACTGAAAATTTCACTCTGAGATGACAATTACATGTTTCTATAGCTGTGATTAACTTTTAAATCTGCAAAGATTCGTATCTAACTTGCTTGTGTAAGTTTGAATCTCTGATTTTTGGGAAGTGCAAAGACATCGCCCCCTACAGCAGAGGAAGGTGACAACACCTCTGCAGCGTCAAAATCTGCACAGATACGAGTCAGCATAGTCAAGGTCTGATATTTGTCAAGGATATAACCATAAGAAAAACAGTTTTCTTGATCTTTAAGCATTTTAGGAATGTGTACTAACCCTGCACGTCATATCCAGCAACCTGAATAACAAAAATACAGTCGCAACTTGAGTTTAAATATATGTAATTTTATCCAGATAGCTGGAAGACATTCTGGGATTTTCAAACATAACATATATATTTTGGAATATCATCTGATGAGTTCATAATATAACTGGAATGTAATATGTAATAGTGATACGTAGGGGCATAAACATGTAATAGGTTCTTAAAAAGCTACCACCGATTTACAATAGCTAATATACAATAAGGCCTTATTTGAGCTTAAGGATGTCACATTTGTAGCATTATCCAAATAGTTATGATGAAGAAAAAGAAAAGAAAAGCTGATGATGATGATGAAGGTATGAGGCCTTCATCTGGGTGGCTGTACATCAAACTGCCCAACAGCACAATAAAGAAGTCAGCCTCAGCGCCACCTGGACCAGCTACAACATTAAGGTCCTGCTTGCAGGTTAACACATCAATAATTCAACACTGTGAAAGGAACCATTTTCACTACGAGTACCGCTGCCACAGTACCAGAGTACATCCTGCTGACAATACCTGTTTACTTTACCAATACTGGTATCAGAAATGCCTCCGTTACTGTCTAAACTGCTCAATCTGGTTTTGACAAGAGCACAAATCTGTGCACCAATCCGACACCACGTAGTTTACTAGAAGCAAAACGCTGCAAGCTTGTATAACTTCAAGCACTTCTGTAACATGACTTCTATACAAAGTTAGTTGTTATAATAATTCATCATTAACGCACTAGTATCGGATGAGGACTTGGTATCGGCTGATACACGAAGTTCCGGAAAAAAATGGACCGGAACATCTATAACTGAGGTCACGGTTTAAACAAAGGGCTGCTTCTTGTGATGTGATGGAGTATTTTCTCTGTCATGGTTTTTATGCTTTTGTGTACAGAAAGTAAACAAACATTAAAATTTACAAGGACGAATTATTGTAAGAGTTTACCTAGCATTACGTATAGTTGGAGTTATTTAGATTAGAGCTTTTCAGATAACTCCAGTTATAAATAGGCTACGGACAGAACGGAGTGTGACGTTTACTATTTAAAAATACACTGTTTTTGCTAATTAATAGCTTTTTAGTGTTATTAAATTGACACTGTAGCTGGAGATCATTCACAGTTGTCTTGATACCTCGATGAACAAGGTGTCTCGTTTTCTTATAGTTGACGTTGTTGCCATGGCAACATTAACTGAGAATTAGCTATCAGCTCCTAAATTGCACTGTACGGAATATGTCGCATTCTTTTTTGTACAAAATTTCTACAAATTATTTAAATGTAGACAAAAAAAATATAAATAAATATAAACTAACTGTCCCGAGTCTTGTCTGCTTCACTTTCCTGCACAAATAACAAGAGATGTGACGTCAATAAGCTGATTACTATTTTAGTATCATGAATTGTTCTGGACCTCTGACCTTGAATAAAAATCAGATGCAAACCTTTGAGTAATAAGTTTGAGAACCCCTAATTTAGAGGCTAATTTAGATTTATGCTTGTTTTGACCACAAACTACCGCTGTGAAGTAACACACAGCAGTGCTGCATGACATATGAGTGTTTTCTGTAGTTATGTGCGTTTTTCTTAGTTTGAACTGAACAGATTTAAGATTTTAAGCTCAGCAGACTTATGCTAACATGTTTAACTTCATTACGCTCGATCATAATGCACAGCTTTCTGCACACGACAAAATATATTTTAATCCGCCTGAAATTAAAGCAGCAGTTCACTTTAACAACAAACCCACATGTCAGTCAGCGCTGCACTGAATTTAGCATCTAGAATTTAAAAAATTCAGCAAATTTTTACCAACAACTCAAACTTCTTTCAAACTAACAAAGCTAAAGCTAGACCTATAGTCTTTTTCTGCTCTAATGAAATTTATTAAGGCCAACAGCCTCTAAATTATGTAAATTTTATAGGTCTAAATGTCCGGTATCACAAATTAATCTTCTCTTAAATTATGTTATTTACGGTAATGCTTCAGTCATGTGTGCAGCACAGTGTTATCCATGTGTGCTATTGCAGGATGTGCATGTCTGTCCACCACATTATAAGGAACAAACACATACAAAACAGAAATATATGACTTCTGTATCCAACATGTAATGCCTTTGGTGGCAGATGTTAAAATAGACCTTGTACTTCCTTTCTTTTGGGTGAACTGTTCCTTTAGTCACAGAGGCACAAACATTCGTCCATAGCTTAGATAATGCAATACCCTTAATGATCCATTTAAACTTGTCTTTTTAGGCTAATCTCAGACAAACTTTTTGATGTTACAAAACCTTCTTTCATTTGAACCTTCAGTCTGACCTTGACAAGGTAAAACACAAAATTTGCCTGTTTTAATTGTAGAATAACAGGCAAAAATGAAGAAGCTACATTAAAAAAAGAGATGTGTGTGAAATATGAATGTTTCCTTCATGTTTTCCTGCATCACTTAATCAGCTTTTTGATCAATATGTGAATTTAAACCCATAATTTAAGGTGTGTCATCAGCTGCCACCCCGCCTCCTGATTGGTCCCCTGCCCCCGCCCCTCGGTGGTCGTACCTGTGGCAGGGCGATGGACAGCTGCCTCTGGAGCGACTCCTTCTCGTGGCCCAGCTCTCGCAGGCGTAGGTGCGCCGTCCCCAGGCTGTCCTGCGTCTCCCTCAGGCTCTCCAGCAGCCTCTCCCTCTCCGTCAGCATGTTCACCATCAGCGACTCCAGGTTGCCCGTGCTGCCCCCCTCGTCGCTGCCTCCGACGCTGCCGCGAGGATCTCGGCCGCCGTAGCCCCCCATGCCTCCCATCCCTCCTCCGCCCATCCCTCCTCCGCCCCCAGCCGGGGAAGACGAGCCTCCTCCTCCGCTGCGCCCGTCCTCGGAGATGGTGGGCATCACCTCGCACATCATCTTGAGGCCTGGGTGTGAGAGGCGTTATCTGAGAAGCTGTCTGGGACACCTGAGCTCAGTGTCTGCTGAACGAATGACTCGTCATGAAACAGTTACTTAGTCGGTTGGGGGTCTTTGCTCTCAAGCTGATTGGGTGAGACAGGCAGGCTGAGCAGGGGAGAGAGAGAGAGACAGGCCAGGTGTGTGAGTCTGTGCGTGAGAGGAAAAGTGGGGGAAGAGGATGTAAGATAAGCTCCAGTGGTCGGTGGTTTTTTGGGGGGTGAACAGTGAAGGGTGACGGGGGCTGAGGGTTCGGTGGAGGGGTGGGTTGGGGTGCAGGGGTGAGAGGGAGAAAAGTGCAGGATCGGTGGACGACCTCTGACCCCCCGGCCCGGGCTTCACTGAGATGAGAGACGGACCTGGAGAAAAGAAGAGAAGAAGAAAAAGAAGAAGGACGTTTTTTTAAGCCAGATGTTTGAGAAATCTATGGAAACCAAACATGGAGGCTGCAGAAACACAAAGTCGGCCTGTGTTTCCCGGCGGGTTGTGATCTCTCCTATCATCACTCATAGGATCCATCCTCACACACACACACACACACACACACCTTTCCCAGGCGTTTCTCCAAACCTCAAACAGAGAAAAACCACTGCTTTTGCAGCACTGCTGTCTCCTCCACTGACTGCCATCGCGATATTCAACGTCTGGAGCGATTCATCCATCAGCGCGTGCCTCGGCTTCATGTATCCCAGCATCCGTGGTCATGATGGGAAAAATGAATGCGCATGATGCACGGAAATGAGTCGGGAATTGCACGAGCGGCCAACAAAACAACAAGAAAAAAAATAAATCGCCGTCACGCAAAATATAAAGAACAATTATCAGGCCTGTTGGTGGAAAAAGAAGAAGATGCGACGCTGTTTCATACATTCATGGGGAGAAAAAAAAAGGGTGTCATCATGAATTGTAATTACGGGCTGTATCCAGGAGGAAATAGGCTCCGGAACCCATCTGTAAAAATACTCTGAGGCTTATCATCCTCAGGGTGGTGAGGCTGGGAATTCATTTGCTGTCTTAACAAAACAAAAAGCCAACATGGGGAAAAAATGTGCCTGTTTTGTGTTTTTTTTTTAGGTATTTAGAGCTGCTGAGGATAGCCTCACACCGCTATCACATCATGGTGGGAGGTGCCAATCATCCTGTAAATGATGTAGGCCTAATTAACAGATCGAAATCACGAGATAAACCGCAGCTGGGTTGTTTTTTTGTTTTTTTTTAGTGAGACCGTCAACGTTAAATGTCAGAAAACGGCGCCGCTTTGCTTTTTATTCCGACTGAAAGGCGTCTATTTCCTATTAACACCCCACTGCCCCCCCTCCTCCTCCCTCCACCTTCTCCTCCTCCCCACACCACCCTGCCCCCCCACCCATAAAAACAGCTGGACGGTCTAACGCACGGCTACATCCGCGCGCCGTCCGTCGCCGCGGTTTTTTTCGGCCGCCGCCGGCTCGGTGTGTGTGTCTTACCCTCTCCATGATCGACGGAGAAAGGACATAAACGCGCATCGTTGGCCGGTTCACTCCATCAGAGCATCTGAGAGACGGAGGCAGCAGCTTATCCCCGTTACAGCCCGGTTACCAGCCTGCCCCATCCCCTCCCTCCTTCTACTGTGGGAGCGACGGCTCGGGATCCGCCGCTGCGTCAAACCGCGCGCACGGAACAGCGGCAACATCCGGGCGGGACTTTCAGAATAAAACAGGGAAATTTGGAACAGCCAGTCTGACCAAAAATACAGCCAAGCCATGAATGTGTTACATATAAAGAACCCTAACAGTGTTTAAAATGATCAGAATGAGGATACTTCAGGGCCTCTGTGCTTCACAGGTCTAGAATCATACACAGACTAATAGCACAATCCATCTGTATTTTAAATATTTATACACTTTTCTCAGTTTTTGAATGTTTTTATTTGACTTTGATATTTTAATAACCTAATTATAGTAAGTTTCCTCTATTAATAAATTAATTTCTACATTTTATCTTTCTTTCTGCTTAAATGTCACTTAAGCCAATTATAAATTAGTACATGAACTTAAATATAATTATTATGATCATTTAGAGGTTAGATCTGTTTATTTGAGGTTAAAAATGTCCATCAGAAAACATCAAATCTTGTTCAATAATGAACTACAGCAGCAGCTTGAGGGGTCCACTTAATAAATCTGGATTTATGGATGTGGATGTGAACTAATAATTCACTTTTCTTTTATATTTGATTTTTTTACATAGAAATTCTTGATAGTTTTACCTTTTCGGGGTGTCTAAAAGCTATTCATATTAAACAGAAAACATCCCTCTTTGGCTGAACTCCATGAAACTATATTAAACTTGTTTGTGAGTAAACACTGAGTACTCTGCTTGCAGCCAACACAGTTAGAAAACACTAGTTTACAGAATAAGTTTATAGCATTTATTGACTCCTTTCAGA
This sequence comes from Ctenochaetus hawaiiensis, assembly GCA_029783645.1. Classification (NCBI taxonomy): domain Eukaryota; kingdom Metazoa; phylum Chordata; class Actinopteri; order Acanthuriformes; family Acanthuridae; genus Ctenochaetus; species Ctenochaetus hawaiiensis. Next base: position 2,952,595 of record JAPZDY010000009.1, read on the forward strand.
CAAATGGAAATGAATAATATAGTCATAATATTTTAAAAAAGAGCAATACAAGTGCTTAAGCATTAATAATGCAATTACTGGCTATGAATCAAACAAACAAAAAAACATACAGAAAAGCAAGTTGAATCTTTATTTTGAATATGAAAAATACTGTTTCCGGTCTCCTTCCGTATGTATCTGTGTAACTTGACCATTTCCCATCGTTTATCTCCCCTCATCTGTCCTCCTCTGTGAGATGCTGGGTCTTAAAGAAACAAGCTTTCGCCGGCTGTCACCATGTAAACTCCGCACATCCTCACTCACTTCAACCTGCGTTTTGTTGCACTTTTATACCTTAAAACACAAAACCAAAGTGCATCATCAGGGCAGTAATACCAGAGATTTTATTCCTCAGTTTATTCTCACTGTGTGGTACAGGTAACTTGGCAAAATAATTAAACAATCGCACCCTCTAGCGGCTGAATCAGGGAAATGCGTTGCATTAGCACCATAAGGTTTGAGGCCAAATGTCCAGATGCGAGGCGGCCAGCAGGGATTCACACTTCTTATGAAACTTAAGGCTGAGAAGAATTTTTAAAAGGAGACAGTCAACAATAAAAAAAAACTGCCAAATCACCAGAACTTTAAAAAGTTTATCATATTGTTAATAATCTGAGGCTTCTGTGAGTTTTATCATAGGGATTAACTTTAATTAAACAAACTAAATATAAACTTATAATCAAAATAATCACAATTTATGTCAGAAACATGCAGGTAAAAATGTACCAGTCATGAAGGACTTCGTCTGTCAGCCAATCAAATATGGGGGAGGCGGGTCTTAAACCCCAATGTAGTGACGGGAGGGGGGTGGGGGGGTCTGTGGGTGACGTAATGTTCTCCTCAAAAAGGCTGACGTACAGTGGAGCCACCGGTGTGATTCAAAGTGTATCCAAATCAAGTTTGGAAAAGTATATTTTAAAGAGATGGAGGAAAGAAAAGTGTGTTAGAATCAAAAGAACTGAGGAGAGATTTTAATACTGAGACATTTATAAAGAAGCTCTAAATTTTTACTCTGAATCACAGATTTGCTTATAATCTAAATACCAAACATCACCTGTAAATACCTGATGACAAGTAGACCTACAAAAAGGAGAACATCATCGATTAAACCAAAAAGAGAAACAGGGGAAGATTAAAGCTGCAACACACTGAAATTTGGAAAAAGCATCTGAATAAGTTCTCTTTCTTTACGTGCAGCACAACTGCTGCAAGAGGAGGCATTTTTTTTACTGAATATCACTGTTTTTCACAGTGAAAAAAACAGGAAAGCTCTGCCTCTGAACTGGACTATGCAAGTTTTTGGGAAGATGTTTCACTTCTCATCCAAGAAGCTTCTTCAGTTCCTGCAACACAAGAGATTTTTTGCAGTTTTAGTTGGGATGCACAAGCCTTTATCATTTCATTTTGTGGATGTGATCTTAAATGTTTATTAAAGTGGAATAATTCCAGTGAAAAAGTGTCACTTTCCAGTTTCTTATCTGTAAAATGGATACTGGAACTGAAGAAGCTTCTTGGATGAAAAGTGAAATGTCTTCCCAAAAACTCGCATAGTCCAGTTGCCTTGCTTTTGACTTTTCAACTTAATCATGACCTGGACGAATGAGAATCTACACAGACTCCCATTTTTTACCTTATACATGTTTTTATACCCTAATCATGGAAAATCTGATAATGAATGAGACTTGGAGTTAAAGTTTTGTTGCAAAAAA
>JAPZDY010000009.1:2997411-3008758 GCA_029783645.1 Ctenochaetus hawaiiensis
CCTTTGTCTAAATAGTAAATGCAAAAGTGCCAGAACCTGAAGTTTCTCGAATGACCACTTGGGGCAGGCTCCATAAGTGAGTCTGGTCCCCACAAAGCCGGAAAATGCCAAATTTTACAGCAAAAATTAACAAATTTACAGTCTGGTACAAAACTCATTTAAGGCAACAGCTTTTCTCAAAGGAGAGGGAGAGGAAGGAGGAAGGATTTCCAGGTTTCTTTTAAGGAAGAGGTGCAGAAAAAAACACTAAAAGAGGTATTTGTTGACGAAAGAGACACCTCAAGCTGAAAATATTTACCCCTTAAAACTGAACAAGTTACAAGCTTGTTAGTTTGGAGTTAGGATTAACACAAAGTGATGCAATAAAACGCAGAAAGAGAAATAGTTGTGTTAATAATTAAGAAATAAAGTTCAAATGCTGTCATTTTTCTCACCTCTGCACAGAATCAGATTGATGATTTTGTAAATTTACAGACATTTCAGAAGCAGCCCCTCAGTTTTTACGAACTTTTAGACTTTGTTTGACCGTCTGAGAAGAAAAAAAAAAAGCTGGCACCTTTACAGAACAAATCGATTTCAACAGCAGCCAAATTTACAGCTCAGGTTCTTTTTTCTGGCGAAGACATAAAAAAAAAGCCAAAATCAATGAACCTGGATGGATGACTTGGTTTGCACCGTCTGCTTCTGGTAGAACAGACAGTCAAAAAGAGATTCATTGTGCTTTTTAAAGGCCGAAGTGATTTAGGGGACTGAGATGAAGCACAAGGAGAAGTGGAGCTGAGACTGAAGTATTTAGATCCTCTACTGCAGTACAAAAATACTCCACTTCAAGTAAATCTACAGCAATGCATCACATTCAGGACCATCACATGTTTGTATGTGAGAACCACAAATCTCTATGAAGTCATAAAAAACAGCCTGTTTGCAGCTTTGTAACACATTTAGCAGCTAATCTGAGAGTTTTTTAAGAGTTTATTTAGATTAAAAAGGAGGAGAATTTCAAAAGCAAAATCTAAAAGTTGGTGATATGTGATTTTTACTGGACAGGAATGGTATGAAAAAGATGTAATCCAAAAAGTAACTAGTAACTAAAGCTGTTGAATAATTGTAGAAAAAGTAAAAGGTGTAATATTTGCCTTTGAGTTGTTGTAGAGTAGAAGAATGATTTTGCATAAAATGTAAACATTCAAGAAAAGTACAAATACTTTGACTTTGTACTTTGTACAGTACTTGAGTAAATGTACTTAGTTACATTCTACTACTGGGCTGCTATACATTTCCTAAATTATATTAAACATCCTAAAAAGTGGATTCATCTTATCCATGAAAACGTAAAACTTTATGTAACTTTTAATGCAGTTTTTACCTCCAACATCTTTGCAAACTGTTAGAATTAAAAACATTTTTTTTAACCTGTTACTCTTGATACTCTCTCATACTAAAGATATTAGTTTGTTATTTTTAGGTGTATTAATTTTAGCTGGGACTCCTTTTCCTTCCCTCGTTTGTTCTGCACTTGTTGAAAGCAACATATGTTTGATGTTTGGCCTCAATGTAACTGCAAACAGCGACTGGATGAGTTCAGAAGATCACAGCCATCATGTGTCTTCAGTGTCAGTGTCCCTCAGCTTCCTGGTACATGAACATACATCACAGTCCACGCCGAAAGGCCTCCCATGATTCATTAGTGTTTATGTGGAAAGTTAAAATCCCACACACACACACACATGTGTAACTCCGTCCTCATCTGACAGAGCAAACCTCAGACTTTTTGTTCAAACTCTCCTGTTTCCCTCAGCTGTCGTTTTCACCTTATTCCTCGAGTTGAACAGAAAAAAAGAGAAAGGCGAGGTGATTGAAAAGCAGGACGGCGTGCTGCTGCGACGCGGTGGGTCATTCTGAGAAAGGCCGCGGCTGCTGATGGGTCGAGGTCAGAGGTCGCCGAAGTGATGAAGCTCAGCGCTGAGCCTCCAAAAATAAGAGGATATTCCTCACAGTTGGACACAGGGACTAAAAAAAGCTGACTGACTGACTGACATAACGAAGAGGACAGGCCGTGTTGACGCGAGGATTTTTGGGACATTCTGTTTCTAAAGCCGAGTTGTTTTGAATCTGTGATGAATCTCGATCGGTGGCAGGATGATGGAGGGAAGACGCAGATGTCACATCAGAAATGGTCGTAGTCAGGATCTTTTTTTAGGATTTAAAGCTTATGCCCTTAATTTTGTCTTTAAATCACCAATTTAGACATTAGCTACCATTTTTTAAAGGTATATTTCTATTAATTTGGATAAGGCTGAGTAGTGTGGGACTATTTTCTTCCCTAGATTTCTTAATTTTGACTTGTGTGCATTTATTTCTCTGCTAAAAAACAGACTTTTTGCTTTGCAGAACAAACACAGCATGACAGATATGGTTTGATTCAGAGAGGCTTCTGTCATGTTACAGAAATTTAAAAATAAAAGGTAAATTTTTTGCTTAAATAGAAAGAAAAAATGATCAAACTCCTTGAATTTTAAGGTTTTAAGATACTCTCTCAAAACTGCCATTTTACTCAAGGAATCCTGAAGAATCCCAAAGATTAAGAGAGAAAACAGGGTAAGAATAGACTATAAAAACATGCATATATATATATATATATATATATATATATATATATATAGCTTTTGATATTATATAAACAGTATTTGCTGTAAATCATAAACTGTCAGAGCTGTTGGCTCTCGCTGGCCGGCGGCAGCAGCTGCTCTCGTCCTGACGGGGTAAACCCCTGCCGGCATTAAAAAGGATTAAAGAGCTGAGTGGAGGCTTTCCTCCATCACTGAGAGAAAACCAGTCAGGCTCATTTGGCCACGAAGAGTTTTTACTGGAATTAGACCGGACCATCTTAAAATAAATGTTTGTCTTGTTTGAGACACAGATTTCCTCAAGCTGAGCCTCCTCTGTAAAAACAGTTCAGTCTTTTTTTAAATTGTCAGTTAAGTGATGACGAACCTTAATGGGTTCGTATTTATATTCAAAGTTAATTGCAATAATAAAAAAAAAGTTCCTCTGGCACATGATTTAGTATTTCCTTTTTTAGAGAAGACAAATCAATGGCTACACTTTCATTTAATTTGTTTTATTAAAAGGAGTACTGTCAGCGAAAACCTCCATATGTAGGCATCTTATAAACATTATTTATGTGTTCACTAATCAGGAACTTTCCTGGTTTAATATATACACAACATACACACATATTAGTTCTTTATTTTGTTTAGTTTTTATATTACTGTACTGATTTATAATCAAATTTAAATCTCAAAACATCACAGTAAGTGAAGCTGAAACCTCAGAATCTAAAACTGTTCAGATTGAGTGACACACAGAAAAACACAGGTCAAGTAATAAATACTTTATTTTCACATTAGTATTAAAAATGCAGTCGTCTGCAGGGCACAATATCTCATTTTTACTGTACAAGTTCAAGTGGTGTGTGTGACATTAAACCTCATTAAATAGCATTATGTACAGCAATTAAAAACTGACGAAGAGATTTGTTGTTTCGGAAATGTTAAGAAATAAAACAGCAGCTGATCATCGACCACCTCCATTACCAGCCCCGCCTCCACCGCCTGATTGGTCCTGAGCGCCCGACATCATCAGGAAGAGAACGAGAGGCACGATGTACATCCACTGCAGAAGACGAGAATAAAAATGGGAGTTAATACGATAAAATTTGGATGTTAGACAACAAATTTTAACTGAGATCACAGAGGACTTTTCAACAGTCCCAGAATTGTCTCCCAGATTAGGTTCAGTCTATTTTCTGAACAGAAGAGAAGAAAAAGAAGAGTGTACAAGTGGGTGAGAGGCTGCAGAGTAAAGAAGAAATAACAGGGTCAAACACCAAACACATGCTCATCACTTCACTGTTCAGATTGAGGATTTTTGGATTGTTCAGCGTGAACGCTTCCTCTTTCAAAGCAGTTTGGCTGCATTAAGAAAATCAGAGCTTTGGATTCAACAGTCTGAAATGTATTTGGCTTTGATCCTGGAAGAAACCTTCAAACAGTGGAAGAGAGGGAGTGAGTGGGAAACAGAGGGGAGGGTTTCTGTTAGTCGTAACGCTTAGAAGTTAAATACATAACTTGAGAGAGGAGGAAGGGGGACAGAACGAGCCACAAGTGAGAAAACAGTACTTCAGTGGGATTCAGCTCTGCTCTCTTCCTCCCCCTGCTGGGGGCTGTGCCGAATTGGTGGCCATGAGGAAGATTGCACCTCCCAGAATCAAATACCACTGGAACACAGCACAGCACCAAGTCAACACACTGTCATTGAATGCAGCACAGCACAGAGTCAACACAGGTCACTGAACACAGCAGGATGCACAGAGCAGAACAAGAGAACAGCGTCATAAAAGAGTGCAGACGAGCCAAGCGAGAGGAGTCGAGATCGGGTTCTCTGTGGGAACGTTTCAAAACATGAAGCTCGAGCGAGGAGACATTTTTACTGCAACTGGCAGCCCAAAATGTCAGAACACTTAATCTCTCCGCTGCTTTTAAAAGATGACTCATGTTCATTTTGGTGGGGTGATGATTCTCCATATAGATAATTAGGTGCATACCTCAAACCTTCATCAGGACGAAGTAAACAAGCAAACGAAAACAGATAAATGAAACTTACGACCAATCTGCATATCAACTACATGCAGCAAAAACTGTTTGAAAAGTTGAATGTGAATAGAAAGTAAAGACACTGTTTTTTTAAGTAGCGCCTGAATGCATCATATAGTGTGCAGACAGCATATTAAAAAATGGACTGAGCCGTCGTGACACCACCAGTTGGTTTGTGGAGAACCGTTTTGAAGGCTTGACTTTGGCAGTCTTGGTGTTTTTGAGCCAGAAGTGACTGAATTTGGATGAGAGTTTGGAGCTTGGGAGTGTATTACTTTTGATTTGTTTGTAAAAAATCAGTGTGAAGACAAACTGGACACGAACTAAAAGGAAACAACACATTTATCTTTCCTTTTTAAACCAAACAGACTGAACTGCATGTGAGGAAAATGACCTTAAACAGGAATGTAGAGTGAATCAAAAACACAGAATCTAATAAGAAATACGAAGCAACCACTCGGCCTCCACAGGAGACATTCACAGCAAAAAAAAAAAACATGGGCATAGAATAAAACAGAAAAAATTAGCATGGACGGCACGGCATTAAAAAGTGCTTAATAGGCATTTTCTATAGTATCTATATGGGCCATTATAATCTTCAGAGCCCGAGTACCAGAGGCAGACAGTATGTCTTTAGGCTGCCTGCTAGCTTTATCAGCAGTTTTCAACAGAAGTACTTACATATTTTGCAAAGAAAGATTTCTGCTCTTGCGGATTCTTCCCTTTCTTCTCAGATTCCTGTTCCATGCGTTCGAGGAACAGAGCCGTCTCAGGTCTGAAAAGAAAGCAGCAATTAGTATTCAAGCAAACCCCAAAACAGAAAGACTCTCTGAAAAGGGAGAAAAATTCAGAGAGAGCCTTCTTCTACCAATGGGGAAACACTGAGAAGCTGCTACAAGAAGCCAAATATAACTGAATCAGAGACATTCGAAAGCCACAGAGGAGGATTTTACTAATGCACAGATCATGACAGATATAAATGGAAGCAATGTGCTGCCCTAAAAGGTGAAACTTTATCAAGAAGTCGAGACTGAAAGAAGAAATTATTTTTTATATTTGACAAAAATAAAAAGCAGGACTGACCCTGGAGCATTGACGGGAGCCATGATGCTGAGTGTGGTGTTGAAAACCTCAAGATCAACTTCATCCTCAACCTCAGTGCCCCGACAGGCTCCAGGCAGCGTCACTATGGAGATGCCGATGAGATACCCGGAGACGTCAGTGTGGAGGGTGATGACATCGCTCAAGTGGGACTCAACCATGGCACACTGAGGATCAGAGCAGAATAAAGGTTCATGCCGGAGTTACGCCGATATAGCTATTCCCACTAAGGCAGATATCTTCTGCAGAGTAAATATACTTCCAAAACTGTCTCTAAAGATGATTTCCTGTTGAAGATGAGTGAAATACATACAGCTCTGACAAATGCTGTGAGATGACCTTCCATCTGCCGCTCTGTCTGCCTGTCTGCCTGCAGGAAGACGCGAGGCACTCTGATTCTGTACAGCCCGTCCACTGCAGCAACTTCCTGTGAAGTCATTTAAGTTCAAAACGAACATGTCAAAGATGCAGGTGCAGGGGATGTTCATCACACATCTGGTTCTCTAAGCAAGGACATATTTTGACTAGTACTCATTTCGTTCTCTATGTGCACTATGTGTCCATAAAGAATTCAGAACTGTTATTGAAAAAGGTTGGAATAATCCCAATCTCTGCATGGTTTGTTGATCTCTGTTTATGACACAACTAAAGCACTTGTCAGTCCACATTTTTTCATTCTTATTTACCTTCAGTTTGCTTCTGTCTTCCTCTGAAAGCTGGTTCTGACTTAGTGAGACGCTTGGTTCCCTTCCAGCTTTCAACACCAGCGCTCCTCGTACTCGAAACTGAGCTATATCATCTGAAACAAGGACGACAAACAGAAAGAAAATATCATTTTTAATAAATGGATGACTGCAAAGGATTCATCTAAGGCCCACAATTAATGTAATATATTTAAAAGAATATTCAGCAAGAGTATTAAGCTATCTTGGTGCTTCTAATGTCTTATTGTCCTATCGAATCACTAAAAATATTATGTAAATATATTGTTGCACTTTAATCATGCCGAGTTTCATACAACACTTCGGCAGTTTTGAAAATGTGCCCATCTGTTAAACTTGGTTAATACATTAATTAATACTGAATAAAATGTTTAATTGACAGATTTTTTTAATGAGGTTCGGTGCGTTGAGCTCTCCATTCCTCTGTTGCGTTATCGCTAGTAGCACCGTGCTGCTTAGTTAACGTTAGGTTAGCTTAGCGACATTAGCAATAACGAATTTCACAACAGAATTGTAATGAAACAATAAAAACATTCTCTTACCGACTTCAAATGAGTGTTCAAGAGGCACCGAGAAACCACTGTATTCAGTGTCCATGACATCCCCAACCTGAAAATAAAAACAAAATCTAACGTTACTGTTAGCTAGCCTTCAGCTGGTCAAAGCTAATGCTAATTACAAAGCTAACAGGTGCAGCTTCCGTCAAAGCACAGTCACACGCTACGGTTAAATTAGTACAATTTCACACTTACCCTTCTGCCATTATTACACCATACATGATTCGTGCATACGACAAACAAAATAGTCGAAATAAGTCCAATTTTCAACGGTAATAGACAAGCCATTTTGGCAGAAATGGACACCGGAAGACAACGTCAAGTTTAATGAAATAAGACTAGTACTTCCGGATTGCTTTTCATAACAAAAGTCTCTAAAATGCAGTGAGTAATAGATAACTATTTATCCTTTTTAGCAAAGTCCTAAAATAATCATTTTGGAGCTTTTGTAGGGGCAGTCTAGCTGAATAGAAGAAATCCTTACAGCTTTCTGATCTCTTTTTAAATATTATAAGTTTGATTTCCATAAACATGGTTGTAAAAGGCTTCAATACCCAGTCTCTACAGACTTGTCAGTGGTGTTGTAGTAGCTTAGTAGCTTAGTTAGTTTTTACAGTAATTTCCTTGTCTGTTGACAAAATGCAATTAATAAACCTAAGTATGTTCATGACTCATTACATGTCAGCAGCAATTACTTGTGCAATTTATCCTCTTTGCCAAATTAAAGAGTTTTTGAATTTTATTTTAGGATGTCTAATTTTCAGCTTGGTGTTGCCCATTAGTGTTGAGTAATGGATGAATAATTTGCCTGACAAACAAGATGTGTTGTTGAGTGGCCAAACAAATTCAATTTAATTCAAATTCAATCATGTTTTTGTTATTCTCTTTATATTTAATGCATTACCCACAGCGTTAGATGAATAGAATTTATAACTTCAGTGGAAATCTGCAATTTGTCAATCGTACCTTTTCACTTTTTTAGAGTTACTGTACCTTGAACTGCACACATCATCAGAAACTCTATAAATAAAATACCCCCTTGATTCTGGATGCACTGACACATTCAGAACCAGCAGAGGGTGCTAACAGCCCAAAAAAGGCCCTAAACTTTTTTCCTCGCCCCCACCACTTTCCAAAGGCCTTTTAAAAGTGCCATTTTAATAGCTGAATGATAAATATTTATGTCCTGTGATGAAGAGGGTTGTTCATGATCCTAAATTCTTTAGTCAGCATCCTACCTCAGCCCTTTTTTTAAAAAAAAACTTAAAATTCATTTCGTGGAGTAAATCTGTACTGAATCACAAAGAGCAGACAACTGCAGTGGCACTCATCTCATGACCTAGATTGGTTTCTTATTTTCATATTGTGTCTCCTCTCCTTCCATATTGCATCTCAAACCACAAGAATAACCTTGTATGATCATATCTGAGTATCCTGCTTATATTTAGCTTGCTATCTATGGAAAACAGTGATCACTACTAGGCAGAAATAATAGCTGTGAAGTGCTGGCTGTAAAACTGGAGAGGGGGATTAGCGTGGCTATATGATCCTTTGCATCTGACTCTAAAAACTTGTATGAATTGTTCAGTATAGACGTATCTGACCTTGTGGTGGACAAGTGCTTTGAGATGCTGACCGTGTAAATGCGTGTCACTGGTTTTCATTTCCTGTCTAGCTTTACCGTCTCAGTCGAGTTAGGGCAAAAATGTCAATGTTTGTGTATTGGACATACATATTAATTTGTTGTTTGACGATGAAAGAATGCATTTGAAGACGAACTTACTTAGTGGAACTTCTCTAACATCTTTGAATGAATCATTAACAACTAGAACTAAATGTGTTTCCATATTTAGAGCAGCCAAGTGGCCATTTTAACACAGTGAATGTACCAAATACTGCTAGCGTCGGTATTTACAGTTCAATGGGGACACATCTTTGGGTTGCACGGTCAAGTTCTTCCATTCTGGTTATATAGCAGCGATGCAGCTTTGCTTTGTCTGCGGCGTTCCTTTGGCTCATCGGATTCACTGAGCACAAGCTCCGATATGTGGCACCTCCAGACCAGAATCTGTGGATTGCTGTTCTGCTGATCTGGGCCTGCATGCACTGGATCCTCGCTGCAGTAACTAATTTAACTAGGTTTGCAGTTGCCAAGAGTCTGAGGGTCAACAAAGGGGCAGAATGTCGGCGACCTTGCTGACTTGGGGCTGCAGCCAGAAGAGCCTCAAAAAACTTGAAAGAATCAAACCTGAGAGAAACAAAAAAGCGGCAGCAAGTTTATGTCAAATGTGATTGATGTGATTTGTTTCTGAATGTTTATTTCTGGCTGAGGAGTTCTGCTGACATGCAAGAAAAACCTCTACGGATAGAAGTGAGAGGCATCCATCATTTTAAACTTCAACATTTGTGCATCAAAGTGCTGAAAAGTAGTCCTGAACTCAGTGATAATCCTTTAGAGTTTGAAATATGAAGAAGTCAAGACTTACTTTTGGACGTCCAACTGGTTTTCACCAATTTTTCTGTTCACTTTCATACAAAAATTACTTTCATTGGGAGGGCGTCGCACTTTATTTTCTGTCCTGACATTTGTGAGAATGACAATTTAGCTCACATTAGGAGATCAGTGACAAAAATATCAATCATACTCGGCAATGACAGGAAAGTCCCAGATGAGGTCAAAAACGCGGGCAAAAAAATTAAGCAAATTCGAGACGTTGCTCCTTAAGGACACTGACAATTTGAAGATTAAAATGGGTTTTGGTTAAATCTGCCTTCCCATTGTGTGAGAGCAACTACACTTTATACAAACCACTAAGAGGATTGTTTTTCCTAATTCCTCACAAAATGCCTTTGCACATTATCCTAAAGGTCTTTGTTGACACTTGAAGGTGCTGTATGTAACTCTTTAGCACCAATTATAGTGCAGTTCCCATGACTTTGAGAAAAAATGTGATAAAATCTGCTTCACATATTCTGACCTGATCTTCACTAATGTGTTCATGAGAAAAAGCACAGTGTTACATGTAAAGGTCCCAACAATAAGGATACCAGGGTTTCATCCTGGGCAGCTCAGGTTTAACATCTGAAATGGGAACAATTTCATGTATTTTAGTCAATTTAAGACCTAGAATTGTACCGTAAAGGTTATCATACATTACAAAAAGCATCTTTAAAGACAAAAGGAAGATAACAGCTGATGACATCAACTGAAAGCACATGGCTTTCTTCAATTTTATACACAAAAGTTCCTCTCTAAACACTTTTAAAGCATGTAAAAATACTCAGATTAGAAACTTGTTTTACATGGTTTTCCAAAATTTAAAGTTTTAGCTAGGTTGACTAGTAAAAGAGCAGTTAACATCAAGATGGCTAATGCTAGCATCAGAGGTTCATGTTGAGATCTAATTGTAGATGTTTGAGCCTCAGTCAGACTCAGATGAGGAGTCGGTTGTGCACCAGAGTTGACGACTAGCAGGTTTATCAGAATGTTAATTGTAGCTAGCAAGCTAGCATCTTTCATTTGTTGGTTGTTAGCTTGTTAGCTTGTACCTGTCAGTAGCTGATACAGCAATAGTGATTGTGTTAATGCTCTGCTTTATGCTGGAGGTTTTAGTTTTTTTACCTACAGTTAGCATTTTAATTTGTGATTAGCTAGCCTGCGCATGGTACATTTTAATCTCAGATTTTAGTGAAGTGTACAAACATCACCCCCTTCAGTGATGGAGTGTAAAAGCACCTCTGTAGTGACAAACTTAATGTACCACAACAATCAAAATCTGCCATTCTTGGGGGTTATTAACCAAAGAAAAACAGATTTTTCAGAGGAGGGAATCTTTTAAACACAATTTATTATCTTTTGTAACTTTGATGCATAATTGTCATCATATTAGTGTCGGAACTGAAACAGTTTGTCTCCCCCTGGGCTGAAGGTGGGGGTGCTCTGTGGAGCATATGGTGACTGAGGCATGTGATTAAATCGGCTCTGTCTTTGAAACTATGGAGGCCTGTACAGTCTCTTTTCCCCCTTACTGGGACAGAACATTACTCTCTGTCACCACCCTTAACAACGGTGTCACCTTACTATTCTTAGTCAAATATGAAAGCATGTTTATTTATGTGAAAACAGCGACGGGACTTTCATTTTGAAGGAAGACACTGTCATGTCCTGTCAGCCTGCGTGCTGTTAAAAATGGAGCGTTATGAAAAATGAGGAAGAAAGTTGTTTTGAAACACGTCCCGAGGTTTAAAGAAGACGCCGCATGATGCCGACACAGTTTGGGGTTAATCACTGAAAACTCATTTTCTCCAAAGC
>JAPZDY010000009.1:3055334-3065680 GCA_029783645.1 Ctenochaetus hawaiiensis
TCTGTATCCATTTCTGCTTTGTAACCGTTTGCAATGTTATTTTAGCGCCACTTCCTGAAACTACGGGAGCTGGCAAGACACAGACCGTGCGTGCATTAATCGCGCGTTAAAAAAATTTGTGCCGTTAAAAGGAGTTTGAGTTAACGCGTTATTAACGCGTTAACTTCGACAGCCCTAATAGAAACATAAATAGACAAGATATTCACTCTGACTGGTCCGTTATTGTATCAAAAAACACTGTGAAAGTAACAGAGTGGAATATTGTAAAGTAAAATATCTAAAAAAGTGTTAGTAGTGTAAAAGTGTGCACGACCAAAATATCCATTGCTGCAGAATTACTGAGTATACGCATCATCTCAACTAAGCTACTTGGAAGTGAAGTGAATAAGGCCACTGTTGCATAAGAGAAGTAAGAGTCTAATTTATTTAAAGAGGGTCAAAGCAAAGATAAGAATAAATGGTCTGAATACTGTTTAAAGTCTGTACTTACTGTACTGCCTTAAAACTCAAATACCCTATTTCTCTCTGTTTAATCTTCCCTCTTTCTCCTTTTCCAACTGTAACCTGCCTCTCCAGATGTGCCTCACCCCCCGGAGAACGTCAAATGTACATCAGTTGGCGAGGAATCTGCCATGATCACATGGGACCCTCCTGCATTTGATGGAGGAGTTCCCATTAAAGGTAGACGACAGCATCTAATGTTCACATCTGATGTCTCCTCTCCCCGGAGAAACACGATGGTTTAGGATTCATGCTGATTTTTTTTCACATTTAATTGTTTATCCTTCGAAGGCTGAGCCACACTGAACGTTCATATTGTTTCCTTCAGGGTACCTGATGGAGAGGAAGAAGGTTGGCTCCTCAAGGTGGACCAAGCTCAACTTTGACGTCTTCGAGTCCACCACGTACGAGGCCAAGAAGATGATTGAAGGTGTACTTTACGAGATGAGAGTGTTTGCAGTCAATGGCATTGGCGTCTCTCAGCCCAGCAGCAACTCGAAGCCCTTCATGCCTATCGGTGCGTTGCCGTTTATCATTAGCGGGATGGTTAATTAACAAAAGGCTTTTCACACAATGCTCATTTTGAGGCAGCTTAACCTACCTCCCATCCCATTTACACTGGGTATTAACGTATTAATTAGCTCCTGTCTCTTTCAGCCCCCACCAGCGAGCCCACTCGTCTCACGGTGGATGATGTGACAGACACTACCTGTGCGCTCAAGTGGCGTCCTCCAGAGAAAATCGGAGCAGGCGGCATAGACGGTTACATAATTGAATACTGCAAAGAAGGAAGTAAATATATGCAAAATACTAAGCACTTCATACAAAGGCATTGTGAAGAGTTTTAATGCTAAAACTGGTGCTGTTACTCAATATTAATTTCATTTTAAATGCTTTAAATGGGGACAAATTTGAGTTTGTAATGGACAACTTTTGGCCAAACTAGCAATGAGACAAGGTTTAGTGAATGGTCCATTAGTGAACAATATTCCACACCTGATTCCTGATTAGTTTCTCATCATTATCCTGACATCTCTGGATCTTTTCTGGTGTCCTGATCTGTTCCCTGGTTGTTCCTTTTTTTTCCTTCCTCTGCTCTGACTCATTGCTCAGGTGATGAGTGGGTTCAAGCTAATGAGGAACCAGTGGGAAAGAACCAGTACAGGGTCAAAGGTCTCCCAGTCGGGGAGAAGCTGCTGTTCAGAGTGGTGGCCGTCAACATCGCCGGACGCAGCCCCCCCGCCACTTTATCCCAGGCCGTCACGATCAGAGAGATTATGGGTCAGAGATACATTTTAAATTTTCTTTCTTCTTCTTTATTTTTGCAGAATTTAACAAGAAATATTGCTGTCTTTTAAAGGTATAACATGCAGGATTTTCTTAAAAAAAAACAATGTATAGACTCAAAAAAAAATCTCCCTCACTCATCTTTAATGACCCACTAGAAGTGACACCGTCCTCTGCCTGTTTATCTTATTTTCTATTTGTTTTGATGTGTTTGGGACATTTTTGGGTGTCAACCTATGGGTAGAGTGGTACAGCCCCCCCAGCCAATAGTAGTGCCTATGACATTATAATTAGGTCACAACCAGCCATGTAGTAAAAGATTCGATAATAGCGGACACGGCAGCGAAGAAGCGTAAATATAGTGAAGTGAAATGCAGAGCAGACCAACATTGTTATGAACAAGAGTTAATCTAGAGTTTGTCTGTTTTCTGTTAGATAAGTGCTGGCTATTAGCCTAATTAGCCTGCTAAGATATCAGCATTTCTATTGCAACAAATGAAACGTTCCTACGTAGCTTACGTAGTGCACTGTGTAAACGTATGTAATGCACACACCAAGTTCTATTTTTAAAAAAATCCTGGAGATCTGTAGTGCTGACCAGCTTTGGATCATTTTCTGTCAAACACAAACTACCATTTCTGGGCCCAAGGATGATTTTCTGAGACTAAATTTAAACTCCTCCGTAGTCTCCCCGTAGGTTCCGTAGGATGCTGTAGGTGTGTGTGTGTCAGGGGCACGAGGTGTGTGGTTCATATTCTGCCTTTAAAAATTGAAACATGTAAAAGCTGAACTTTCTATATGTTTCACTCATCTGCATCTCCTCGCACCACCCACTCAAACTTCTTCATCCTTGTTTTATGCATCCACCACACAGAGCATCCAAAGATCCGCCTGCCTCGCCACCTGAGAACCAAACTCATCTCCCGTGTGGGTGAGAAGGTGAACCTGGTCATCCCCTTCCAGGTTCGTCCAAGTCTGGCTTTTTTTCCCTCTTTTTTTTTATCACATCAGGATTAAACAAGACATCGAGCTTAAGAAATTCCTCGGTTGTTCCAGATTGACCTCGTAGTAAATGGCTTTTTTAGACTCTGCAGCTTTTCAAAGTTCAAAGTTTGGATAGAAGCCTGAAAAGCCTCTTCAGGATCCGTATAAAATGGATCAAAGCAGGGCGGCTTCGAGTGAATCCTGGAGTGGTTTATTTAAAGTAAAAACTCAACTGGACCAAAAAAGACAGTCAAGAGATATCAGGTTCAAAAAACACTGGATGGCCTGTTTTAATTTGTGGTTGCTCATGTCTACATAACATATCCAAATTCCTTTTGCTTGTGTGTTTTTTATCATCAAATAACTGCCATAAATTTTCCAATAGCTGTAATCTGATAGGGCATTTTTTTTTTTCCCCTCTTATGAAATGCAAATGAGATCCGTAAACTTTGCCAGTCGGCTAAGAGAGCAAGAGCTGCAAGGGCATGTGGAGCGTTACAGCATTTGACAGCGAACTTGCAAATGATGGCATCGGAGAAAAAAAGAAGCTAACCATAAGCAGTAAAGGGGAGAAGCCATTGTCCTAAATAAAAATAGACAAGAAAAAAGTGAGGCAGGGCTCTGCTTGTTTTTGAAGAAGCAGATGAAAAGCCTGTTCTGAGACGGAGGACGTGGCTGCATGATGTTCCTCTGGGATGAAGGAGCACCCACATCCCTCTCATCTTATCCACGAACAGGACGAAGTCTGCTCCAACGCCTGTTTTCGCTCTGATAGAATGTGTGCTGTAATTAATGCTGAGACATGTTTGACTAGAATAATGTGTCCTAAAATATTTCACCAACATAAAATGGAATAAATCAGGTGTCATTAATGCTTAAAAAGGGCACACATGTTCAGAAGAGTGTTTTTCTGACCTGCATGTTTACCTCCATAATAACAAGACGGGTTCAGCGGCGAGATTCAAAACCGAAAGATAATAAATAATGCATCTTGTTACAAGTTATTCCATTATTTCAAATATTCTTGTAATGTTTTATTCCCTTAAATGTTTTCTCGCAGTTTATAACGTTGATTTCCTGCAGGGTAAGCCTCGCCCGGTTGTGACCTGGTTCAAAGATGGCGTCCCCCTCGACGACAAAACGGTGGGAACTCGCACCAGCGAAATCGACACCATCCTCTTCATCCGATCTGCAGAGAGAGTCCACTCCGGGAAGTACACGCTGTCCGTTCAGATTGAGAACATGTCGGACAGCGCCGACATATTCATCCAGGTCGTAGGTCAGTCCAACATCTCACAGCTCCACCTTAAGAGACACACACACACACACATACACACTCCTGTTCTCATTAGGATTAAGACACCGTGAATGGTTTATGGGCCACTTCACAAGGTACGCTGTTAATAACCTGTTTGGAAGGAGATGACGGCTTAAGCCCGAAATCTGTGACATGTCAAGAGTTTTTCAAATTTGCAGATAATTCCTAATTTTGAAACTCTTGAGGATCTGTGACTCAAAGTAGCAAATCATCAAAGCGCTGATTCCCCTCTCTCTCTCATATTATCCTGCACTGCCACTGTGGCCGCCAGCTCATTCCCCGGCTTACTGCTCGTCTCCGAGGGGCCAGGGTTGCTCGGTGGATTATTTGGCGGGGCTCCGCTGGGATTATTTGCGTGTAGACTGGGATTAGGTTTGGATTTTGAGGGCTACTCTGTCACTTCCTCAGCTGAGAAGGTTGAGCTAATGAGAGGCTGCAGCTCCTCTGATCAGCCGACCCCCCCATCCCACTCACCGGTGCCCCCACCCCTAGCCGATCTGTCACCATTACTGTTTCAGGAGAAGGAGAGGAGGGATTAACAGGCAGAAACAGGAGCACTGCTCACTGTTTGCACTGTACTGAACAGAGGAGAGCCGGCGGAGCAAGATTAACGACAAACACATCACTGTGTCGCACAGTATTTCTTAAATGTGCTCTGTTTAGTGCAGACCACACCGAGAGATTGATGATAAACAATCTGCATTCTCCTGCTCCGTAATCCAGGCAAAACACATAATAATTTCTCAGTTTGTCAGTTCTATGCCAGCATGCTTTTTCCAGTAATGCATGCAGCCATCACCGCCTTCCCTTGAACCTTTTGTTTGTCTCTTTCTCTGCTAATCTGTCAAAATCTCCATCGCTGCAATGTGTTGATCTCTCCCTCGCTGTGGGACTTTCCTGCTCCGGATCTGTTCATCAATCTATCTCTCTCTCTCTCTCTACCTCTAAAAGCTTGCTTACCCAGGCAGGACAGAGACTTAGTAATCACTTTTCCTTACTCTTGAGATGAATGCATCCCTGCTCAAATTTTCTCACACAAAAACCTCCAACTTTATCTCTTTTTTTCCTCCCACGAACCCAATAGACAAGCCCGGTCCTCCCATTGCTGTGCAGGTTACGGAGGTCTGGGGTTTCAACGTTGCTCTGGAGTGGAAGCCGCCTAAGGATGACGGCAACTGTGAAATTATCGGCTACACCATTGAGAAGGCCGACAAGAAGACCAAGGTATGAACCGTGGGAGAGAAGTGCATGAAAGTGCAGAGTACGGAGCTTCATTAGAGGTCTTCAACAGCAGCTGTCAACCAGAAGATATGCAGAAAATATGCAGATATGTGTAAAACATAGTTGGTATGGTTTTATAGTAAATCCTGCAACTGACGTACAAAATGGGTTTGAACAAATTTAAACAAACGCAAAAATATTTTTAATACTTTTTAAAAATGTAAAAAATATAACAAAAATAAATCCCCATTTGTTACCTAACGTAGCTTTTCCACATTCATGCTGCCGCAATATTTACTACCTTGTTAGTGTTGGTTTTGCGTCTCTTTGGACCTGATTGATACTAGCGTGCAGTGAGCTCATAAATGCACGTTAAGATCCAAGTCTGGGCCTTGTTTTTGTGTTTTTCTGCACAGATTAGCATCGTGTTTTGGAGCAGAAAGCTAAATAGGACTTGTTTATAGGAACATCTTATATCATTGCTGTTTTCAGCATCCATTAGTGTCCAGTGGGCCCTCATGAGGTCTTGATGAGATTTGTCACGTAACTGCAAAGCCTAACTGCACTGTCACGGTGATTATGTCGTACGGATCGGCAGGAAGTTGGACTAGAAGAAGGACATGGATGCTGGGGATGGGAGATTCTTCAGCTTATGTACAGTAGATCTCAACCTCAGCTATAAGCCTCTTTGAACCTCTGCTTCCCCTTTTTTTTCTATCCGTCTCTCTCACATCAGGAGTGGTTCACGGTCTACGAGCACAACCGCAGGCCCAGCTGCACTGTGTCCGACCTGATCATGGGGAACGAGTATTCCTTCCGAGTGTTCAGCGAAAACATCTGTGGCCTCAGCGATGAGCCTGGCATCAGCAAGAACACCGCCGTCATTACCAAAACAGGTGAAATCCCAGAGGAGCGGCGCACACTGTAACACGATAGCATTGCTTTTGATGCCGAGGAGCATCTGATGCATGCTGAGCTGCAGACCACACTGCAATAAGGTAAAACATAAAGTGAGCATTACGGAATATAAAAGACAAAAAGAGGAAAATATTTCGGATATAGTTAATACATTACCCATGCAAATGTTACTAAAAATACAGTTATAGGTTCTTTAAATGTCGACCAAAGTTATAAATTTAGAGCTAATTGTGAGCAGTTGGTGACTGTGATTAATTATTTGAACATCATTTACAGCAAACCGAAGTCACGCCGCTTATTTAAACAGAAATGTTATTTGATATAGTGTTAAATAACATTTTTGAATAGTGGCCATGCATTATGAAAGCAACCAGGCTGGGAAAGTAACACCTGCCACCAGCCGAATGCTGCCACTGTTTGTTGTGTTGTTGCATTTATTTACTCTAGCAGAAAATTTGGAAGCCAACCAGCCAATCTGTTGTGTTCCAAGCAGCAGTTTGGCCTAAAAAAAAAAAGTGTGAGGATTGTTGATCATAGTACTCAGCTTACAACAAAAGTCAGTTTCCTTTCTCAATAATTCACATGGTAATCTGCAAACAGAAGAAGTTTCTGTTGTTTAACAGGATTTGGTGTGGATATTAAAGGCAAAACAATCACAAAGCAACAGAAGTGATAAAAAGTTAGATGCCGCTTCAGCATTTTTGTTGATGTTTTTCACAGCTCTCGGATCTGTTCGACTTTAATAATGTCGTATGAGGACACATTTTGTTCGGCGTAGGTTAAACAGTTTGTGAACATAAAGATGGAAGATGCATCTCCTTTTTGTCCCACTGGGCACAAATTAAAAGCATCCCTGACACGGGTGCCACAATCTTGCATCTGCACAGTATTAATTGGAGCCACAGTATTGAAGTCCCGCCCACACAACAATCCGACCCAATCACAGGTTAGGGTTAGCTGTCAGTCATGAAGTTACACGCTGTTTTTTAGCAATTAACTAATCAAAACTTATCGTAAAAATTGACACTTTAACATCCATCAACAAGATAAGAACTATCTTTTGTTATAGAAGCTATCTTTGAAGAAGATTTGTATGAAGGGGCGGGACTTACCCATTATGCTGCAGCCAGACACCAGGGGGCGATCAAGATGTCTTGTCCTCACCTTTAAGGACCTTTCACGTCATCAGTCTATATTTATGTTAGTGGGTTAAACTAAAAGATCCATCAACTGTAAGACACATCACAGTCTCCACTTGTATAAACACCATGACTTTAGGTTTATCTCATCTATTCATCAGGGATTTCACTGATAATCATCAAGATAACAAGTATAACAAACAACATTATCAGAAATGTTTTTAATTAAAAACACAGTTTACAAAATAGCACTACTCTTAGAGGAAACAGATTTACCAGCTTTATATAAATGAAAATACAAAACATATAATCCTCAACATCTCTTCAGAAAATTCAGCAGCAAATGTGATGTTTTATCTTAACCCATCAATGAGTAAAAAGGTTAAACATCAATTTTTAATACCAGGGAAAGAACTCTGTATTCTTACAACCTCGCAGAGCTCATATCAGGAAATGAGAAACAGCCTGGGACGCCGCCCTAATGAAGGCGAGATAACTTAAAAATGTTGAACGTGAATAATGCATGTTGTGCTGAAGAAGAGTTGTGTGAAGTGTTTTAATTTTTATGAAAGTTAAAGCTCACACTCGTCTGCACTTTACTGTGTGTGTGAGTGTTCTCAGAAAAATAAAGGGATTGAGACGTCTTACTCTCCTCTTCCTTTCCAGGTTTGACCTACAACCCTCTATCCTTCAAAGAAAAGGACATTAACAGTTCCCCCAAGTTTACAGCTCCCCTAGTGGACAGAAGTGTGATTGCAGGTTACTCCGCAGCCATCAGCTGTGCCGTCCGCGGCCACCCGAAGGTATTTGCATATTTTCAGTAAACAAGGCTGTGTCTGTGAAATTATTAGTTTATTAATCAGTTTTTCTCGCTCCTCTGCACACCTGTCTGCTACCTCAGGTAACCTCAGAGTCCAATTTGTTCTCACTGGCATTCCTCCAAAAATATTATTTGGAAAAATCCCAATTTTCTGTGGATGTCCAGTCACTGTTGATAGTAAACGTCTTCAGTGAATTCCTCGGTGTGTGCCACCCTATTTTCACCTCTCTACAGTAAATTTCTATGTTTTTTAATTTAATCTTTATTCTTTAATCAGTTTCTCTTGATCAAGTTCTTTTTGCAAGAGAGACCCAAGAACAAAAACATTTAAAAGAAAATTATCAGTAACAGAAACAGCAGGACTACATGATAAACAAGGGTTTAAAAAACATCCAAATGATCGTTAAAAAACATCAGATGTTAAAGATTAAAAACCTCCAAGAAGACCTTTGGACTTAAAACTTGCACAGTACAAAAAAAAAAAAAAAAGTTCTGCCAACATTAGTGTATTAATGAAGGATTTTTAAGGTGGAATAGTCACTGCATCATGTTGTAGTTACTCGATTTAAGTGTGAGGGAAGACTAGAGGTAGTTAGGAAACTTTTTCATCAATAATGAGCATGAGATGGGCATTTCCAAGCATCTGCATGATTTTTCTAGAGTAATGTTTGTGTCCTTCAAAGTTTTAAATTGCAGGATGGTCAAAGTCAGTGGCGGAGGTCGAGAGCAGCATGCATTTAGTCTTTTTTTGCATCAGAAACATGTCCATGATTGAGAAGTGTTGGTCATTAAAGCATAATTGCTGACTCCCTTCCTTGAAGCTCTGGTTAGCTCCTTCTGTGCTGCATGAACAGTCTGTGCACAAGACGCCATCCTCGCCTTCTTATCTGCAAACCAGAATCGATGTTTCCGCTGGCTTCTTTGGTCCCCTGTGGCATTCGGAGTTTACCTCTGCATCCATCACAGTCATCCATCTCGCCACCCCTGTTTAAGAGTCCTTTGCTTCACTCCAGAGCGCTTTGTTTCGTTCTAAATTAGCGAGTCAACCACATCTGCGAAGCTTCCAGGTTTTGTTTGTTACACACAATCCAAAATTTCCAAGGTGTCTCCCAGTTTCACCCACTTTTCAAAACAGACTGGCTGCGCTGAAACCAGTTCTGGTTGAACTCTGATCTCAGTAAGTTCTCATCCTGTCAAGAAGCTTTTGGGAGGCTGCTGATCGTGGAAGCAAAAGTCAGTGTTTCCCAGAGTCTTTCCTTTACCGCCACCAGTCGCTGCTCATAGATTTTATATTCAATAAACATTTCATTTGCATCTCAGTTGATGACAAAGTCCTTACTTTTAAATTTTTTTTAATTCAGGTCATTTCTGCCACTAATTCCTGTTATTTATTTATCTTCTTGTTAGTTATCAAGATATCAAACAAATCACTTAAAATATTTCGCTTAACATTCATGGAAACAAACTGTTATTTGTGCAGATCAAGGACTTTAAAAAAGATGGACAATATGTCTCCACTTATTCCCCCTAAAATAATTCTGATACAGGCACCAAAATCTGGCAGCGTCGGCATTATCGAGTCAGAGTCTCAGCTGTTTAAAGAAAATGGAGAAGAAAATGGTACATCGCCGCCCGATCAGCTGTGACTTCGGGTCGGCTGTCAGTCATGATATCATATCTACTCTCTACAGAATGAAATAGCTTTATTAAAACCAATTAAAACGTCCACTAGCAGCTCATTTCCCATCTGCTAGCATGCAGTGGGCAGGATTTTTAACCAATGCTGCTGACAGACACTAGGGGGCGACACTTCGGCTACAGTTTGAAGAGCTGTCATGTTGCCTCTTTTTATACAGTCAATGTTGCAAATCCAAGCATTTTTTTTCACATGTTTTTCTAGTTTAAAAGAAAGTTTTCACTCTTTTGTTTTGGAAAAAAAATGTACTGACATTTGTACTTTGATGTGGATTCAGAGGCAGATTTTTTTTAAGAAACTGTACAAATAACAGAAAATATCAGTCTGGAACATAAAAAAATTATCCGAATAGTTTTTTACAAAATGTATTTCTAACAGCACTTTCTTGTATTATTATCATCATTTAACCAGTGGATAAAAAAATCAGTGTAAAATAATGATTTGCATAATTGTGCATTTCTT
>JAPZDY010000009.1:3089358-3103917 GCA_029783645.1 Ctenochaetus hawaiiensis
CACCAACAGGTGTTACTCTTGTATATGGCTGAGCTGGGGGGTGGGGGGGTGAGGGGGGGGACGAGTAAAAACAAACGACACAAGCCAAAATTGGAAGAAAAAAAAAGCTAAAGATGTGAGGTAAACAAACGCTGCTGCCACCAGACTCGACTCTTTACCCTCAAGTTGTTGTGGCAGATTGACAAAGTGCTAAAAGGGGCTCAGGATGTTCTGTCAAAAGGAGAGGTTGGCCTGACTGAGCGGACCTTTCACCAGTTGGGTTTATCCCAATATTCAGAGAGAGAGAGAAAGAGTGAGAGAGAGAGAGAGACAGGAAAGGGGGGAGCTGCTTAAGCGAGGAAAAAAAAAATCCTGTTTTTACTTTAAGTGTCAGTGAGAGGATCATAAAAGTAGCCCGGAGCACAGAGAGACAGACAGAGCTGGTTTGAGCTGGGGATTTAAAATGGAGGTCTGACCGCCCCTCCTCCCTCTTCCCCTTCTTACACAACCTAGCCAGTGTAAGCCCACCTGAACACACACACTCACACACACACACACACACAGAGCAGTATTGCATCAACAATGGTGTAACATCTCTTACCATAAACAGCGCACCGCTTCAAATGTCCTGATTTCTTTGCCTTATACAACAGCAGAACAGGCATTTTATAATCCAGAGCTGCACACATGAGAAACATCCAGCACACACACACACACACACACCCATATCCTGGTGTTTTTCACCTATTCCCTGAATGGGTGAACGAGCGGGTCCCTTCCTGCACAGTAAACACAGCATTTCCATTAGAGTGTTGGGAGTGTGTTCAGCGCTCTGTGACTCAGACACTGCAGCACTGTGACTTCCAGCTCAAACCGCTGCTCTCCTCCAAACACACCGAGCCTCAATAACATGGCCTCTGGTTTTTGTGCCACTTCACGGGAGCTATAGGGGGCTAAACAAATGCTTTCCAATGTGATGAGCTACTACAGGTGACAGGCAGGTCACGCAGCTTCCGAGAAATTAGGGGTAAATAGCTTTTGTAACAGTCGTTGCTTTCAGCCACTGATGCGCACAAAAACTGACACACACACACACACACAAACACCACGCTAGTAGCCACAAGCATGCCCACATGATAATTTCTCGTTATTTGCACACACAGAGGCAGATGAATATGTAAATAACTTGTGAGGGGCATATGGATCCCTTGTGCTGGGAAAGGAATATGTTAATGACTGATGCAGGCTATGAGTGTTAATCACAAGTGTTGGGCACATAAATGCGTTTAGCAGTGGTTCGGGGGGTCTATGCAAATGAAATGCATAGGGGGGGGCGGTGGCATGTGAGTCTCATGAGTCACTCGCTGACGGAGAGCCAGTGATGTAATAAAGAAAATATATATAATTGCTGGTGTAAACAAATTAAATACATCAGCGAGAAAACAAGGAAGGGAACCTCGAAGATGGATGTGCGAACACAAACGGATGGGATTCTATACTGTCTGCTCCCGTCTGTTTAGAATTCGAAACCCAAATCAAGACGCTGTGAGACAGGCTGTCGCAGCGGCAACAGTTGCCAGGGAAACCTGATGGCAGGATGCTGAGGGTTGAGGAGGGAAGAGGGGGGGGGGGCAGGGGCTGGAGGGGAGGAGTACAATGGGTACAATGCTCAGGTTGATTTGCTACCATTGAAGGAAAAACCGGCCGGCTCGTCGAGATATGGCACCTAAAAGGATTGTGACTGACAAGGGGCGACGGGGCGCCCTACGAGGCGCTGATGGCGACGCCGTTTGGCGCATTTTGTCATGAGTGTGTAGTCATGGCGATGGGGTGTTGACATAGCGCAATCGCACTCTGAACACTTGTGATGGCCATGACATTCAGGAAAAAGCACAGAGCGAGTGAGAGTGAAGCTTGTAAACCAGAGCAGGGCCTTTCCTGTCCCCCTGTGCAGAAAAAAAAAAAAAAAAAGGACCCAGCGCTAACCATTTCACATTCGCTATGTCTCATCTCAAGCAGAAGAGCCGAAAGGGATACAAACAGTGATACTACAATTAAAGTGGATTAGAACAAAAAAGAAACAAACAAAACAAAACAAAAAATTAGCCACTGAATTTCACAGACTTCAACTGCCATTTTATGTGCCAGGTTTTTTTAATTTTCAAAGTAACCTCTGCTAACAGAACATCTCTCATAATTATAACCAGTGTAATTAGCTAATTATAATAACAATAACAATATTACAATAAAGATAACACTTGATTTAAAAAACAGAAAATAATCAAACTAGATAAAAACCCAAAATGAAAAACACTCATCATAATAATTTTGTTTTTTTTTAAAAGAGATCTATAAGGTTCTATATTTTTTTCATTTAATTGTCCTTTTTCTTTAGAAAAAATTCACCCGCCACTGTAAACTGTACTGTATGTTCTCCTCCACAGAACAAGCTTAGCTTACCTTTAAAAACGCTTGGCAATGCCTGTCGTCCATTTAGCTCCCTGCTGCCATGAAATCCACTCATACACGATAACACTGAGATACAGTAGTGAAATAATCCCCCTGCAAAGGAGCAGTCTTCATCAAAGGTTCATGTCCTGTCTTTA
Source organism: Ctenochaetus hawaiiensis (assembly GCA_029783645.1). Classification (NCBI taxonomy): domain Eukaryota; kingdom Metazoa; phylum Chordata; class Actinopteri; order Acanthuriformes; family Acanthuridae; genus Ctenochaetus; species Ctenochaetus hawaiiensis. The sequence goes on from JAPZDY010000009.1 coordinate 3,091,944, forward strand.
ATGCATGATAACATGAGGGGTCCTGACTGTTCGAGACATCAGAGCAGACGAGTCAGTGAGGGCTGGACTGAGGAAGCCATTTTGGGGGCCAGGTTATTTCCTGCTGATGCATGTGGAGTTCACTTGGAGGCACGCTGAGTGCGTCCCACCGCCGGTCATTAGCCAGAGTCCAACAGAATCAGTCATAAAACAACTTCAGTGTCATATACAAATTAAAAAAAAAAGAAATGTACTTCTCAGCTATTTGTAGGCACAGGTAGTAATAATAATAGTCATATGAATGATAATAATGATAACATAATAACAATAATATGTCATATCAACATTGTGATAGATTGTACGTAATATGTTGAAACCGACGTCGAGAAACTCTAGATTTTGTTTTAGACGACATGCTAAACTAGCATGTGCAACTCTTGAGTAATATGCACAGTGACTTACTGTTTATCATTCAACGTGTTAATCATTATGACAAATAAAGCTAAAGCTTGTTATCATTACTACCATTTTCATCATTATTATTAATACTACAGCGATACTGTTTACCCAGTGATGAAGAGCTGCGGTCGTTTTTCATATTTTCGCCCGTAAAGCGCCGTGATCTCCCTTCTTTGATGACCCTGTTTGTGTGAATGCGACAGGAGAGGGAAAATACTGTGTGTGGCTACAAAAAAGTCAAGACCAAAATAAATCCACTCAAACACTTTGCCGGGTTTTTTTGTTTTAGCTCCCTCTTAGCGGATGCCACTTTTCCACGTGTGTCCTTACGCAGTACAGTTGGAGCGCCCATCTTGTTCCAAGTTCGGAAAAAAGTCAAAAGGGAGGGCCACTACAACAGCTGCATGTATTTTTTTTAATATATATATTCTTCAGACGTTGTAGTTTTCAGTTTTCAGCTTGATAAAGATTCTTTATAATTTATTTCTTTGAATGAAAATATATTTACGGTATATATAATATGTACTTTCGGTCCTTTTTTTTAATATCTCTCATTGTCCTTGATGGCATGGGATTTTTTTTTCTTCTCCCATGATAGACCACTCTGTTTTTCTCCTCCTTCAAAGAAGACAGTAGCCAGTAAGGTGTATGAGTAAAAGAGAAAAAAGTGAGGGATTGAGAGTGAAACTCCTCTGGGAAAAACAATTGTTGTTGCTTTGTCTCCCTGCAAAGTGCTAGTCTGGTACGTGTGTCCCGGACAGAGTCGCCACATTGCTCTCATGTTGCTTTCTCTGTTTTGTTTTAGTGCTACCTGGAATCCTGGACCGTACCGCTCACCCAATCCATTGTTTGTTATTCAGTGTCTCTGCCAAACACTAATCCGACAACATGTTCAATGGCCAATATTATGTCTCCCTCCAAATATATACACTGAATGTGTCTGGAAATATACAAAGTGATCTGTATAAAACCAAGGGAGGCTCATTGCACATGTGTATTTTTCGTATCTTTCCACTGTGATTGTGGATGCAAATGAAAACAGTTGGCTTAGTTTTGGACTTTGGCAAAGACAGTAACAGGTTGCACAGGTAACTGAATGCATCTGGTGTTTGTCCGATTTAGTTTAAAAGTATGTGCAGATGCTATTTGTGGGACTAATGCTGATCGGTGCTATCATACTCTGTCTCCTTAGTCTTCTAGCTGTTTCTCTCTGTCAACAGATTGACAACAAAAAGCAGCAACTATGTGAAATATATTCTTTTCTGAGATCTGTCCATGAGGACGGTAGGCTACAATCAGTCTCATATACTCGGTCTCACAGGCTCTTTCTGTCTCACTGTCTCTATCCAGCATCTCGTCTTTCTTACCTCTTACTTCCACTCTCACTTTTACTCAAATTTGAGTCTCTTGCACATTTTCCTTGGACCCGCTCTTAAAAAGCAGCGGCTCATTCTGGCTTTTCCCCATAAGGCCTTTCAGAGAACTGTGGAGACCCAACTGGGGCAGGGGCACAGGTGAGGGCAGGGTGCCACCTGTGGGCGTTCCTCCACTGGTGGAGGTTGGGACCTGGGAACAGGATATGGATGTGTTTTGAGACTGAGAGCAAGGTGAGGGGTTGTTGTTGTTGTTGAGGCCCACACCTGAACCTGTGCCCAGGCCCAGGCCCATCATGTTGTTGTTGAAGTGATGAGTTTTGTAGTAGTGGTTCAGGTGCTCTGATCGAGCCAGGTTTGGCAGGTTGACAATCTCTGGATGGTGCAATCTGAGGCTCTGGCCCCCTCCTATTCCACTACTTCCACTCTGCGTCATGGTGGATCCTCCTGAGATGCCACTGCCCCGACCACTGGCCCCAGCCCCCAGCTCATCCTCCACATTGATGATCTCGATGGCACGAGCAGGACCATGGTGCTTATGCAGCTGGTGCTGCTTCCTCAGCTTATAAAATACCACCAACATCACTGCTGCCATAAAGGTAATGGCTACGAAGCAGCCAATGATGATCTTGGTGGTCTTCATCACATCATCCAGGCCTGAGAAGCCTGGCTCAGTGATGGGCACAGTAAAAGTGGGTCGAGTAGCCCGAGGAGAGAAGGAGGACCAGCTGGCTGAAAGAGAGGAAGCTGTGGTAGGAACACCTTCCGGCCACAGGTGGCCAGAGGGAGTGGGACCAGGGTGAACACGGATGAAGGTCTCATTAATGGCTACCAACGCAGACTCTTCCTCTCCTGGTGTCTCCACTGTTTCCACGGTGACTGTTGTAAAGTAGGTGTAGTTGACACTGGCATCAGCAGCCGTGACATTTAGGACAGCAGTTGCTGTGGTGTTGCCAGCAGCATTGGTAACCATGCAGGTGTACTGGCCTGTGTCGCGCAGAGTGACATTTGTGAAGTTAAGTGTGCCATCATGCAGGACGGATATTCGCACCCGGTAGGAGCCGTGGGTCATTAAAGTGCCATTAGGAGTGATCCAGTTGACAGATGTTGTGGAGGTGCTTGTGCGACACTTGAGCTCAGCAGCCATACCCTCGGTGACATTGAGGTCTGTAGGTGGCTCCACGATGACAGGCGCATAGCAAGTAAAGTGGCTCTGGTCAAGCTCTCCAATATACTTTCCCTTTAGGAATGGGGGAGCGTGGCAGCGGGCACAGCAGGTGGTGTTGCTGGGCACTGTCTCTTTCAACCACCAGCTCAGCCAAAGCACGTCACAGTTGCAGATCCAGGGGTTGTGGTTAAGATGCACTCTCTCAAGCTGGTGAAGAGGTGTGAAGAGGTCGTGTGGCAAAGAGTGCAGGGAGTTGTGGGAAAGGTTGAGCTCCTCCAGGTTTTTCAGGTCATCGAAGGCATTGCGCTCAATGACGGACACCTGCGAGTGCATAAGCCACAGCTTTCGGAGAGACACCAGGCCCTGGAAGGAGCCCGGCCGGATGATCTCCAGCCGGTTTCCTGACAACTCCAGCTCCTCCAAACGCACAAGGGCCGTCAGTTTAGGAATGTCCTTCAGCCCACACATGCCCAGGTTCAGGTATCGTAGATTGATGAGGCCCACGAAGGCTGCGTCAGAGATGAAATCCAACTTCTTGAGCTCACCCAGATCCAGGCGACGTAGCGAGGGCACACGGTGGAAGGCATAGCCTGGCAGCGTCTCAATAGGGTTGTTGCGCAGCCACAGCTCTCGCAGCTTGCTGAGGTACTCGAAGGCATGTGATGGCACCAGTGTGAGGCGGTTGTCGAAGAGCTCCAATGTGTTGAGGTTGGGGAGGCCATTGAATGCTCCAACTTCGATCTGACGGATCTGGTTCTTGGAGAGTTGGAGGATCTCAAGGTGCCTCAAGTGCTTGAACGTGTCTGACTTGATAACCTGGAGGGACAGATAATGATAAAGTTACTGTACGACATGAAGAGTAATCAATGTAGATTTCAAACAAACTGAAGATTTGTATTACTATACTTTGAACTGTGTTCTAAAAATGCCATTTTGTGACAAACTAATGGTGAAACCTACTACTTTCACTATGTAGGATCAACTGTATACACTCTGGTACATTTGTTTGTCATGTGTTTTTACTTAGGGATCAATCTGAAAGAATATAGTAAAAACATATCTAAAAGTAAATTTTTACATACACCATTGATTTTTGACTTATACTTAAATACTAAACGGCATAACCTTATATCACAGACATGAAGCATATTAATGACATATTAATTTACATTTAGAGATGAATTGATTTAAAAAAACATTAAAAAAGCATGTTAAAAAAACAAAAATGTCAATGATTGATTCAAAGGCTTCAACATGGCTGAAGACATGTTTAAATAAACAAACCATACAAATACAAATAATTAATGTCTTCGTCATAATGGCAACAGCTGACCCTTCTGCACGGTAGGTGGGCTTATTTTAACCCAAACCATGATCTAACATGACAAATACCGTACCAAACTGTGACATTTCACAACATTAACCTCTTAAAATCCCACTCCTGCCATTGATTAAATCCCTAAAGTCTCCTTTCTGTTTATCAAAATTATGTATTTAGACATTTTTTATTAATGTCTTAAAATTGCTTAAATGTCACACTACACATGTGGCCTCATTAAGTATGCAAAAGGCTATTACAATTCCTGAGGTCCCTGCTACAGCCAGCAACAACTCTAACCCACCCCTTCGACGCTCTTCTGCCTTTGCCTCTTTTTTCCAGCTACGTAACATTCACAATGACAACACGTTTGATTGAGACACAGCGTCTTTAGAGGAAGAAAAGTAGACATATCGGAATGGCAATGTATCTTGAGCATCACTCTCGATATCGTCGGGACAACAGTAAAAGACATCATGACCCTTCAGCTTGTCTACGTTAAAGCCCTTTCACACCAGGCAAGGAGTTTTGTAAGAAAAAATTGCACGGAATTCCGTTCGAGAACAAATTAAATGGGTTCTTATTAACATATGCACATTGCTGCGGAACATTCGTGGAAATTAAAAAATATCCGGATGGGCCCTGAGCTTGGCAAACTTTTGCCTGAGGTAATGCACATTTGACCAATGAGATCCTTGTTTCGGCTGAAGTTACAACATGAAGTGAATGAACATGAAGCTAATAATGTAGTACACGACCATGACACCAGGGCACAGCACAACTTGTTGAGTCCTCATGAAAAATAGCATGTTCAGTTTTGTTCTGTGCTTATTCAACAAACTATCCTGACAAAAGCAAGCGTTCAACACTTTTCTCTTACATCTCCAGGCATCATGGTAAACGTACCGTAAAGCCAGTCCTGTCCCTAATGCTGACCTTGTTTTAGCGCCTGCTCCAGACACTGAAGTGCTTTTCACGCTGTTGCTTCAGCGAGACTCGGGGGACTCTCTACTGTCACATTTACCATCCCTTGATAATAAGCTGAACATCAGTGTTGGGACTATTCACATGAGGTGTCACCACAAATCACCACAAAGGATAAAAAACTATGACACTACATAAATACATTTTTTAAGAACGGCTAAATAAAATGAACAACCGAGAGAGAGCGAGGGAGATATTTTCTCAGCAGGAAGACACGAGTGTGCAGGCACCGCAGGCCCTGGACAGCTAGCGTGAAGTCAAAGACACACAGCTAGCGAGCGTGACTAAAAGCCCTTTAAATATCTGATTGTTTGAGATATGTGTGGCCAGAGCCCTCTGCGAAACACACGGAGACTCCTGGAGTCGGGCCATCGCCTCTTCTGTATGTAGAGCAGGAATGGGGAGGGCGGGTGGGGATGTTAAGAGGGGGTGGGAGCTGTCAAGGCTTTACTCTCAGGGTACTCAGTGAAGGAAAAAATAAGCCAGAGAATCTAGGATGCCTTCAGGTGTTAAAACATTTTTAGATTTTTAATCATTTCAAGTGGGGCTGCAGGATACAACAAACCGGATTGGAATTTGTCGGCTAAAAAAAAAAAAGCCAAATGCAACTAATATTGTTTTCTCTTTTTTAAATTTCATTTATTTTTGTGTCATGTGAGCCGCCTCTTAAAAACCTCACATATCCAATCATGCGGCATGATGTTCCATTTATGCTCGGTTAACGTCAAATAATGTTTAATAAGATGTTTTTCTCTGAGGAATAGAGGATATCAGTCGACTCTGTCCAGCACACAAAGCAGTCTGACATTATGAGAGACGCACTAGACAATTTTAGCAATGTTTAAGATACTCGTTGCTTTTTATTAGGGGAGATAAATATAATGGAAACAAATTTATTATCACCAAAGAACAAAGCCTCGTCCACAACACGAGGAGGGATCCAATTACTTCAAATGTTGCTGCAAACAGTAAAATCAACCCACTGTGTTTTATAAATGTACAGATTCATGTGCTTTGTATTGATGGTCTGTGGTTAAATGATCTTTCTCTGCAGCTGTAAAGCCACAAAATGCTGTCTAGGGACCCCAGATAAATTGGTAATGCATACAAAAGGCAGCACAGTGTCATGGAAATATGCCTTGCTTTCAATTCATAAAATATTCCCTCAGTTCAGTGGAGGCTTAAGTGCCTTCTTCCACCATTATTGCCGCTTAGTTTCTATCTTTTCTCAGAAGTTTCTGAGAGAAAACCTATGAGTCAAATCCAACATCCACAACTGGCTGCAAAAGTGAATTTTCCTTCTGATAATGGACAAAAAAAACACATATATGAGCGTTTGAGACGAATGTTACGGTCTCTGTGTGAGCGTATTTGTGCAGGCATGTGATCTTTGAATCATCTTTACAGGATTTGTCACATCCATCAATAACTATATAGATAATGGTTACAATAAATGAAATCAATAAATGAATTAAGATGTGTCAGTAGGCTTTGTGCTGAAGAGGAGCGGTGAAAACAGGAGACACATCGACATGTTTAAAATGATAAAATGCGCGTTTTCTCCGTGTAATTTGTGCCGAAATGCAGCTGTCAATAAAAACTGTGACCTTCAGTCGCTCATCATGAACAACAACAAGCAGTCGTTAAAAAAAAAAAACAATATTTTTAGCCAACCATTAAATTGCATCGCTTGTTATGACTCACGATGATAAATAATGTTAATTTAGGCTCTTTTTTGGGGGGGGGGGGCTTAAAGATAGGTTCACTGTTATGGCAACATCTGCGTCTCTGTGATATCACAGTGACTCTCTTAGGCCCCCAGACAGCATTTTTGTGGCTTTACGGCTGCATGTGTAATTTTTTTGTCATGTAAAAATGTATTTCCATGCAAAGTGTCCTGTGTGAAATGCACAACATAAATCAACACTGACATGACATGATTGGACCTGACGAGCCGCTTCCCCTCCAGCCAATATTTACCTGTATCGAGTTCTCCTGCAGGTTGAGGTATCGCGTGTTGACTGATATGCTTTCGGGCACCTCCTCCAGGTTCTGCCTGGTGCAGATGACTCGGCTGGCCTGGTTGGAGCAGGTGCAGAGGGAGGGGCAGGAGGAGGCGGCTCCCACCAGCTCCGGCCCAGGGAGGAGGAGCCGCAGTAGCAGCTGGGCCAATAGAAAGAGGAAGGGGGAAGGGCCGGGAAGGCAGGTCAGCGTGGCGATGCGCATGGCAACTGGGACATGACCTTGCTCTTTAATCCGAAGGTACAGGTGAGGTGACTCCACGCTGGTGGATCGGCGGGAAAAAAAGGTTTGTTTTTCTTTTCGTCCTCCAGTGGCAATTTGTTCTTTCTAATTCTGCATCCTCCGAGATGTTTTTCGTCCTCTGTCGATCTCCGTGTTTTTTTCTCCTCTTGTTTTTTGAACATAGAAATATGCAGATAAACAGATGTTATTCCCTTTTTTTTTCTTTTTTTTTCCCCGTGTTGTCTGGGGATTTGAGCGAGGCTTTTTTTTTTTTTGTGAAGTGAGAGGAACCCAGGAGTTACTGTGGAAGAACAAAAGAGAGAGAGACAAAGAGATGGAGAAAGAGAGAGAGAGAGAAAGCAGATATTAAAGACAGAACACAGACTGCGCTTTGTGTTTCCACCAACAGAGAGTGAATAGAACAAATAATAGGTAGACATCTACAGTATAGCTTATCATGGGAGGGATTGTCAAAGAATCTTTGAGGAGCATTAGAACTTCTGTGTCACTGCTCACATCAAATCCCACATAATCCCCGTGCAGATATTTTGTCAGAAATCAAATCCTCACACCGAGGGCAGGTGGAAGCCGATTTCTGTAATTAACGGTTCAGGGAGGTGGTGCGGAAATATGGCAACACGCAATCAAAAGTAGGACAACAAGGTATTTCTGTCTGTGCAGAACTGCATTCGGCATGTAAACATGAATAAATCAGAAACACATTAATCTTTGAAAAATTGGTATAACTGTTGTAAACAAATGAGCACAGTCACTCTCAGTCAGGCTGAAGCAGCGAAGCAACCAAGTGTTTTCTGCAGCTCACACGTCACAATGAACGGCTGCATTCAGGCTCAATTCTGGCCTCCAAAGGCAGGTTTTAAAGAAGAGTTTAGCGTTGAAACTATTGCAATTATTTTCATTATCAAAAGCTCATCTATAAATTATTCAATTACCAACAGTCGAGAAAATTTCTGCAGGGAAAATGATCTTTGCACACTTGTATTCAGACAAAGTGAGTCTGAGTTATAAAACATAAGCTCGAACAGACACACGTGTTAACTTTATTTAACAGTTATTAACGGAGCTGTTAGTAAATGTACCATAACTGTTGAACGTGAGCAGCAGCTGATTTCAATAAAATGTGTAAAAAAGTTTTCCCACCGTAAGTTACTTTAGCTGTGAACTTCATTTACATGATATGAATAAAATTTGTGAAACAAAAAGGGCATTTTCAAACCTGTAAAGATTCGACGAGTTATTTCTATTTTAATGACTCAAATTATTAATTAATTACAGTATATAAGGATAAATTAATTTTCTTTAGATTTTTTATTTCAGCTAATCATTTCAGATATACAGTAATTAGGCTACTTAAAAGAAAGTAGGACTTAATGTAGGATAAAACTGCACATAAAACAAAATAATCTCCATTTACAGTTATTATAAATAAAAACGAAACACTTAGAAATCATGGTTGTGATATTCTGGGCTGTAAGGTAAACTGTAGACAAATATGAACAACAAAACTTTAATCTGAACTAGAAACCGAGCTCAAACACATTTGAATCTGAAACTACAAACTTTATTTCCTCTTTTTAAAAAAAAAAGTATATAAGAAGGCAGTTTGGGTTGTATATAAAATCTATTAAAATAAGTGCTTCGATTCAGTGCCAGATGATAGAAAATATCTTGCTAACATCTGCTTCAGTGACAAAAAGAAACATCTCCTTCTTAAGAGGAAGCAGCAGAGTTTTTGGGGACAGGTGGTCTTAATTTTAAGAACCATTAATAACAGCACCGATGCTGAGAGAGCAGCTTCCACTGACCTCGACGGTGGTCTCATTCGTCAGGGCTGATTACACGACACATAACAGTAAATACAACAATGACGCGTCGATGCTTGAACATGCTATCCTTTGCTCCTTCAAGCAAACTCTTATCAAAGCTGATCTTGGAAAAAAAACAAGGGGGAGACTGAATCCAGCAAGCAGTGGCTCTTTTTCTGCAGCAGCAGCAGCAGCGGTGGCGGCGGCGGCGGCGCAGATGGATGCAGCGGTGGGACTGAAATGTTAATTCCATTCCTGTGCGAGCACAGCGTTGCATGCTCCAGGGGCTGGAGAATGGTAGCGAATGGTGCAGTCTACATTAACACTAATAGATGGCCAAGCTCAAGTCAGGCTCCACCAGCCTGGAGAAGCCCCGAGTCTCCCTTTAACCCCCCACCCCCCACCCCCACCTCCTCCTCTGCAGGTTATTTAGACCCGAATAACCTTAATAAGGGCATCCAGCAATCTAGATACGGTTATTAATGATGATGGTTGTAATGATGGGACTTTGACACGCAAACTCATTTGACACGCAGAGCATCCTCACTTGGCACAGTGAGAAAGGAGACGGAGGGGTGAAAGAGAGAGAGAGAGAGAGACAGAGAATGAGAAGGAGAGAAGGATTATTAATCTGATAGATGACTGTATGGCTGCAGGCAGAGAAGGGAATTATCAACACTACAGTAATGGATGAATACTGAACAGCTGCAGAGAGCGAGGCCGAAAAAGAGAGAGAGAGAGAGAGAGAAAGAAAGAAGGAGATAGAGATGAAGACAGATGGAGGGAAGGTTGAGTGAAAGCAATGATGAGGGATAAAGACCCAGAGAGAGGGTATAAATAGCGGGGAGAGCAGAGAAGAGATCAGTAGTAAAGAAAGATAAAAAAAAAAGTGAAAGAGGGGGAAGATTGGGAGGGAGAGAAGAAGAGACACATTAATATTGATAATCTCTTGCTCAGTAAGAGAGAGTGAGAAGGAAAGAGGGAGGCTCAATAGAGAGATGAATATAAAACAGAGAAACAGAGGGAGGGGAACGACAACACAGAGACGCATATAAAACAGAGACGGAGGCAAAAGACAATACAGAGGGATGAATATGAAACAGGTGGAGATGTGGAGGGAGAGAGGGAGGGAGGAGGAGGAGAGTGTGATCAATAACGCGTACGCAGTAGTTCAATGACATTAAAACACACACACAAGGACGCTGTGATAAATCACATCGGCAGCAGAATCGCTGGTCAGACACAACAGGGCAACTGCAACAACAGCACTGGCAACTGCAACTGCAAGAACAGCACTGGCAACTGCAACTGCAACAACAGCACCGGCAACTGCAACTGCAACAAAGGCAACTACAACTGCAACTGCAACAACAGCAACTACAACTGCAACAACTGCAACTGGAACTGCAACTGCAACAGCACCTGCAACTGCAACTGGAACTACAACAAGAGCACCGGCAACTGACACTGCAACTGACACTGCAACAACAGCACCGGCAACTGCAACTGCAACAACAGCAACTACAACTGCAAGTACAACAACAGCACTGGCAACTGCAACTGCAACAACAACACTGGCAACTGCAACTGGAACTGCAACTGCAACAGCACCTGCAACCGCAACTGGAACTACAACAACAGCACCGGCAACTGACACTGACACTGCAACAACAGCACCGGCAACTGCAACTACAACAGCACAGGCAACTGCAACTACAACAACAGCACCGGCAACTGCAACTGCAACAGCACCTGCAACTGAAACTGGAACTACAACAACAGCACCGGCAACTGACACTGCAACTGACACTGACACTGCAACAACAGCAACTGACACTGCAACTGCAACAACAGCACCGGCAACTACAACTGCATCTGCAACAACAGCACCGGCAACTGCAACCACAACTGCATGCAGGAGTCACCAGGGACGGCAACATGTGCTGCCCTGCGACTTCCCCTCATCCGTATCCCGACAGTGACGGCGACGCCGATGGATAAAGAGGCACTCAAGTGTTATTTTTGGATCGACTCTCACCTTTTTTATGTATTTTAATTTCCAGCCACCTTTTCTTTTTCTTTTTTTTTTTCTTGCCAGTGAGAACTAAAGTGCCAGAGCTATTTCAGGTACACAGCATCTGAGCAGAGTCAAAAGGTGCAAAAGAAGAAGAAGTAGAAGAAGAAGGGAGGCGGTGGAGGTTAGGATGGGAGCTCAGGTGTTATTGGGAGGTGCTGAGCGAGAGTCCATAGAGGAGGAGGCTGAGACTAGTTGGAGCTGACAGCTGGTTGGAGGCTGGTTGATTGTGTTCTGCCCGGCTGCCATCACCATCTACATGTTACAACAGCCTCCACCTGTAACGTTCCCTTATCCTCCTCCTCCTCCTCCTCCTCTCTCCATCTCCCCTGGTGTCTTTACCTATCTCCCATTTCCTTTTACATAAGTGGAAACACTCTCTTCCTCTCTGAGAACTCATTCACCCCCCTTTCCTCCTCCACCTCCTCCTCCTCCCAGCTGCCTTACACCTCCTTTCTCCTTACTACTACTTATTTCCTGCTGCCCTCCCTCCCTGCGCGGTGCACTGTAGTGTCCAGTGGTGGAGGGGGGGGGGGTAAACGAGATCGG
>JAPZDY010000009.1:3106411-3117727 GCA_029783645.1 Ctenochaetus hawaiiensis
GTCTGACACACTGGATTTCTTTTAAGAATTTTAAATTAAGTTTTTTTTTTTTTTTTTTGCTTGACTTGCCAGAGGCTCGGCGAGGTTTAAGAGGTTAAAAGGCCCCATCTTCATGGTTTTGATCCGAGCTGCGATGATGTGTCCTGTGAATTTTATTCCATAAAGATTTATGTCGGCCTCTAAAGGTCGGGTAATTGAGTTTGGATAATTTTACCCTCCGCTACATCTCTACCTGCGACTACGGCGTCATGATTTAAGAGTGGACGGTCGGGAAAAGAAGCAGAAGAGGAAGCACAGGGTTCTTTCTCTGCCACAATTGAGTGATCACCAGTCGAGTAGCGACCACGAATGTGCAGCAGATGGTGAGATGCTAACTTTTTTTTTTTTTTTTTTTAAACTGACACAAAGAGCAAGTGACAGGCCGAGAGATAACCAGAAACATGTGCTGACAGTCGAACGAGCGGCGAGTCGAACAGACAGGAGAGCGCTCCTTCTCTCCAGTGGTCCTGTCTGCATCGCCAGCGAGGAGGCCCATCAATAATGACTCGGCACACACCAAGATGGCAGCTCACGCAGCCACGAGAGAGAGAGAGAAGAGGGGGGAGGAAAAAAAAGAGAAGAAGAAGAAGAGAGAAAAGCTCGCCATGTCGGTTGTGTGCAGTGGGAATACGGCCGTGACCCTTCCTGATCGCGGTGACATCTCGGCAATCAGGGTTGTGCCCGGGAGGCTTTAAGTCGGCGGAAAATCAGCTCTCGCACAGTTTCTCCGACTGGAAAAGTCATTTAAAAAAATAAATAATAACCTCGGACAGATTTTTTTTTTATCCCAGCAGAGGGCAAGTTCTGCCACGGCGGCTGCTGATTCAGTTAATTCACTCAATCAATTACGTCAATTAACTTTTTATTAAGATTCAGCACGCGGAGATTCATGTTTGACATGATGGATATGATGAGGCTTTTCCTGATCGATAGCAACATTGATCAGCGATGCCGTCTTAATCCAGCGATCCCACAGGAAACGGCTCACGTTTCCGAGCAGGACTTCTGGACTTTCTGCTGTGGCTTTACAGCTCCGACAAAAACATAAAATTCTGATTGAAATTGGCTCCTGCGATCCGAACAGCATCAATATCGACCTTAACTGGCCACATAACAGTAACCAATAAAACACAATTCAGAGACAATCCTGCAGAATCTGCAGCACACGGGATGTCTGTAAACGGGAACAGCGCTCGCGGTCTAATGGCTCATGACTGGCAGCGGGTGAGCGCGGCGGGGTGATGAAGAGGGCATGAAGAAGAGAACAGATCCACCTCCTGCCTCGTTCCCTCCAACCCTTCTGTCTCCCACTTCAGTATGAACGCCAGCAGCCACGAGTGGATTTCTCCTCGCAAACGGACACAGTCAGTCCTGGCACCTCGAGGCATCGCTAGGGGGCGAATTTCTCGTGTCGAACAGTGGATCATCTCATCTCGACTAGTTTTCGGGTGCTTAATCGGATGGTCGGCTCGCTTTTTCTCTTGTAAATTGAGTTTTAAACACTATTTAAGCGATAAAAGGTGAGCATCTTGCAAAAAAAAAAGCTAAATTACTTTGAATAAATTGAGCAATTCATCAAATGTGACAAAAAGTAGATGCTTTCTGCTAGCGATAGCTAAGATGTTAGCAATGATGGATGCTTTCGTCATTTAAAAAGTCATTTTGACGAGCATCGTCCTCTAAACAGCAGATAAGCTCAATCATTTAATTTCTAAAAAATTGATTCAGATTTCCCTCCAGTGAGCTGCGTTCAATCACAAAGCGCCAAAACCCGATCAGCCTCATCTCGCCGCCCTCTTGTTAGGCGGGAATATGACGAGCCGCGATGCAACGGAGTGAGATGCTGCAGTGAGGTCATTCGATTTCCCAGATGTTAAATCCTCCAGGCCCCCCCGAGCTGCTCCATCACAAGTGTGATCTCCACGCTGCACAGCTCATAAGATGCAGACAAATTTAGGATATGATAAATCAGCGCTAATACGATACCCTCAGTGTCTGCTAGTTAACATGAAACAACCTCTGAATGTCCACTTGGCAGGCGTTTCCTCACTCAGACTGCAACATCTTGTTTGTCCCAACAAGGGGGGAAAACAAAACAACAGTTCATGCAGATTAACATACATAAACTAAATATAAACTGTGCCACCTAAGCTAAAAAAAAAAGTGCATATTATTATTATTTTTAAATAATAAAATAATAAAACATGTTTCATCAGTTTCAGCATCCCTTCTCCAGTCCTGTCAGATAGTAATCCTGCAGTAGAGACAGTTTCACCGTAATCATTCCATTATAATCCCATCCAGACTTCCCACAGTCTGCATTAATTTTCAGCCCAGTCTGCTCATCCAGCCTCGTTTTTTTTTTCTTTTTTTTTTTTTCCCGTCACACTCAGCCTTTCGTCCTGGTCCCAGGAAAGTCTCTCACACTTCGTCTCACACTTATAAACATTTAAAGCATGTGACTAACCGCCGGGCAGAAAACTGACTTTTGGGGATGAAAGACCGGGGGGGTTTTTTAAAAAATGAAAAAGGGGGGAAAAAAAATTCTGCATCAGGACACAGCGGCCCTGATTTAATGGAAAACAAAACACACACACACACACACATATAAAGAAAAAAAAGAAAAAGGAGGAGTTTTTTTCTGCAAAAGTAGCCGAGTCACGCAGAGGGTTTTCTCTTTTTAATGATCATGGAAGTCGGGTTGAAGACGGGAGAAACGGGGCTTTTGAATGCTGTTTAAATGGGGGGGGGCGACACTGTGAGAGGAAGCCCCTCGCTCCTCGACTTCCTCCTCCTCCTCCCTCTCCTCCTCCTCCTCCTCCTCCACCCTCTGGCACTGAAAGAAAGCTGGACGAACACTGGCCTTGTTGGTGAATGGAGGCCTGACGTCACTTGCCCACACACACACACACACACACACACACACACACACACTGACACACACACACACGTACTGTAAGCAGTGTGACTAATCGCGTACTAACGTCCTTTGTGTTGCTTCAGTTATACCTGATTCATGTCTGGCTCTCAGGGGGAAGGAGCCCCCCCCCCTCCAGGTTATTGAAATAGCGCAGGTGAATCAATGATGCCAGTCAATAACACCCCCCCCACACACGCACACACACACACACCTCTGATTTAAGGACAGAGGTGTGTTATGGCAGCACACTAACAGATTGTAGTCAGTATTGATCTTTAATCCTCCGTGATTTTGCAGTTTTATCCTCCAGATGTTTCAGTTTTTGCAGAAACATGTTAGCTAACTTTGCAGCTCAGTCTGAGTTTGACAGCTGACATCATCAAGTGTCTCATAGTGGGACAAACTGGGGATTATGGGTCAGGAAAGAGGCGGTGAAACTGGTTTAGTGTGCGGTCACTGAAGGACAGACATGTTTCACAAACAAACAGCACTGACTTTTTCTGCATGTATGTTTAAACTTCAGGCGTTCAAAAGTCCTTTGACATGAATTTTGTGCACTTTGAGGATTCAAAATGTTGCATTTGTCTGCACAGGACTGCATTCCGCATTAGAAACGTGCAACATTTTACACTCTGAAAGTGCAAACGATTCATGTCAAAGAGCTTCTTAACACTTAAAAGTCTCAATTAAACAGTTTTAAAACTTGCAAAGTAAACTTGTTGACAAGCAGCAGGCGGTGAAAGAGTTTCTTAACTTATTTGGGCTGCAGGATCTTGTTGGAAAAATTACACAGAGGTGAGAAAAAAATATGTTTCCGCCTCTTTAAATTTGGCTCCGAATCTCAGACTAATTGTAAGTTTTTTGGACGATACTTTACTTTCAGAAAAGATCAGGATTTGAACTGAAATCAGAAAAGTTCAACAACAGGAACTGTTTTAATTGGGGTGTGGAATTTTCAGGCTTTGACTGTTGAGAATGAAAATAAAAAATACATAAAACACAGGAGCTGGAATCTGATTTTTGTCTCTGTATGTTTTAAGGCCTGTTTGTCTGTTTGTTTGAAGAATAAATGGAATTTAAAAGAAAAAGAAAATGAGCAAAGAACAAGTTTTGATGCAGAATTTTGTTTGTTTGAATTTTTTAACATTTGGTTTATTTCTTATTAACAAATTGATGTAAACAATCCCACATGTGGCAGATTAGATGCATAAGTATCTGCACCACCTACTGAACTTATCCAAAGTACTCAAATGTGAAAAATAGCTTTATTTTTCTGAACTTATTATCATAATTGAACTGCAGCTTCATTTTTTTTCCTACAAAAGGTGTTTTATAAGACACTTAAATGATCTTGAGACTCAAAATTTCTACAAAACTTCACTTCGAGCTGACAGATTGTGTCGCCTTGGCACAGTGGTGTTTTTTTTGACGACACAGTTTGTGTGTTTAAGAATTTCCTGCCTGTATTCTCGTCTTTTTTATCTTCCACTTCTGATCATATATCAGTGTTAACATTCAGTTTTAGATGGAAGTGTGTGAAGTTACGGAAACAAGATGCTCTCAAAGTCTCATTTACTTGTAGATTCTTTTCTAAACACCTGCATTAAATTGCATCATAAAGGATTAAAGGAAGATCATAAACTCATCGATATTACCTTAAAACAAAACCATCACTAACTCATATTTCCTGCATAATGCTGCAAAGAAAACAGAGTTATATTTGTGCCACATTATGTTCCTGTTTTCATGACTATAACATTTAAAAAAATGCACTTTTTGATGCCCTAAAACAGCTCGTCACCACTCGAGCTAATCTGTCAGTTTGCGCTCGGCAGCTGAAGGAGGCGAAGGTCAGCTGAGATTACGATTGTATGATAAACTATTAATTAGACAGAAACTCCTCCTCATTTCCTCCCTGTTTACTTATTAAGCCTCTTAATGTGATCTCATGACGGGACGCGAGGCCTCAGACGCCTCAGACGCCGTCTCGCTCTCACAGTTTAACGCTTTTAGTTGTGTGGGGGGGGTTTGGAGCCAATGCTACAATAGGAGCTTATTTTTAGAAAAAACAAAACATCCTGATGAGGTTTCTTAAACCGGAGCGTTTGGCGTTTTTAATCACCGCTCATCCTCGTCAAATATGAAACACTGCAGCCCCCCCCCCCCCGCCGCCGCACTGTGTTCGTCTCCTACCTCGCCCTCCCACTCAAAATGTCCAAAGACGAGCAGTTTCCCTCATTAGGATGCAGAGAGGAACCCTGATCCATTCAGAGCAGGGGGACCTCCTCCCCCCTTCAGAGGAGGGGGGGGCAGGAGCTGCAGATTAAAAGTCACTGTGTTCATCACCCCCATTAACAGACATTACATTACCTTCACCACATGTTTAAATCCCTAACTGGGGGTGGGGGGGGGGCTTCAAATGCTGAGATAAAAGTCTTTTTTTTTTTTATGTTTAACATCTTCACACTGACGACGTCGACTTCAGATGAAATCCGGTCATTACTGTCCGTTTTTTTTCTGCCTGTTCGGGACGCCAATTTTTTTTTTTTTTTCCTTCCTGAACAATTAATCCGCATTTAAGGTTGTTAAGTGTGTTGATACACTCAATTCCTGCACACTGAGGAGGAGGTGGGGGGGGAGGGGTGGGGGTGGGGGGGCAAAGCCAGCAGCTAATCAAAATGTCTCTCAGCCATTTACAGAGGAAAGTAAACTGCACCATTTTTTTTTCGGTGCTGCTCTAAAACCTTTTTTCCAGTGTTTTCTGAGGCGAGCGTCAGTCGCTCGCAGCTGTTTTTGGAGGAGAGGACTTGGTTCAGCATTTCTGTGTTTCACGCTGCCCTCGCTTTCCCTTTTTTTTTTTTTTTCTTTTTTAATGCTCAGGAGAAAGCCTGAGTGTGTGTGTGTGTGTGTGTGTGTGTGTGTGTGTGTGTGTGTGTGTTTCAGGAGGTCAAACTGTGGCGTGTGCATGTGATGTGTGTTCGGTGACATTTCGGTGACGGGGTCGGCTCATGCTGCAGTGAGTGTGTGTGTGTGTGTGTGTGTGTGTTTTATGATAAAAAGGTTGCTGTTAAATTAAAAAAAACAAGCTGCATTGTGTCTGTGTGTTTCCTCACACAGCAGGTTGCATTCAGGCTCAAAGATAAAGGTACGAAAAATAATGATCGTCTTTCTAATCAATCAACAAATCTGTCATTGTATTAACATGATGATCTTACTTTTTATTCATTTTTGTTGTTTTTAAATTAGTTGAGACGGAAGAACTGTTTTTTGTTTGGATTAAAAAAACAGAGACGAGTGTTTTTCTTCTTAGATGATTGATTATTGATCTATAATCACTTTTGATCATACTGAAGTATAACAGCACAAAAACAACAGTCTGCTGTCAGGTTTTGGAGCTGATATAAATCTAATTATTGAAGCCTCACATCATCAGGTCAGTGGTTTATGTTTGATGGGAGTCTTCACTTAAAACTGCATCACTTTAAAAGTCTTTTAATTAAAAACAAATCAGATTAATTCACCTTAATGGATTCGTTTTAGTACATGGAAATTTGTGCGAGGTGGTTTTTTCACACTGAAATCAGTTAAATGTTTTGCAGCAACACAAAGAAATTAAAGCAATTTAAAAAACACGCCCACGCAAACCTGGAAAATACAAATATTTGACTAAAACACGCTGATGTGCTACTTAATATTTATCGCCACTTAAGACTTACAGTTACATTATCGAGACTCTGGAGGAGAATTTACAGTAAATATTTGATCCTTTAATTGTAAAATACACTTTTCTTTTCTTTTTTTTTGCACTGCTGAGAGGGTTGATGGTTCTGCACTGCTCCGCTGCTGCAGAGTCCCACAGTGTGCAGCCATTGTTAAGTGTAAATCAATGACTGTGAATAAAGATGGACGACCTCACACTGTAGCAGATGAAGCCAAAATATCTCTGATACAAGCGCTGCCATTTTATGCTGCAGACATAAAAAAGAAAAAGTCTCACAGCATTTTGTTAAATAGTGACAGAATTTAGTTCAAAGAATTTTTTTTTTGCACATGAGCAACAAGTACATGTTTTTGTGTCAGTCAGCGCAGTTTTATTTTGAACCTGCTTCACCTTTTACTGCAGAATGATGCACTTCATTTATCAATATTCTATATTAGATTTTACAGTAGTGATTCCTGTGTTACCTGTTAAAAAAATACAACCTTTTTTTGCATTAAATAAGTAATTAAAACCAAATTTATCAATAAAAATGGCCCCTTGTACATATTCTGTTAGATAAAAAATGACCTAAAAAGACAAAAAGCATCTTTGGACAAAGTTTATGTGACTTTAACTTTTCAGCTCCACCTTCTAAAATAAAAAAAGGTGGAGTTTATGTCCTCTGCTGCAGCCTGAGATGTTTTCACTTCACTTTGCAAAGCTGTGATGTCACATTCGGTCACTGGTATGAAGGTGGATGTGCTGCACCTCCACCTATGACTCAGGACTCAGCTCACAGATCCTCTAATTGGAGGGAGGAAGTTCCCCCTCACCGACACTGTGCAGCGACTCTCTCACACACTTTCATGTTCAAACACACTCAACCTCATCGCCCCACCTGAGCGCCTTCAAAGTGCAAACACACTCGCTCCTAATGAGAATAAGTAATGGCATTACAAGTACTGCTTTACTACTCAAGGTCATCGGTTTATGACCGCACACATCAAGTCCTCCATCTCGCTACATATTTTAAAAATATAAATAAGAATAAATGCAAGAAATTCTGAACCACAACAATTCAAAATTAAAGAATATTTAGAAAATCAAAAATGGAAATTAAAATAAAAGGGACAAGTGATTCATGAGTTATGAATGTTTCATAAATACTGAGGTTATTCTGAGTGTAACACACTTAACATCTGTGTGTCTTCAGTGTTAAAATTAGAGGGAGTGCGTGAAAATGTAACATGGTGTAATGGCTTTGTAATGAGTCACTAACTTAATGTTGTGACAGTGTCGTGTTGCACCGAACGGACAAGACAACAGCAAAGACATGCAGAAGAAGAGGAGCGGTTGTGCAGAATCAGCAGTAATCTGCAGCGTGAACTTCACACTGTAAGAGTTCAGAGGTGAAAGAAACATGTGGACACAACTGGTCCTCTTTCGTCGAAAACTGACATTTTTGTTCAGTTTCTTTGCGTCTCATGAAGCCACACATGGCGGCCTTGAGTGTGTGTGTGAGACGCCACTCAGAAAGCTTTTCCAACACATAATTAACACAGAGAAACTCTTTCAGTTTGGTTAAATATTGGCTCTAAATTTTCTGTTGAGGTTTAAAAATAGATCATGTCTAGGTTCAAATAACTGAATGACACAAGTTAAATGCACAAAATGAAATTTCTGCCACTAGAGGTCTCCCTTTCAAAACAATGAACATGAGTCGCACTTTGATGACACTGAAGCAGCGTGGGATCATGGGATATTTCCCTGTTAACAAGCCTCTGTTTCAGATGTAAATCTGCGTGAATGATTGAGGAAAAAAAGTTCAGAGACAAATTAATGTGTTAAAGTTTCTTAAACGTTACATTTTAGTCATTTTAGTCTCCGACTTCCAGGAGACAAAATGAAATGTTGCCTTGAAAAAATGACAGATTTCTTTGCATTTGAACATTTTGAAAACATTTAGAATAATATAAGCGCACAGTTCAACAAATGTTAATAAAAATATACCGTACTTTTCGGACTCTAAGCCACACCTGAATATAAGCTGCACCCACTAAATTTAACAACTAAAACCACTAAAGTTGTCTTCTTCAGTGTCGGAATTGAACAGCCTCAGAATTACTTCGTCACACACTTTCTCGTTTATTTTTGTCCATAAATTAGCCGCATCATAGTTTAAGCCGCAGGGTTCAAAGCGTCGGAAAAAAGTAGCAGCTTATAGTCCGGAAATTACGGTAGTTGTTTTAAGACATCTTAATGTTGAAATGTTGCGTATCGGAAGTTTGAGTCCCTTATGTAAACTCTAAGAAGTTCAATATGACCTTTGGTTTTCAAACATGACGTGAACTTTTGGTCTCCATCCATCCACCCTGACTTCATCCTTACACTAACTTTATCCCTCTCTACATATGTCACCTTCCTCCAAGCATCTTATGTCACCGCACATGGGTTCATATTGGCGCGGTGCGTCTCTTTCCGGAGCTAACGGCTACTTTCTGTGCGTGTTGTGTCATAAACATCAGCGTTTGACGACCTGGCAACGGGAAACGGTCTGGAAGCAGAACTGGACGAGCTTTAATCATGTGTCCATCTGTCTGGAGCATCTCCTGCTCCACGTCTGTACTCGAGTCCTTCCTGCTCCGAACAAACAAACAAACAAACAAACAGACGGACGACATGTGCGTGCTTGCGTGCCTGATACGAAACGCTGTCTTGGCCTCCGTCCGTTCAGGCCTCGCCCCTGCTTCCTCCATGAGTGACACACTGACTAATGCACGGACAGAAGAACACTCGCGCTGACAAACACGATAAGGCTTCGCCCATGAAACACTGACACGGACTGACTGATGGACGTCTCCATGGAGACCAGTCACCAAGACTGACACAACGTCTCTCACAGCCGTGAACGAAACCAAATCTGTGACGGAGGAGAGAAAAGGGAGGAGATAAGGATTGAAAAACCACACTGGGATGATCACAAGCTGCACCGGAATATTCCGGAGTCCACGTGGATCTGATCCGTCGGAGGACCACGTGATCATCTTCTCCACCCTTCGCAATCTCTCACTCTCACCCCATCACACCTCTCCGACGCTTTTCATCCTCTTTCAACCGCTCCATCCCTCCTTTTTCTCCTCCTCATCTGCTCCTCTTTTCACCCCTCTTTTCCCTTTTGCTACACCTAAGGCATGTTTATCTCCACACCTCACCTCCTCTGCTGATTTCTCCACCCTCTCCTCCTCTCTGCGGGTTCTTCTCTCCACCCCTCTCTCTCTCTCTCTCTCTCCCACGCTGTGCGAAATGGAAGCTCTCACAGAGACCTGAGGTTGCCATAGTAACCTGCCATAGTAACCACTCACCATCTTGCGTGTCTCCGTCACGCCGGCGGGGGCTCGGGGCGTCCGCGGCCCCGCTCTGCAGCTCCCAAAGCGGGGCGTCACTTCGCCGAAGCCCTGCAGTGTGAAGGCCCATCATCCAATCTGCTTCAGTTTTTTTCTTTTTCCTCCAAAATCCTCCAAATGACAACATTTCTGAGGGAAGCCAATGACTAAAAAAAGTGCCAAAACTGCAGTTATCTGCAGGTCAGTTTGGTGTATTATTAGACACGGGTCACCACGGGCGCACAGCTGAGAGGAAAACTGCGAGAAAAGTGTGAATGAAAGCTTTTTACGGTGTCCAACTTTCTACAAAACCATAAGGATGAAATCAGGACTCACTTGATTTTTTATGGCAAACACAGCCAGACGTACACTTCAGGAGAAATATGTATAAATATAGAGGGAACTCTTTAAAATTATTACCAATAAAGTTTTTCTCTTTACGCTCTAAGCTGGAAAAGCACATTTCAGATCACTTCTTCAGTAAAATCTTTTTTAAAACAGATCGAACAACAAGGAATATTTTAGAAAACACAAAACTGAATTGTGATGATCTATTAAATTATTATATTCTGGTATTTTGTTTGTTGTTTGGTGTATCTGATGAATTTTTATCCTGCCAGGAAAAAAATAAGAAAAAGTAACACACACTTAGTTTAATATCAGTTCTTTAAGTGGACCAAAACAAATCCATTAAGGTGAATTTATCTGATTTGTTTGAATTAAAAGACTTTAAAGTGATGTAGTTTTAAGTGTGGACTCATATCGAACATAAATCAGTGATCTGATGATGAGTGTGCAGCATTTTTTCTCATTTTTCCTGTTTCAATCTTGCAAAAAGTGCCACCACCTCAAAAAGACTTTCTTTTATGGGTTTTACATCCTTTGCCAGAGATCTTCTGACACGTTTCTATAAATACACCAAACTAATTGACAACCATTGTTTCAAAAGTCCACACAGGGAAATTTGAGCCTGAACGCCTCACCATCCCCCCCCCCCCGCAATCCAAAGCCACCACGGGAGAAAAGTGCAAGAGGGGCAAAATATATAAATAAACTAGTACAACTGAGTCAACACTCCACACGTACGGTATTGTCGGGGGAGTAAAAAAACACACAAACAGAGAAGGTGTGTACGGGTTCACGTGACGGCGCTGAGAGTAATTGTCCGAACTACACGGTAGAATCCGTGATTTATCACAGCCATGGCGCGTAGCTTCACTAACTACCAGTAGTGTGCTAGTAGTGGTCCCCCCCGCCTCCGGAGGCTCCGGAGG
>JAPZDY010000009.1:3143065-3155456 GCA_029783645.1 Ctenochaetus hawaiiensis
AATGAATTATACAAAACAAAGAAAAAAAATGCAACTTTTTAGCAATTTTCACTGTCTCCCGCAATTTCATCGCAACACATACGCATAAAACATCACAACTTACATCGCAATTTTTCAGAAAAGCTGCCGCAAATTCAGGCATTTTAGGCCTCAACAATCTTGAAAAACGCCTGCGAAATCCTGGAGGGACTGAGATTTAAAGCTGAAAAAAACAACTTTTTAGGAAAAACATTGGCTTTAAAGCATCTTAAAAGTGTCTTAAAATATTTTTAAATTTGTTTTGGTTTATAGCTTTATTTAAAAAGGGCATAAACGGCTCTGCACAGATAAAAAAATCTGATTTTCTTTTACCTCCTGCCACTCCAGAACGCCGGTCCAGGCTACGATCTTATTGGCCACACCTTGCTGCTGTCCAATTGGATTTGCATTGTTTTGAGCCGCAGTCACACCAGCCTGTCAAGAAAACAGACAAAAAGCTAAATGAAACTAGAACAGAAACACGACATCACTCATCAAAGCAAAAACACAGACTAAAAGGAGTTACAAAAATAAAACATTACGTGCCTCTAAAGCTAATTGAACTGGAAGATCATTAAATATTAGTTTTGGCCACTTTTGGACAGTTCAATCAATATTCACACGACTTTTTTGTGCTACTAGAGGGAGAAATGGAAAACAGAGGAAAACAGTAAAAACCTTGTGCCTACAATTACTTTCCAGTGAAAAGAGGGAACATTGTGTGGTTTGGATCCGTTAGCAGAACTAACATTTAAAATTCATTTTGATATTCGACTTCAGACAGCGAACTTGGCTCTGGGCTGCTGGTGCAACAGCATCACAAATTAAAAGTCTCGGTTGTCTGATTTCTAACTTGAGCGGGGCCTCTTAGATTTAAAATTATCAACAGGATTTAAAACTTTGAATGTGTTTACAAGAGGCCAGACTGGCGGATCGAGTCTTCAGCTGTTTGTTGTGAGTTATTTAAACTTCACAAAATGCAATTTCACCACAAGGAAATAAAGGAATGATCTAAAAGTTAAACCACAAAATGAGACTTTTGCTGCTTTTATGTTGCACACGACTCTCTGCTCATGTTTACTCGTGTAATCTGTGAGTGATTTTTGTCAATGTGCTAAAATTTGACAACCTAATTCTGTCGTTAGCAGCAGCTTTTCCTGCATTAGGTCTATTAAAAATATATATACCTTTAAGACTTCTGGAGATCTGGACCTTATGTGCTTTTATTACATCAAATCTCCACAACTACAACTCTTTTCTTTTCTTTTCTTTTCTTTTCTCGCTCACCTCCAGCTACTTCAACATGCATCAGCTAAACTCCTCACCGGTCCCAGGAAGAGAGATCATGTCTCTCCTGTATCAGCCTCCTTTCACTGGTTCCCAGTGAAAAAGGATTGATTTTAAAACATTTTAATGCTCTACGTGGACCGATGCCGGCCTTAAACGCTGATCTCCTCAGTCCACACTCTTCATCCAGACTGCTAAGATTCTCAGCATAGTTACTCCCTAATATTCCTGATTCTCAAAAACATCGAGAGATGTGGATCTTTCTCCATGGCTGCTCCCAGAGTGTGAAACAGTTTATCTTCACTCTCAGATCTTACACATCTATCACCACTTTGAAATCCCAGCTAAAGACCCACATTCATACAACTGTGTTGGAGTTTTTCTTAATTATCAATGTTTTATTCATTTTTTCATTTTGTCTGGTACAGCTTTTCATCACAGGGGTTTTATAAAAGACTTTGGTCAACATCCTTAATTGGATTACGGGCCGTTGTTAATTGTGTGCGTCTCCCTCTGAACTCCTGACACTTCAATTTAAAACTGCTGGTTGACACAGGACACCAGCTTTTACTGGTAAAAGCTCGGTGGGTGCATGACGATGCAATTACCTTCACAGGGCTCACTAAATAAGTAAGGATCCCTTAGGAGGGATAAAAAAATTATTGAAAATTCAACGTGGTGTCAATTGATGGTCCTTGAGGTAACATTTAGAGCAAGACGAGCTTAATCTAATTTGAATTCACAGAGCAAGAGATTCATCAAAAACCGTGGTTGGTGCTTTAAACCGCAGTGAGAGTGCCACGGAAAGACAATTAAAATAATTCTGCAAATGTTGGGAGTGAGAGAAGCTACAGTTCAGCAGTGACTTTGTCCATTTTCAACCAGCTTTGCATCATTGCAGTAAAGTTAGCATGTGAACATGAACAATGGTAAGATTCCCTGCATTGTCCCGGCACCCACTCATTTCCTGGAAAAAGCTGCCCAGCAATGCCAAACATGTCTCCTGGCAGACTTCTGCTGATCCTAGAGCTGTTTTAATAACTAAGGACTGTAGTTTTGTGTCAGTCTTACGGACAAAAAAAGATGGTAAATGTGTTACTGGTTTTATTTTGATCATCTTAACTCACCAGGCTCGGCTGTGCTGAAGGCGCCGTGGGCTGATTCGCCGCTGACTGCTGCTGAGGCGGCGCCTGCGGCTGCTGATTGGGTACAGGCTGTCCTGGAGGCGGGACTGGCTGCTGGTTGGGAGCGACCTGTTGCTGCTGCGGCATCATGGGTTGCGTTGCTGTGTTGACTGTGGATATGCTGGCCTGGCTGTGTTTAGCCCCGGGGACTGATGGGAGTGTTGGCTGACTGGTGAACGGAGGACCTTGAGTGACCATTCCTGAAACTGGAGGAGGGAACGCAACAAAAACACACTTTTAAAACCAGATATCACTTTTAAAATTAAAAAAAAAGTCCATTCTGATCTTAACATTTATTTTTTTGGTATTTTTCATCTTTCAAAATCTGAAGATTTAGGTCACCTCAGCTTTAAAAAGTTGAAAAAAATGAACTTCACTGCGACATGCACAGACTGAGTCCCACGTACAGCGTGCAGACGGACATATGAAAGCTCAGTTAACATAATTTGTTCACAAAGGCCCACACACACACAGTCCACTGGTAACTCACAGCGACTCTTCTGGTTGCTGGCTGCCTCCACGGCCATCTGTGCAGCCACCTGAGCAGCAGTCATGGGGGCTGGATTCTGTCAGCGAGCAGATTAAAGGAAGACAATGCCGGGTAAAACGTTTAGGGAGGGAACATAAACACTACTGTCTGAAACGGAGCCAAAAGCAGCCAGCAGGAATTAGTCTCCGGGCAGCCTTGCGCTGTGCGGCCGCTTGCCCATTACCTGATAAGGGTGGGTTGTGTTAATGGATGAAGGGGGCTGTGAAGCTCCACCGAGAGGCTGACTGACAGGCAGCGGCTGAGGAGGGAGGACAGGCTTGAGCGGTCCGGGTCCTCCACCTGAGGAAACTGGAGACACACGGTGGGATGAGCTTTGAACTTTTACACATTTCTGAGTAAATGTAATATTGCTTTTAAGTCCCAGCGTAGGAGTAAAGCAGTTCTTCACAATAACTGAAGGATAAGACAATATTTACCAAGCAATTCACTCCCACTCACAGAAAAGCGTAGGGGTAACTATTTAGCTTATAAAGTGTTTATTTACGGCAGCCGGAGCTTCAGCAGATGAAAGAAAGACTTCACAGGATCAATCACATCATCTCACGCTGGAAGTGTGTGATTTTTTTTTTCCTCCAGCAACAATTCACACATGTAAAATTAGCAACTGGTCTCTTAGAACTGTTCTAGCAGTGATGTAATTCTAGAAAAATGGCCAAAATGAAATAAAAACTGAACCAGGCTGGAGTTTAGAGGAAAAGCTGCTACTGTTAGAAAAAGTACCTCAGAGAAAAGAAAAAATAAAAGCAATTTAGCTCGAGAGTGAAAAGAAAAAGATGCATGGAAAGAGATAACAACATAAATGCCGGCTTTACTTTGTCAGTCACAGCCCTTACGAATGCGAAAATAAAGTGCAGTAACGCCCGATCAAAAGTGTGTCTGCAGATAAAAAGCTCACAATATTGCAGCCGCCAGAAGTGAGACACCGAATCAGATTCACCGCCAAATCAGACAAAATGATTTATGGCATGCAGACCAGAAGAGACC
The DNA here is from genome assembly GCA_029783645.1 of Ctenochaetus hawaiiensis. Taxonomy (NCBI): domain Eukaryota; kingdom Metazoa; phylum Chordata; class Actinopteri; order Acanthuriformes; family Acanthuridae; genus Ctenochaetus; species Ctenochaetus hawaiiensis. Next base: position 3,147,089 of record JAPZDY010000009.1, read on the forward strand.
AAGTATATTTTTTTTTCCCAGGCAAAGTTTGGCAAAGAGAGAAGAAAAGAATTGATCAAAGAGCCAAAAAAAAAAACAGAGTGATAGAGCAAACACGAGTCAACCTTGTTCAGTCGTTCAACAGAAGGAAAGAATCGCAAGATTTACGAGATAGTGTCTTTCTTTCGCTTGCTTCCAAAACAAATGCAACTGCTTGCCAAGATCTTTAGAACAAAAAAAAACACTACCGCCTTTGTCCACAGGGGTTGCAAAAAATCAACACAGATTGAACAAACTGAAATTTAACCTCTTTACCTGTGAACTGTTTAAAATATCTTCACAGTCACATGCAAAAATATTTCTTTAAGAAGACAGTTTTGTTGATTTAGAGGGAGCGATCTGAGCACAGAGGCTGGCACACAAATAATCAATAAATATGTTTCTCACCAGGAAGCGAGATGCCTCTGACTAGGACCATGTGGAAGGGATCCTGACTGTAGTCTGGATGGGGTTCAACCACACCTCCTACTGGAGACGCCCGCTCAAACAAAGCCCTTAGTGCCGGCAGCTTCCGAGGAGCCACCACAGAGAAGTGAATTCCTCTCTGAGAAACAGAAAAATAAGATATATTCAGTGAAATATGCTCAGTTTTCTTTTTACTGGTTTGAAAGCTGTAATATGTCTAATATGAATGCTGTTTACACTTCATATAACATTTTTAGAAAACTTAATGACATGATTAAGTTTGTCATAAATTATTAAGAACCTAATGAAGATCATCAGTGATTACTCACGTCTCTGATGATTTTGACCAAGTTGTCTGCTGTGCAGCCGGTGTAGCTGACGCTTTCCACAGCAGGAAGTAGGTATGGAGGAGAGTTACACAGCAGCACACACACTTTGTGGGTTTGACCTCTGGCAAAGGAAGAAAGACAGAAAGCAAAGAGTTCAGATTTTTTCACTGCCAGTTCTCTGTTAAATAACAGTTAAGTTGCTGATGTTGCAACTCGACTTTAATGCAAAAATATTGGATGATTTCTGATTGACTGAAGCTTATGGAGAGCATCAGAGGAACTACAGGTGAAAAACCTCTGTATCTGCTTCATCACTCAGCTGCTGTGGCTGTCACTTTGAAAAGCCAAATGCAGCATAAAGATCTGTTTACAGCTGCTTCAATAGAGACACAGAGACACTAACTGTGTGTGTGATTTTTCAGGGTTTTCTTGCCTGTTGTAGGTCGGTGTCAAACAGCAGAACTACCTTGCACTGAGCCTTTTCACTCATTCACTCATCATTTGACAGTATCAACCAACAAAATTACAGCATTCTTCTCCACTTGCAAGGTTTTGTTTGGTCTTTTCCACAGATTTCATTACTTAACAATAACTAAAGAGGAGCGATAGATTATTTAATGACCCCTTCATCACTGTGCAGAGACTGAACTTAAAATGTGTAGACTGTACCAAGCTGTTTGTGAGCAGAGTGAAACTACAAGACTTACATTTGCTCCCTCATCTTCTTAAAGTCATCAAAGAGTTGCAAGGCCACAGAAAGTCCTTCTGCAATTAGACTGCAGCTCTCTGCTCCACCTCCCATGAACCTGAGTGGAAAAACAGGCTAATTCAGCTTTTGTAAGATCATAATTTATCTCAGTTGTGATAAAATGAGGCACAATGTAACACAGAGCTGTGACGATCTGTAATATCACAGTTGTAATACTGTAATTATCTCTTACTGGATGCTGTCAATCCACGAGACAAACTCAAAGGCAGAGCTGGTTGGTGCATGACACTGGACATATGACTCAGGAGCACAGTCCACTGTGTTGAACACTACGAGACCATACTGCGTCCCTCCGTACTGGAAAGTGAGAGTGGAGAGTATTTTTTAATAGCAACGTTAACGAATGTTTACAGGCATTCTCCTCTGAATTCCCTGACAAAAAATGTAAGTCTAATCATTTAAGAATAACACTCACATCTCCACCGAAATCTGTTTCTGCTGGGGGGCCTCCATTGAAATATCTATGATAAAAAAAATGCAGCATTTAGTCATGACATCATAAAGATTTAAGTAATAACTTAGCAAAGGAGGTTATTACAATGATCTTACTCAATTGCTGGAAGTATGTAATTTTTTCTTAGAGATTCAAAATAGGGTCCAAGATTTGCTGTCCCTTCGATGACAAACACCACATCCGCCACCTGGTTGTTTCCAGGCTTAGTGGACGGTTCCATGAGTGCCGAACCTGCCACTATGGATCTGAACAAGAAGAGACATGTGTTACATATTTTTAAGTCAAGTCTACATGAGAGATCTCAATGCAGTAAATCAGTGATTACTTTTTTCCACCGCAAAAAGACTTTAAGGGGTCCAAGAAATTTTAGAGTGATTCAGAAACTTTACCTACATCACACACGTAAAAATATACTTTAACTTTAACATTAGCTTTTACTCCTGTGATTTTAATTCAACACAGTGTGTGGCAACAGAGAGGATGAACCTCTTGTTAAAACTCAAACTTATAACAAGCACAGTTTATTGCCCCTAATTCTCCTGAACCCACAAGAGGATGTAAAAATTGAAAAAACTGAATTTACTCTGCTCATGTCCTGAGAAGGTAAGGCTTGCTCAAAAGCTATTACATCAACTGACTCAGATATAAAACAAACAAACACCACTAGCCTATTTCACTGGCCCGGTGAGCTACAATGTAAAAAACGAGAGCAAGAGCAGCCTGCATAACCAAAACACCTGATATGCCCAGTGTTTTCCGTTTGATGTTAGCTAGGTAACATTAGTTAGCTTAAAAGGCAGGGAATGATTTAAGCTAGCAAAGTGAAAGTAATCTAAACTGACCAACCGCCATCTTGCTAAAGGGTAATGAGGACTGACCTGGTTAAAGCAGACTGCAGAGAGAATAACGGGATGAATTAATCGCGGATATAACATAAATTTAGCTTGAATTAGCAAAGACTACACAATATTGCTAGCATAACACAACGCCGTCGAATTACAGAGTTGCGACGATCCCATTGGAACACTGGGATGCGGACGTGACGTATGTCACGGGTCTACCAATCGTTTCAACCAGCGCTTGCGCTGCCCAACCATTTGTTGTATTTCTGACAGAAGTGACCGCCCACAAAATGTGACGTTAGGCCGTCGTCTTCGTTTCTTCTTCGTCTGTGTACACAAAGACGCTCCGACGCGGAACGGTGCTGCCCTCCACAGGCCAAACCTTGAATCAAGCTGGATTTCTTTATACAGTATCCTTTTAAATCTACCGTAAAATTCAAAAATATTCAAAAAAATCTGCTTCACGAGCTCCTGTTTCTATCAGATGGCAAGGCAAACTATTTTTTTTATTTACTACCTTTCAAAACTGAGGCAATTAGACATTTGCCCCCATTGAGACGAACTACAGGCATAAAGGAAACACAAAACAATATAAGAGTAACATAAAATAAAAATTACAAATAAATGTGTTTTATTATGCTGAATTTATTAAATGAAATAAACATAAAGAACACAAGTTATGACAAGTTATGGAAAATTCAGCCTTACTGGACCAAGCTGAGATGATGGCTGCATTACACTCCTATCTAAACTGGTAGCTCATTATTTACTCAGGTACATCCGAGAAGTTTTATTTATTTGATTTCTGTGGCTGCATTCCTATTGAGATACCTGGTTACTGTAAAACAAAGTGCTCCCATTAAATGCTCATATTAGATATAAAAAGAGTTTGCAGGCATGAGGCCATCATTGGATATTAATCTCACTCTTTATAAGCAATCCACCGGTGGCATCAGTCATGGCAAAGGTCAACTTGTATCTGCCTTAAATCCATCTAATGGCCATCCTGAGGCAGACAGAGCAGGAGGCCAAGAGATAGTAAATGAACTTGCATCCCATAATCAGCTCAAGATCATGTTCAGATTTGTCTTATAAAAAATCAAATATGTTTAATTTAACCTTGGAGCCAGGACCTGTCTGGTTCTCAGTCTGGAGGGGAGAGAATTTAATCATAAACCTGAACATGGTCCTGCTGCTACGTGAACAGCAGCAGAATTGATGCCGCCAGAAGACCTGCCAGACTTTATCCTTTACTGAATATTGACCTTTAGGATGTTTTTCTATTTTTTTTTTACAGTGAGCACGTTAAAAATCAGGCTACATTTAAGATGTCATTCAAGGATCAGTCAGTTGTACAATCCCATAGAGCTTGTTACAGTTTTGGCAGAAGTGAGAGGATCATGAAAGAGGTGTCCATGTGATGAATCCAAGAGTAAAATTAAGACCCCCAAGAGATTGTAAGACATAAAGTGTCTCAAACCTGAATGTACTTGACTTCAACACTGCACCAATGATTGACAGATGTTTGATAAATAAGTACTAATAAATATAGTTATTGTGTCAAATGATCATGTAAGTCTTTTGCTGTGTAATGCAGTTTAGACTAAACTGTGCCATGAAAAAAAAGCTGAATAATGCTAATGTCTATATATGTAACAGAGCTATGTGCAAAAAGGGGATTTTTTAAAGTGCTGTTAAACCAGATCACCAGAAGATGTCAGCAAATATCTGCAGACATTACAACAGATACCTGGTCTCTCTCAAGCTTACGAGGTTAAATATCATCCCTCACTGGGCCTTATCTTCACTGAGTAGCATGGTTTATCTCAAGAATGCACGAAGTGAGACTTTAAATGAAAACTTTAAAGGATGGACATAATGTATTGTAGTTTCCTACCTTGGAAACATCTTGTTTGTGATTTTATATTTGAAAAACAGAACCTGGTTGTCAGGTTCTGCCTAGTTTTTCCATTTAACCCAACACTCACTCATCCCTCTCCAAAAACCTCAGAGCGTAATTACTACAGCATGCAAACCTGCTGTCAGATCAGCACAATACACCAGCGGCTAACCTGTGGTTGTAACACATCGGCGCTTTGTGTACGTGGGTCCAACAATAGCATCGAGTCCCCTGTGGCACTGCCAGCCAGTCAGCTCAGCACAGCGTTCAGCGAGCAGCTTCAGAGCTCATCAGACTCCAACGCCACCCACAGAAACAACGCCATAGTAGTTTATCAGCGCGGTAAGTGGAAGCAGTAGTTGTGAGTTTATAAATTTGACCCAAATTTCCTGGGAGGGCGACAAGCTACAGGCTTAAGCAGCTTTTTCCATTTTTTACCAATAAAGAAGGGCCACATCCAGCGACCTGAGAAAAGTTCATCTGAGTGAAGGTTTGTGCCACAGCCAAACCTCCCCCCCCCCCAGATGCAAATGTTAAAAAACCCCCTTGCTGCTTTTATTCTGGCTGGGCTGCACGGCCAAATTAAACTGGCAGAAAGGATCGTGGATGTGTGTGTATATGTGTGTGTGTGTTTGAATGTGCATGCGTAGGCACCCTTTTACTTTGCAGCTCTTATGCTTTCTGCTGCTCAGAGGGATATAGTGTATGTCTCGCTGCTTTGAACTTCAACACGCACGGTGCCAGCAGTTGCCAAGCAATTACAGACAGCTCTGCTCTCTGGATGCGCCTTTGGAAAAGCAGACAGTGTTTTCTTTTTTATCCATGATGTGTGTTTTTTTTTTATTTGGTCAGAGAATGACATAATAAAATATGAATGAGAAATATGGCCGGTGCCTTGGCTGCTCCATGTCTGCGAGGTCCAGGTGGTGTGGTAAAGACGATCCGTCTCCTGACCGCGGTACCCAGCTGGGATGCTGAGGGCCAGATGGTCTGCTCACAACAGGTAATCACAGCCAGCATGCTGATACACTGACATCCACACAAATGGGTTACCAGAGCTACCTGGAGCACTTGGGATGCTGGGATACTACCCTCCTCTGCATGTCTCTGGGGCTTTTTCTATTGAGTCTGACACCAGTGCTGTGCAGTGGAAGCAGTGGGTTATGGGAAAAAAAAAACAGCTCTTTCCTTGAAAGGAAAAGATTCTTTTATTCATATTGTAAAGAAATCCACATTCAGAAATTCCTCGAGCATTTTTTTATTTAAGGCCATGATAGCAGAGATCCGATGTCAAAGGATGCTTCGCAGAAGTTTCTTTTTGTTTGGCAAATATCCTTAAGTTCTTCCAAGAAAGCAATTTATACAGAAGGTCAGATCCTGCAGGCCGGCTCCTGTATTAATACACTTTCCCCCTGCAGAGGCAAGCCACTTTAATAGGCTTCTCCTACCGGTTGAGGTTTCCACTTGCATGCATTCATTGAATTCATTATTTTGAAAGGTTTGGGGTATTATTTATAGTGGTGGAATAAAATGTTAAAAACTGTATACGTGGCATAATAAGTGGACTTATAAAAAGGTCGGCATCCCTTTGCGCAGAGAGAAAAAAAAAACAAGAAAAAGTGAGCTTTAAGTTCCAGTCACGAAAGGTTTTTTTCAGTGTCTAGGTGGTGCAGGTGAGGTCACACGTAATAAAAGTGGATTTCGACACGTTACATAAAGATGCGAGGTTTCGTGCAAATTGGTCTTGTCAGGAAAAATTTTTTAATACCAAACAAAAACACCTCCCAGAGCTAAGCGTTGGTCTTTAATGATGCAGGGGAATTCATTATCATTATGTGTAATAATCAGATGTATTAGCAATAAGAGCTAATGCCTCGCTGTCAGCTTACTTCGGATAATTCCCTCCAGTGTGATACAAACAGCTCTGTATTGCACACACACACACACACAAACACACACACACAAACACACACACACACACTCACACACACCTCCCCCAGTCTCTAACTTGCTCTCCCTCCCTCTCTGCCTCTTTCAGCTCACTGAACTGAGTGAAATGTCTTTCCGACTAAATGATTTTTTTTTTTTTTTTTTTTTTGCACGGTGGGAACGTTGCCATGGAGACAGCAGCCCCCCCCCCCACCACACCACACCAGCCCCTCCTCCTCCTCCTACTTTTTTTTCTCAACAGTCTCGAGCATTAAAGCCGTGCTAACTGGTGCGTCGTCAAGTGTGTGTGTGTGAGCGCGTGTGGACGTGCCGTTTGTTTCCCTGAGTGTGTGTGTGTGTGTGTGTGTGTGTGCGCTCCTCTCGAACTGTTAGCGCTGTCAGTGTGCTGCAGGTGCCCCGTGATGAGTGTGTCTATCCACAGAGCTATCCTCCTCCACCTCCTGCCTCGACTTTCGACACACATTCACACACATCCTGCATGCAGCTACTCCCCCCCCCTCTCCTCCAGGTTTCTCCCATTCGTGTCCTCCTCCTCCTCCTCCTCCTCCTCACTGGCATCCTCCCGCTCTTCATCCTCCTTCATTTGTTTAATCCTCTCCTACTCCTCCTTCTCTGTCATTCCCTTGCACATATGAGCTCCGTCTTCCTCCTCTGTGCGCCGAGCTGCAGATTGTTACTGGTTTGCATCTTTGCTTTTCACGAGAAATAAGAACCACATGAAAAATATTACGAGCGTTTTTTAAAAATAATAATAAAAGAGAGACAAAATAGAAGAAGAAGAAGAGAGGCCAGATGGAGACGAGCACACAGGCCAGGCAGCCGTGCTCCACTTTGCATTTAGGCAAAAACGCAGTCACGATAAAGAATTCATGACAAAGTGGCTAAATAATTACACACAATTTAATGCACAGCATAAAAGTCAGGGTGCTCGGCGAAGAAAAAAGTTGGGTTTAAGCTGCGTCTGTGCAGGTGGAGCGTCTTACCTTCCATGCATGTGTCAAATATAGACTGTGTACATCTGAAATGCCCAGGGCCCTGCGTTATAAATATAGCACACTGCCGGGGATGTGTGTGTGACAGTCGCTTCACCACCTCTTCTGCCTCCCACCCCGGTGGAATAAAAGAAGTCAGAAACACAGAGCTGGATGATACATATCCTTTATTTCCATTATCATTGCTTCAGCCACACTGTTACTTAACACATTCACCTAAATCCTGCAACCCGGTACAGCTGTCCTGACTGAAACAACCTCCCTGACTGAGCGACCGATTCTCAGCTTTAACCAATAAAAAAGTAAACCTCTTCAATAAATTATATATAAAAAAAAAACAATTGAAAATCAAAATAAAAGAAATAATACCAATCCCAGAAAGATAAATACAGCATAAACAATGTTATTTCATCATCGTTGGTTTTTGACCACAGAGATAAACAATTGCTAGGTCTCCATTTAGTCGTCATTAGTAGTATTAGTATCGAGTTCATTGTCAGATTTTTGCTTAAAGCATCACTTATATAATTTTTCATTGCATCAAGTTGACATCATTCATGTTAATATAAGCATGCAAACATGTTTCCCCATGACCATTCAGAACTGCACTAACACGAGAAGACAGTGAGAAAGAGAGAGAGAGAGAGAGAGAGAGAGAGAGAGAGAGAGAGAGAGAGAATAGCGAGGA
>JAPZDY010000009.1:3157763-3168803 GCA_029783645.1 Ctenochaetus hawaiiensis
TAAAAAAAAAAAAAAAAAAAAAAAAAAAAAAATATTGGCATGAATAAACTTCTTTTCTGATGAATTCATGTATTTGTATCACAGGAAAGAAAAACAATAGAAAAAAATAATAAAAATGAGGACCGTGACAAAAATCATGGAAGAGGGACACATTTCAAGGTTGCGTAACATGCTTAAACCAATGAGTCCGTCCTCTGTTTTTTTTCCCGCTCCTCTGACATCAATAAAGACCTTTTGGACGCTTTGTCGTCTTTTCCTCTTAAGTCCGAAACAAGAGGATACGTTGCCTGAAGAAAGGCGTCCAAAATGGCCACGAATCCACCGCGAAGGTTTTCGTCCTGCTAAGTTCTACGTGGGATGTTTTTTTTTTTCCCATACAGTACGGCATATACTGTACACCAACGTCGCAAAGAAAAATATCGACATAGTGATTTTCTTCTTTTATAGTCTGTACAAGGGCATGAACCTTTGGTCCTGGTTGAAATGACCGTTCTAGGTTTTTACTTTCCATTTTTTTAATCTTTTTTTTTGTATTCAAGAGAGAAAAGTATGTCACATCACACTCCTCCTAGATGAAATACTACACTAACCTGAAGCACACATGAACTACGCACATACTACAAACTCTGTGTGTATTCGTGTGTGTGTGTATGTATGTATGTATGTGTGTATGTGTATGTGTGTGAGTTCCAAAATTTACACGCAATATTTGTACCATAACTGTACCATTTAGTGTCTGCATGTGTTTGTAAATGTGTAGTTTGATGCTGAAAGTGTAGCCTGTGATGGATGTTGTTGTTGATGTTGTTGTTGTTATTGTTGTTTTGTTTTTTTTTTAATTCCCGGCTTGGTAAAGACGAGAACAGGACTTGAAGGATTCATTAGCAGGAGCAAAAACGGCACTAGCAGTCGGACACAAGCAGTGTCTCCACGTCTCTCTTTCTTTGATGGAGAGAATTATTCACAGATGAGAGGAAAGAAAGGAAAGTCTGGAGCTTGAGAGATGATAATGACCTGAGGAAAGAAGGGAATAAGAGAGAGAAGAGGCAGATTAAGCAAGGGAGAGACAGTTGGGGTGGGGGGTGTGTGTTAGAATATATAAACAGTATGCAGTACTGTAAGTTTGGGAGGAGGAGGAGGAGGAGGGGAGATGCATTACATAACCCATAACATCTAGATTATACAGATGCTTCTGCCTTGGAGCTCCTCTTCCTGACAGCTCCACAGCCTTCACTTTATCGCACACTCACAGTTAGGTCATGCTTTTAAAGACTCGACCAGCCTTCTGTGTAAATCTGATGTGAGAACATCTGCTGCACAGTTATGTGGCTGCGCTTTAAGATTCCAGTACAGCGAGTCCTGTTTACAGGCAGGAATCGAGGATGTATCGGGATGCACGTGGAATAACAATACACTTTCCAGTAGACTGTTGCCTAGAAAAAAAACATCCTACAGTATGTGTGAGAGCACGCTGATAAGATATGAAAATAAAATTTTTAAAAAAACGTCAGATACTCACAGTTTTAATCAGAGTGAGGGCTGTCGACCACGATGTGCGGCTTAGGGGAGGGCGTTGTAGCACTCTTCGACACGAATGTACCAATTGCTTTTTCCTGCAAGGAAAGAGAGTTTTGTTGCTTTTATTTATACCTAATGGCTAAAAAGAAACACTTCTTATACCTCCAGTTGAATTAAATACAATTTGTATATCATATCATATGTTTTTATCACTGCTGTTGCCACATAAAGCCACCTTATACTCGAGCACTACCACAACTACAATTACTGTTATTACTTCTGTACTTATTGCATCTAATTTCGTTGACTCAAATCCTGAACCTAAAGCAATTCAGGAAATTATGCTGATTTATTTTCTTGCTGAGATTTAGAGAAAAAAGATGCCACTCTCATTTGTGTATGGTAAATAAACCTACAGCCAGTTCGCTAAGCTTAGCATGAGGACTGGAAATCAGAGGGAAACAGTTCGCTTGGCTCGGTCCAAAGATAATAAGCTTATTTAATTAACATAATACCTCTCATTTGTTTAATCATTAAGCTTCAAAGCAAGTGTAAAAATGACATGTTGTGGTTTCACAGCGGGTAAGCTAAGGTAATCGACTGCTGGCGTTAGCTTCATGTTTACCATAGGGCTGAAGATGAGAGGGGTGAAAAACAAACAAACAAACAAACAAATAAACACTTCATATTAAGTCATATTTTGAGATATTGTGTATTCAGAGGACTATTTCCAGAGTGAACAAAAAGGAAACACTCTCATCTCTACATGGTAAATAAAGCTACAGCCAGTTTGCTTAGCTTAACATAAAGACCTAAAACAGAAACCAGCTAGCTTAGCTTAGCTTAGCCAAAAAAAACAGCAAAATGTGTCTACCAGCACCACTCAAGCTCATCTAATCAAGATATTACTTCTCTCCATCTTTTTTTTAATTTTTAATCTGTGGGTGAAGTGGCTAGTGTTAAAATAGACATACTGTTGTTAGACCTTAGCTAAGCTAACTGACTGCTGTCAGCGGCTTCATATTTACCATAGACCTATATGAGAGTGGGATCAAAGTTATTGTCATCTAATTCTCTGCAAGAACAAAAGCAAACGAGCATTAAAAACTTGCACAATTTCTGCTATTTTGTGATTCAGGTAACTTTTTCCAGAGTTAGAAGAAAACACTCTCATCTTTTCTTGCAAAATAAAACTAAGGCCGGTTTGCTATCTTAGCATAGCAACTCAAAACAGAAAAAACACAAAAATGTGGGTTACAACCCAGCAGAAGACCTAGTCTTTACTTTTAAAGTATTATGCACTGATATAGATTACATTTTTCCATTTTTTTAATGGAGACTCCCAGTTAGATGTTAGCAAAATGCAATAATGGCAATTAAAGCCCTGATGCCCTCCTCTTTCTTCACCCAAGCAGAGGGTTTCGTCCGGTCACATGAAAAAAGGTTTTTAAGGGAAAAAGTACTCTGTTCAGAATATGAATGTTTAGAATTAAATGCAACACTATGGGGAAGCTACAGAGGAATAAAGCAACATTAATCAAAAAAAAACAAAAAAACAAGAGACCAGCCCTTTAATTACCCAACAACGTATAAAGTATTTAATATTTGTTCCACATAGCGGCTCATTTTCCTCATTAAGTGCATCTAATTTAAGTAATTTAGTACTTTTTTTTTTTGCTAACACAAACAGTTTTACACAAATGTGAGACTTTTACTTGTAATGGACAATTTTCAACACCTAAAAAAAATAGTTTTATCACTGCTTCTTTGCTACTATCACTCCTCCTACTGCTGCTCCTTTAATCCCCCGCAACGATAACCATCAGATGATAAAATCACGTTGGTTAAGAGGCCCAGGACCGTCAGCAAAACACAACGTAACATATGTGATATTAGGTCATGTTCATGCATGCACAAACACACACAGTCACGCTCCCACACACACACACACACACACACACATGAACACACATGATCATATGCTCATTACCTCCACAAGCTGATGCCAGTGCTCTATTGGTTTGCGTGGATTGGCCAGCATGGCGGCCCAGTGCTCCCTCCCAGGACCCTCGGCTTCGCTGCCCACACGACACATCCCTATAACCTCGTTATGACCAATACTGACACGCAGCAAGGGATGAAAGCAAGGACGAGGGAGACGGAGAGTGAGAGAGACAGAGAAGAAGAAGGGAGAGGGGGTGGAGTGAAGGGAGAGCGAGGACATAATAAAGCAGGGAGAGAGAGAGAGAGACAGGGGCTTGTAAGAAACAGGCAGAGAAAGTCTCATTTATCAACCCTGAGCACTGGGAAAAGAGTACAGCGGCTGAGGAACGATACTGAATAGCAGCTTGCAAACACACAGAGCCCTGCATAAATGCTTGATGTCAGCGGGGAAGCAGGCACGAGTACAAACATACAAAAGCACACACCTATGGAGATGCCAAATGGAGGGCAGACTACATAATAGGGAGGCGGCGCATCTATACACAAACACATCAACCAGCCAAATGTTGCTGTAAGCGGCAGACAGAGAAACACTGGCAGGGTTACACTTCTTTCTTCGCCATTAGCATAAATCATGCTTATTCATGAGGGGGGCCCGTCTATGTAAAACAGGGAGCGTCCACCAGGAGGCTGACTCATGAGGGAGCCCTCATCATGTTCGACACAGACGCGACACCATCAAAAAATGCCAGAGCCCAAAAAGTAACAGCAAACATTACACTGCATGTGCAAACACACGTTCAGCGAGCAGCACGCACTTCACAGTAACGAGCAGTTTCATCTTAAAGCCCCCAAAGCTACGATATAACAACATCTCAGTCTGCTCACCAGTCGTAGTCCATCACCGCGATGATGATGGACACGCTCTCTATGTTTTCGTTGGGAATGTCAAACACCAGCGCCTCGTTGTACGTCGGGTTCAGGGTGTTTTTCTTAATGGACGTCTTCCTCTTTTTTAGCCTTCGCCCGTCACAGATCAGAGAGGCCTTCACATACGGATCTGAAGGGAGGACAAATGGCAAGACAAGGGAGATGGGAAGGGATGGGAAAAGATGGGGAGTAGTGATGGAGAAAAAAAAAAGAAAAAGTGAGGAAGAGAGTAGGTTGAGAAGCAGCAGAGAGGAAAGATAGAGGGGAACAGGAAAAAGAGGGGGGAGGAAGCAGAGAGAAAAAGATAAAGGGGGACTTCTGCAAACGCTGTAAGGTATTATGCTCACAGGTATCCTCGTCTGTAACACATAAAAGGCATGAAAATCAAGTCACCTTGGCAAAGCTGGATTAAGAACACAAAGGTAGAAAAGCGGCACAGGTTGAATCACTTCAGTTATCCATTCAACATGTGCAGCTCAGTGACAGCAGCCAGGAAAAACACACACACACACACACAAACACACACACACAAACACAGACGACTCAGTTTTTATGGTGCAATTTTGAACATCTTTCAGGCGCTGCGATCATCTCGGGATCACTGCGGCGATAACAACGGCATGTGGTCATTATCATCTGAGAACTTAATTAACGTGAGAGGGAATTTCTGTTGCAATCGCAAAGTCTTTAAGAGAAAAAAAAAAGAAAAAATAAAGCTTTTTTAAAACGCCTTTGCTAATTCAATATTAGCATTAGCGGTGACATTTAGTGTTTGTCGGTCTCGCGGGTAAAACTATTGCTGTTTTCTGTCTTTTTCTGCAGACAAAAAAAACAGCTACACCTGCAGCTAATTTGGCATCAAAACAAATTATATTATAACAAGTTTTTACTTGTTGTGTTTGTAACAAATTAACTTTAGAGCTTCGTCGTAATTTATGCACAATGTGTAATCTCTCCGTCTACTTCCTGAAGAAAAAAATCTCCCCTCAGATTCAATCTTGTGATGCTTGTTGCATTTTAGGAATTCTTTAGCAAAGATTTGCAGTAATTTCCTCCTTCCTCTGGTTCTGCTTCACTTAAAGATTTAGTGGGGTTTTGAAAAAAAAATCTTTCTGTTATAAATTCTGTGCAAACTTGTTGGTTTTACTCGCAGGATGAGGGAACAGTAATAGTAATAGAAGTAAAAGCGAGAGAGTTTTACAGCAAATGGGCCGTCGCATCTCTCCATCAAAAAAGCAACATACTGGATCTTGCAGCTGCATTGCATTCTGGTCCATTGTGGCTGCTGTCTGCGGAGACGGCATGGCATTAAAGTTACTCTTTTGTTCAGAGAATCTGCTTTCATGTCGGTTATATTTCTGCATGTTTTGCCAGTTATCACCCAGACTACGATTAGAACCTGAAGGGAGTCGAGAAAGCAATCACAAGAAGCTGTTTTCAGACACTGTTAAGTCTGTTCTCGGTCATATTTTTCCTTTTAATGAGTTTCCACTCAGATTGCTTGCTTAAGGTCTTGCAGCAGCATGAAGTGTGTGTGTGTGTCTGTGTCTGTGTGTGTTAATCCTTTACCTGAGAAGCCAGTCAGATCCATGGCTTTGAGGTTGGTGGCCTTGATGATTGTAGCAGTGAGCCTGCCTGCAGTGGGCAGGTAACACAGCGAGAAATTAAGCTCCCCGAGATCAGCCTTCTCCTGTAGGTCAACACACACACACACACAGACAAGACACACACATACAGACAGGGATCAGAAATAGAGCTGAGACGCTTAGATCCCACACACATGGCTTCAGAAACAGAGTCAGACAGAAAAAAACTCTAACTGACTGTTAGCCTTTGGTTTCCGCTATGATTGTCTGCGGCCAGAAAAGAGCAACATCTGTGACTGACGACGGCTTGACAGCAGCCGTTCTAATGTGGACAGGCAGAGTGTTTAGGCGGAGGGGAGGCGCCGTCACTGTAAATGAATCATATGCCAATCCGTCCATGTCCCCGGGTAAAGGAAAGTGTTAAGCAGAGGCGATGATTCTCCAGGCTTTTATATCTCCCCTCCTTTGCTTCTAACTACTGATCTTCTCGCCGCCTGTGGTCTCGGTGGCACCACGGTAACGACACCGATGGTGCTCAGGTCGCACCGTGGAATGATGACTCCTTAGTGGCTCTTAGCCTCACTAATCAATACTTCCCTCGGCGAAACACTAAAATACGCTGAAAGGCTGATGCTTCAAACTTATTTAATAAATGAAACGTCCATGCCAAAAAAATTTTAAGGCTTTGCTCTGTCTAATTTGCTAATAGCCTTCTATGAATATTTCATATAAATCTACTTGGACTCCCGCCTGATGAAAAGTTTGGATGTGGCCAGCGGTGCCTTTCCAGTAATCTCTCTGGACTTCGCTGTGCTGTGTTTTTACATGGCAAGACTTTAAATGAATCAGATAGTTTTGAGCCTGCAACATCTCTGAATCTTCTCTGTACAGTTTGGATTTGATCTTCAGACAAACAACAACAACGCACATGCTTATTTGAGTTAGAAATGAGGAAGGTTTGATTGCTAATACCGCTAAAAACACAGATGCTGCTCTCTCTATTGCGCTTATATTAAGATGCTATAATAAAGCGGTGTAGTGCACAGTGTACGCCACCAGAGGGAGGTAACTGATGGAACAGGCAGCTGAGCAAGATTCAAGGAAATCGTTCATAAATTAGTGAAAAAAAAATTCCTTTTACAGAGGTGAGCAAGCCAAATAGCTAAAATTTTATGCACTTTTTGAATCAAGAAAGCTGCAGCTAAAGATCGTAACACTTCAGTCCTCCACCTCAGCAGAAAGTCTCATCAGGTCCTCCAGCAAGAAACAAATCAGGAAGGGTGCTTATTAACTATTTATTTGTTGGCAATAAGCATTTAAACCCAGCAAGACTCGTCTAAGTCATCTAATTGCATATTATACACACACAGCATTGTAAGCGAAACACAGTTAAGCTTTTACTTTTAAAACCCCCACAGACTCACTCTGAGTCATGCACAGACAAAAAGAGAATTATATTTTGAATCCTGTAACTAAAAACTTGACCACTGCAGGATAATCACTTAGCTGAAGGCATTGGAATAAGTTCATGTCTGAATTTAAATTCATTTTTCTGTCTTTTTTTCTTTTTAAGTTTTGCCATTTAAAAAAAACCTTTTTGCAACTTGAGATTTTTCCATCATCTGAACGTCTTTTCTCAGGATCACATCATCTCTCAGGACGGAGGTGTGATTGATTCCATCACAGCTCGACCGAATGCGTCCTCCTAAACCTGAATGTTCTGGTTTGCTTTTTCATTTTGAATTTTCGGCGTCTGAATTCCACAAATCCAATGTGAGAAATCTTTTATTTGGACTTGACTTGAATTTCCTGATCGAAAAAAGACCAGAGCTGAACTGAAATTCAGAAAACTAGGTAAAACCTTATGGATATTGAACATTTCAAGCTGTGTTGCACTAATTTCATTTGCTGTCACCTTTGCTGTGACTGGAGGAGGTGACCAACCTGCAAATTGTTTACATGTCATCTACATGTAAACATCCTAAATAATATTTTAAAGACTTAATAATTTATCACACAAAGAATCTGAATTCTAAGATGTGCTTTTACGCCTCTGCATCCTCTGCCAGCTGTTTATGTGACACATTTCACACATTCTGTCAGCATTTCCACATATTGTTCATATTCACACATCTACTAACACGTGCACATTTTGGTGTTTTATATTCACCATTTGGCTCCAGACTGCTGCACAATTTTTTTCTGTTTTTTTGTTTTTATTTTCCATGTATTTTCTCATCCTCCAAGCTGTAAATCAGATTCATCTTCCTATCATGGATGCATGCATTTCCACTTGAAATCTCCAATTGAAACTGTCACTTGTGTCATGTTTGATAAGCTCCGCTCCTGGTTCTGTCCTATTTATCACTGCTTTTTGCAGCTGCAACGGCCTGATATCGCCAGAAGGCTCATTCAAATTTCATCTACTCTAATCTAACGTGGTCATCTCCTAAAATGAATGCGATTATTTTGGGTTCCTTCTGCCGCAGAGCCTCGGCCGTGACTTACCGCGGTCCCCTCCACGATGTCCCTCCAGACGGGCTTGTCCCCGCTGCCCTCGCTGAAGTCCAGCAGGTTGTCCACCACGACCTGGCCGATCAGGTCGTGTCTGGAGAAGCGGTCGAAGTCGTACACGGAGAAATGCAGCTTCCTGGAATGTAGCTCGTTCAGCGGCACGCCGAACTGAAACGTCTCGTTGAACACCGGGTTTAAGGTCTTTCTGTGAACCTGAGACACAAACACACAGAGTGGGGAGAATTTACACTTCCAGAACATTACTGTCAAAAAATTACAAATAAATTAAACTGTACATACATAATACCAATGAAATACGCACTGGGTAGGTACAAGGGAATAAGAACAGGGAATAAGGGACAGTGACATTATTTTACAGCCTGCATACCCTGTAACGACACTATAATTACAGTGGAGAGGGAGTAACAGGGGACTAGTTTCTTTTACAGCCCACATACCTCACATCACACTGTAATAAGTACTGTAATACATTTTCAATACTTTGCCGTGATTGTAAAGTTCTGTCATTAAAATTGATGGCCGTTACCTCAGCTACGATTACTCATGAATGCGCTTTATCTAATTTATGAATAGCCCTTTCTTTAACTGTTGATCCTCAGCTGTGATGAAAGCAAATCAGCCTTTTCACATCAAGCTTTAAGGGGGAATTTTCATCTATATTTTAAAAAAGATAATAACACAAGAACTGTATGAGAAAATGCATTTATTAGGGTTAGTAAATAATCCAATGATGAATAGCAAGTTGAAAAAAAGACAACGGTTTCAACATTTACATGTTTATAAGCAGGATTTAGCCGACTGAAGTGGCTTTAGTGGATCACAGGTGATCTGGTGGATGTGAACAGGTTTTCAAGGTGGTTTTGGTTCCACTGTAACATCAGTTTTAAGCAAATGGGTTTGAACAACGTACATATAACGTTTCTATAGCTTCAGCTGCAGAAAGATGTCCTTCTCACCAAGCTTAGCCTGATGTTTTGTTTCCCAGCAATTTGTGATTTAAAACATTTTACACATTCATCTTTCTGAAAACAGTAAATATGTCATTATTTTAAAAATGTATTTTAACCACATTTTAATATGAACACAGTTTTTCTGCCTGGTCACTCAACCTTCTTCTCACACATTTACATACTGTTCTCTGAATCTGACGGTATTTCATTGATTACATGTATAAACTGAATACCTACCTGGTATTTGTCTGCAGGAATCTTGAGCATCAGCAGAGGTATTTTTCTAGTTTTGCCTCAGTCTTTGCCCAACACGTAACGTCGTTTATTAATTTCAAATTTTTGATGATGCATTCCAGTCACATTCCAGAGCCGAGGGTTCCTCAGAAATAACTTCAGGCCAGATTTTGAAAAACCCAGCAGGTTGTTTTACAACGCTTGATGCTGTTTTGAAGATGCGTGGAGAATCCTCAAAGACCCTTGTGCCTTGCTGGTATGAAAAACATTCCACCGGTTGCACTGTCAAATACATTTTCAACTTGTTTTACAAGGTGAGACTGTATTTCTTTGACCAAGCAAAGTGGATATTTTTCATAGCGGCAGATCAGGGAGTCACCGAGGATCCTTGACACGTCTTTAAAAAAAAAAGAAGTGCTGTCAAAAAGCTTGCTGGATTTTTTCAAAGTTTGTCTAACAGCTTTTATCTATGACTCATATGAAGCATCAGCACATAAATGTCTTTGTTAAAACTAATTTTACCAGTGTTACACAAAAGTGGAGCCATATTTTGTCCAAATACTTTTTCTTGAAAGCAGTTTTCAACATAAACTTCATGTTTTCTTTCTTTTTTTTTGCACTAACTGACTTCTCATGTCTGTGTTGTGAGGTGACCAGATGTCTCATGTTGTATCCTGAATCAGTCCTGTTTTTTTACCCAAAAGTTCGATTAAACACGAGCTCTGAATCTTATAGTTAGTTATTTAATGTTTTAGTCATGAAAGATTAAAGAGGCTCACTGATTGTTGCAAAGTATTCTTTTGATGTTGCCCACAGATGGGCACTGTTCAGGCTCTCCAGCTGGGACTGCAGCCTTTTAAAATTTAAAGTCCGTATTCTACATGAATTATGGCTAGCGTGGGTTTTTTTAGTCGTGTACAGTCGCGCTGCAGGCAGGAAGCCACGGAGGAGCGATCTGACACATGTGGTTGAGACAGATGTGATGGGCAGCGATGAAGTGATGAAAAGAGAAAACTTAAATTAATTTCATGTAAAAGATTGTAACTTACAAAATGTGGCATGCAGCAAAATATGAATACACAGTCTTTTCTGTTTAATGTTTACTGTTTGTTGACACTAATTATAATGCACTATAGGCCACGCCCACTATTCCTATGTGGCCACGCCCACCCTAAATCCCCTGTCCTTAAATTTAATCCATTCTCAGCTCATCACCCTGCTGTTATTTTTCTTCTAATCAGTTCCTCCAGGAATTTGCGATGTTGTGATCGCAACAATTAACAAAAATTCAACCAATCTCCGTGAATTCTGCGCGACCTTGCAATTTTGTCCAATCACCGCCA
>JAPZDY010000009.1:3178092-3189672 GCA_029783645.1 Ctenochaetus hawaiiensis
GCAAAATTGCACTAAAAAAAATCCGCGAAACAGCGAGGCCGCGAAAGGTGAACCGCGTTATAGTGAGGGACAACTGTGTTTGAATCAATTTTCTTTAATGATTACTAGGTTTTCTTCTGTGTCCATCCACAATTACATCTACAGTTTGACAAGAAAAAAACACACAACCAACAACAGCCACACTTGACTGAAAAATGCACAAAATGCACACACACTCACACTCATTCAAAGCAGGTATACTGACCGTGAGGTGACCTGCTGCTGTGAATGAGCGTTGGGCAGGTCTTTATGGGGCTGTGCTCCGACCTCTGAGTTGGGGACATCTGGAGACGTCTGACTCAACTTCAGAGTCCCTACGAGGGAGAAAATGGACAAAAGCAGCCTTATGACTCATCTTTCTTTCATCAATGCCATTGTGGACTTAGTCATTTTTTTTGTTTGTAATGCAGGGTCTGCATTATTGATCGCATTGATTGCATTGCATTGATCAAACAGACTGTGATTTATCCAGCGGAGGGAAGGGAAGGAATGAGCAGACAGATTTACATTAGCAGAACATGAGCCGGCATGAAAGACATAAACTACAAAGAGATGTGAAGGGAGGAGCATCCAGCTGCAATAAAGCTAGCAAACATTTGACTGTGAGTTATGATAAACAACCTGCACCAGCGTTGACAGGCAGCGTAAAACAACACCAGAATGAAAACTCATCGCTGTTTCATCAAATCAGGTTCTAAAAACCTCTGACATCAGTTTATAATGCCTGCTGTCTAAATATGAAAACTGTGTCTCGTTTAAATAACTGCTTTGTTGTGTGCTTGTTCAGATCAACTGGCTGATTCCCAACAGTTTTTGAATTTAATGGTTCAGAGAAGGAAAAGTCTCACTCTGAAATCATGTGACACTTCTAGTTTTGCAGAATTTTCCAGGTAACAAAAAATGATTTTACTTTGACAAAATGTTCTATGTCTTTGGTGATCCGTTCAATCATGTTGTTAAGCACAAAAACACACGGGGCAAAAAAAGATATAATCATGAACTATCAGATTTTTTGGGTTGGAAAATTTAGTCACAAAAAAATCCCGTAAAGAAAATAGGGCTGCAATTTCAGGTAATTTAAACCTCTTTAAACCGGCTTTGAGCTGCAGTTTACCTCTTCCTGCATGACCAATAATGTGAAACAAAAAGAAAAAGAAAAAAAGAAAGAAAATGTATTATTCCTTGAATGTAGAACAACTGAAGGAAAACCCATTTATATGTACAGTAATGGTCAGAATTCATCACACTGTTGCTGCACAGATAAATTATTTTTACTGTATGTAGGTGTAAGTGTATTAAATCCAGTTCTCTTTAAGTATTAAAATGAAAATTTATTGGCCGCTGTGTTACATTACTCACACTGGGATTAAGAAATGTCTGTGAGCCTGAGCAGCCTCTCACCTGCATTGTTTGGGTAGGAGTCCATGTCGAGGTAGGAGTGCTCCTGGGTCTCATGAGGCCCTCCAACCACACCTCCGACCTCTCCCCTCTCCAGCCCCACCAGGTCAGAGAAATGGGGGTGATGCTGGCCCTGATGGCCCAGGGAGGGGTAGAGCGAGGACGAGGAGTGGCCCTCCTTCCTCTGCAGCAGCGGCGGTAAGAGCGACGAGCCGCCGGTGCCTCCGAGGCTTCCGACGCCGGCGCTTCCGGGCAGCAACCCCGACGTCAGGCTCAGACCTCCGCCCTCTTTGTCCCGCCATGGCAGCCAGCAGAGCTTCCAGGACACGAAGAGGGAGACGGAGAGGAGGACGATGCCACAGAATGTCACGATGACCGACAGCAGACTGACAGAGATCTCTGCAGGGGACCAGAAGGAGAAGAAGAAGACATGAAGGGAAGAGGGAAGAAGGTGAAGAGGTGAACAAACAGAAGAGTCAACTGTTAAAAAAAATAGAAAAACAACGACACCCACATTGATGTCTCTATGCAACATCATCCAGCATTTCCTTACAGTTATTAGCTTTTTAATCTGTGAAGGCTTAAAGACTGTATCTGAGGGATGGGTGGGGGGAGGGGGAGGCGTGTGTGTGTGTGGGTGTGTGTGACTCATCCAAATGAAAAAGTGTACAGAATAAAAAAGAAAGAAAAAAAAGCGCCGTTTCAGCACCAGACTGCCGGACAGTTCCAGCAACAGCTTCCAAGAGAGCAGCGATGGAGGAGAGTCGACGTCAGCTCGGCAGCTCGACAGCAAAGGGAACTTTTGCACCTCTGTTTACGACCGCACGTGTCAAAGCCGATGAAACGTAAACTCATGTCGGATTCATAAATATGTAAACAACCCATGAATATTTATATATAAATAGACTAAATATACAATGAATATTTATAATTATCCTGAGCCATTTGAAGTCTTCTTATAAATAGCCTTTTTTTTCAGGTCTGATGACTATTTTAACAAAAGGACCAATCAGAGTCCAGAATGAACTCAGGCCCAGAGCCCTGAACATCAATATTCATGGGCTGAAAGTCCACCGAGAGGACTCATTACGATACAGAGCAGAGTATTCTTCCCCACCTTGCAGCATCTCACTGGAATGTTTACTTCTCACCATTTCGGGCTCCGTCCCGACCAGAGGGCCACCGATGAATTAACAATCCTTCCTGTCTGCAGGCAGGCCAATCATCACCTTCGTGTAGAGCGGCACTGTTTTTTTACCACCACAGCAAAACGTTTCCTAAAACCCCCCCACCACCACCACCACATGCACACATTTTCCTTCA
Organism: Ctenochaetus hawaiiensis; assembly: GCA_029783645.1. NCBI lineage: Eukaryota > Metazoa > Chordata > Actinopteri > Acanthuriformes > Acanthuridae > Ctenochaetus > Ctenochaetus hawaiiensis. Next base: position 3,180,853 of record JAPZDY010000009.1, read on the forward strand.
ATTTACTCCAATTCAGAGCGTCTTTATGGGCATGACAAAGACATAAACACTGTTAAATCGCACAAAAAAGAGAATGAAATTTTATCTGCAACAGGCTGACAACAAGACTGAGAGCAATGAGTGAAAACAAGACAACAGCAGCCAATCCTCCAGCCCAGGGGTACATCTTCTGGAATTCAGCTTGCCTTCTGTCTCCAAAAGCCCTCCCTCTTTTTTCGCTTTTTGCTTTCTCCTCTATATAATCCCCTCAAACACCCCTCATTCCTCGCTGTCATTTCTTTTCCCATGCTGTCTGCCTCTGCACGCTCTGACTTTATTCCTCTCCTCAGCGACTGTCTCTTTGTTCGTCACCCCTACCTTCTCACAGTTCTCCCCTTCCTCTGCCTCCTCTGCCTCCCTCTCTCTCTCTCTCCTTGAATGAATTATTCATCAGTCTGTGTATGTCATTAATCAGCACTTGTTCAAAAGATATGATTGGGGGGCCGCGAGGGTGGGGGATGGGCGAGGGGACATCGATCTGTCTCAGCGGAGAACACGACGGGGTGGAAATGTGGAACAAGGTATGGGGAGGGAGAGAGAGAAGAAGGAACAAGAGCAAGGCAAAAATAAAACACAATGAGGGAGGAGGGTAAACTGATGGAGTGAGGGAGAGAAAAGAGTGCAAAAGGAAGGTAGGAAGAGGTAGAAAACATCAAGAAATGTAGGATAGTAGTGATGAAGGGGAATGGAGGTAAAGGAAAAACGATCCAAACCACAGAATAGCCGGCAGGGCCATGAGAGACAGGGAGACAGGTTGAAAATAGATTGGTGTGCATGTTGAAAAAGACATATAAGCTGACTGGGTTTATTCTCCCCCTTTTCATTTCCTCGGAGGAGCAAAAGGTGGAGGAAGAGGAAGTGGGAGGGGGGGGATTGATAAAGTCGATGCAACTACTTCGCCATGTGTGAAAGAGTGGAAACAAAAAAGGCATCGGCAGAGAGAGAAAGACCTCGGGAATAGAGAGCTTGAGGAAAACAAGCTGACAGTGATTTAGAGCAAAACCTAAAGAGAGGAGGGGTTTTAAGGATGAGAAAGGTTAATGTATTGATCTAGAAGGGTGGGGGGAAAAAAAGCAAGAGGCAGATGAGTAGTTTGAGTGGGGTTGACAGATCAGGGTGCACTGATAAGACACGGCTGTGATCAAACGTGCGCTGGGACTGTCGGGGGCCAAACCACCCTCGTCCATTTGTCTCTCTTAAGGGCAGCCGCTGTACCTTCCCGAGGACTGATCCTACCAGAGATCCATCGCTAATCCACAAAGCATAAAAAGCAACTCAGCGGGCAGGTAGGTGGGTGGGGTAGGAGGCCTCTGAAGTGCACCGCGAACAGGGACTGACACTCCTTGTCAATCAGCGACTGATGCAAGCCCACCGGGACTCGTACATTGCTCTACATCAAACACATCTCCGCTGCTTACACAAGCCGTTCGCTGACAGCTTTCGGCGGTCGCAATCCTCGGAGGGGCTTGGAGACTTCCGTCAGCAAACACCGAAAAATAACAGCTGCTAAGCGAGAGGCCCAACGCCTAAAACCGTGGTGTGACATTTCTTCACAGTGCCGTCCAAATCTCCAGAGGCGACATGCAGCCAATCCAGGCTAATCTACACTGAGCCACAGATATCCATGCTAATCTGCATAACAGCACATTGCACTTCCAAATGCTTCAATGAGAAACCACACACAATACTCTGCACACAATATACTCCCGGTGAAGCATGATGCATCTATGCATTGTGGTAAAATGAAAAAAAAAGTACATATACAATTCAGCTCTGACACAAAAATCACATAATTCTAACGAAATTCTTATGGGGCTCATAAAGACATAAAAGGGATGGGATGGACTTGAACTATAGCCATTTCAATTTAGCAGATTAATATTTCATAGTTTGTTGTCCTAAGTGCACAGAACCTCTAATTACCTTGAAACATGAGCACTCCTCTTCACATTTTTCTTCTCATACTTAAAAATATATCATGATTTATGTTGCTGTACCTGTTCGCAGTTGACAAGCAGAACTGAAATTTTTCTACTGAAGGTTCTCATGGATAATATTTTTTGGCAAATAATCTGATTTTCACTGCCTTTATGAAAAAACGCACCATATTATCAGATTTCTGTCTAGTTCTTTATTCTTGTCAGGGTGTAAAAGCCTGATTCAAAACCATTAAAGGATACTGAAATTCAGATAATTCCTTCTGAGCAGATGATCAGTGTCTTAAAGGTATTCCCCAAATCTTTTCAGTATCAAAGAAATCAAAACACACCCCTGTAGGCTTTAAAGATGTCTATAAAATTCATGGATTCGCAGAGTATGGCAGCTGTTGTCTGTTAGGATATAAATTAAATTATAATTTAAAAATCCAAGCCAATTGTGGTAATGTTTTTAATGATGGAAACAGTGTTCATATTGACAGATGGAGTGGTTTATTTTGCAAGAGATGTCTGAGTGGTAACTATAGATACTTTAACACTTGTTCCTCATAAAAATTTTTTATATTTTTGGAGCACATTTAAGCCAACTTGAGTCAAGCTAACAACAGCCTCTGTTCAGGATGAAGGAGTAAACTATCATTTACAAAATCTACATAATAGATTTTACAATAGAAGGGAACTTTGTGGGTAAACAATTGCTCTAAAACAGGCTGAGGGAAGTTAAACTGTGTTTTTTTTTAGCCAGTGTCGTGGCACTGCAATGTTGGTATACTTATTTGTAGGTATTGTTATAAAATTTTTTAGCCATTCATGCCCACTTTGAATAAACTGTAATCACTTTGATAATTCCCAAATTTATCCAGTGAATTAGTTTATCAAATTTCCTTCAGTCTCAGTTGTACATCTTTTTTATTTCTAATTAGCAAATGTTAGCATGCTAACACATTAATCTGAGATGGTGAACTTGGTAACTATTACACTTACACAAAGTGTGATGATGTTAGCATTAGCAGCGTAAGCATATTAGCATGCTAACGTTATGTTAGCCTAGCTGCTAGCATAGCCGGACATCTCCGAAAAACCGCCACAGCAGTAGACGCGCGCCACATCAGTTGCCTAGCAACGTGATTAGGCGTCCGTTATTCCTCACCCTCAAGAGTCCAAGGCTGTGGCTCGTCTTTTCGACATTTCGGTAAGTAAAGTAATACTTTTTTATTCACTAACAACTAACAATTAGAGCTAAAAAGCGGTAGCTGCCACGGAAGCAGAGACGAGCTGCTACGGAAGCCGGAATTAGTGAATGCACGGAATGCACGCGTTTCTTCGGGGGCGTCGAAGTTGGAAATGAAAAATAAACAAGCGGCAACTGGTGTGGAGGTCTTAAAAAATCAATACAGTCGGCTGATTTGGGGTTTCTGTCTTAAGCTTCGCAATTTACAGTGACATTATCATTTCAATACACTTTACGTGAAGCTCCAGGTGTGTCTTACCTGTGTCAATCGGTCTGTTGCGACCCCTCAGCAGGTAGCTGAACTCCTCGCAGCGCTCGCTCTGGCTGTATCCTCTCGGGGAGTTGAAGCAGAGCTCCTCCACCAGCACCAGCGCCTTCTTACACAGGTCTTCATCCCAGTCCCCCGACATCCTCCAATCCGCATCGCACTCTCACCAGCAGTCAGCCAATGACAGCGCAGCTCTCGCCGCCCACACCTATCGGACGGCGCTCGGGTGAACAGAGTGTTGGCCCGTCCACCTTTTATTACAAGGTGTAAACTGAGAAAGAGGACGCCGAGGAAGCGGAGAGGGCAGCGGGGATGAAGGAGGAACAGGAGGGGCTCTGCAGGGTGTCTTGGTCCGGATCACAGAGACCAGACTGACGCGCCCATGTGAGACTGAGCGACACCCACCCCTCTCAATTTTCCCTGGAAGAGATGAAGGGAGAAGAGAAACTGGCAACGTGAGTGTGTGAGGACATAAAAGTGAACAAATCAAGTTTCTGGCAGGTTGGTCACCTTGACCATTTAAGTGAGAACGCTGATGCCAAAACCATCAGTGTGTCCCTGATAGATCATTGGCTCCAGTGCTACATTAAATCCTTTAGAATACTCTTTGAACAGTGATGCTAGGCAACTGGTTTCTTGGAGGCTCAGTTGATCTTGTTACAACTACATATAAAGTTTAGTTTTGTTTAGAATGGCAAACTTTTTCCTCAAAGGTTTATATGTTTTATGTGAAAACAAAACACTTTTTCTCATTATCACTTATCTAGCGATTAGCCACACTGGCGAGTCTCCGCCGCCACCACAAACCACAGGCCTGACTGTTAGTAATTTTTCTTATGTTTGGTTAGAAAGTACTTCCAAGCATTAAAAGTTGATATGAGGTCTGTGGATTATCCTCATTTACTGAGGCATAATTTCTTTCCAGACACATCGCTGTTGCATTTTCTTTAAACATTATATTTTCTGCGGCTTTTAGGACCACAAATGAATTTCTGTTTACTTCTGCTGGAAAGGGCTGGCAACAAGAGGCTCCTGGGCAAATAAAATCACCATAAGGTCTATGTGTGTGTTTGTGTGTGTGTGTCCTGCCAGGAGACCTATTCCAATTTTGAGTCTAAACTTAACACTTGAGGTACAAATAAACTGTTTTGAATTTAAATTAATTAAATTTAAAAGCAGCCAAAAGCTGCGTAGGATTAAGTGTTAATACTTAGTGGGTTTTACACTATAAGAAATCCTCTCATGTTACATTTAATTTTAACACACTACATGTAGTTTCTGCCACTAGAGGTCTCTCTATCGAAACAATGATATCAAAACACGTAGATCGATGAAGCCATGAATTAGCATTGGATCATGGGATTTGTTTATGTCCTTGTTTAGCAAAGAATCTCAGGCAGAAATGTTCACAGATGAGAAAATGTAGTTAAGTTTGATTCACATAACATTTAGACACGATAGTTAATTTGCATACTTTGGGAGATCAAGTAGAAAAATAAATGTACCTCCGTGTAGCTAAAAACATGAACCTTGCTACAGCGACAGTGCTAAGATATTATTTTTATTTTCAAAAATGTATAAATGAAAAGACTATTTTTCAGTTTCTCTTACTTAAATGTCAATCTTCATACTTTGAAAAATGCCAGATGCTTCAGTCTTCACTCAACAGGGTGCCTGTTTTAAACTGCAGCCAACCCCGCAGTGAAGGTTTTGTTGCGTAATACTGAACAATAGGTCAGTCATCCCCAAACTTCATGCAGTATTTCAAAGCAAAACACTTCTTACTGCAATAACAGAGTAATCTAGATAATAATTAGCTCTCTTGTTGACCACAAATATGCTGGAGATAGAACAAACACTGTCTGAGTAAAGGAGACTGAGCTCTGTTTTTTTCTTTTATTTGTAATGGCATTTTATGTTTTTTCAAATTATTCAACAGATTCAGTCTGTTGGCTTCTAGAGCCATCAGCCACCTCAGATTTTGCTTCATATTTAGCTTTATAGATCCATTGCACTGAAGAAAAAAATTCAAAATGAAAACATTTCTCTAGCTTTACTAATGTCATAAAGTCTTGGGTTGTGTGTTTTACCTTTATTGAACTTGACTTTCGAGGTTCTGGGCCATGTTGAATTTGCGAGCCGGAGCGGAGACACTCTACATGTAAAATTTTGTTTACAAATAGATTTGGCCGAGGAACAGGGAGTTATGCCTGCAGTGCATGCATAACCTTTAGCTTGTTATTTTCCTAATGTTTCCAAGACCTGAAACGGGGAGCCTGCAGACAAGTGACTTTACTTTCGCTGTGAGAACAGAGTTGAGCTCTCGGTCATCTAACTCCAGCTGTAAACGTAGGGATGCATCTGTTTCCGCTGTCTCTCCAACACATCAGCACGAATCTCTGTCACATTTGTGGAGACTCTTTTGAAGCTCTCCAACATCACCTGAAGAAACAATTAGAGGTCAGTTAGTGATGTGGAAGACAAAGGACAGCAATAAAGGGACAAAACCACATCAAGATTTGAAGGACTACAAAATCTTCTCAAACTTCAGATGTAGGTATAATTAGAAGTATTAGTATGAGTCTGAGAATCTGAGGAGAAACCAGACTTTCTTAGCATAACGTCTTTATTTTTGAACTCATTCTGTCTAAATAAAAGCAGGTCAATGCCTAAACTCCAGTTTCTCACAGTCTATGAGTCTCCAGGGACTCTGACTGAGAAGAACGTATGCAAAGCTGTGTCTAATAATACAGATCTGTTGCAGAAACTTTGGCATTGAAGATGTCTTGATAAAAGTCTTGCACTAGCCATGCTGTCACTTGCAAACATGTTAAAGCTGAGAGGTCAGCTCACTTTTCCACCCAGCTGTTTCGTCCTGTGTGGAAAAAACGGACCCATTTCTTAAGGAAGGTGCCTTGTCGGACAGAGGAAGGACTATTGATCATTTGATGCATGTTGCTCTGTAAAATGTCAGCGTCAGTCTTCACGTATTGAGTGGCATCTCCCGGGCAAAGTGATACTTATGTGTCCATCTGTCTCCCTCCAGTCAATCAATCACCGCATTAAGCAAAGACGTGTTTCACTCTTGAAACAAGAAATGCCTCCACTCCCTTTCTAGTTTTCTCCGACTCGTCTTGAAGACAGAAACACGCTTTTCCTCCTCTCTTGTTCGCCCTTTGCCTCTTCTGAGAAGCTGATTGTCACATAAGGATGGTCTGTCAGTCGAAGGGAAACTCAGATAATGCAGAGTCTATTTATCTGTCCATCTCAGCACGGCCTGTTGTAGAAAAAGGGTTTGGAAATTAGCGAATCAAAACGTCATTCAGACCAAACAACCTACACCAGTCTTCTTCTTGCCCCCCCCAACCACCACTCTCTCCCATTAAGATAGTAAATCTGTCTGAGTGACTTTAAAAACCCAGGATATCTCAATCTGAGGAATGGCTGTCTGGCACAAAACTGGCCGCCTCAAATGCCAGCGAGAGCATCAGGAGGGAGGGAGAGGCGAAGAAGAAATGGAAGAGACAGGCAGACAGAAAAAACAGAGAAAGAGGGAGACGTCGAGAGAGAGCGAGAGGGGGATAAAAGAGATTCTGACGTTAAATTGGTGGCGAGACAGATAAAGAGGAAGGAGAAAACTGGAGCAGAGAGGGATAGAAAAGAAAAACAGGGAGCTGGCATCGAGGGTGACACAGCAACAATGGTAATCAAGGGTTTGGGGATGCAATTTACTACAAGCAAAATATTTACAGAGACTGGTTATTCACAGATAAATATACCGTCAGAAACCCGTTGACAAATCATTTCCTCTCTCATAGTGCCATGCCCAGGAAGGCACATTCCTACTGTAGTGCACAGAGCAACACTAAACCTCCCACAGACGCTCCATTGACTGCTGCTCTGCCTGGGATCAATACTCTCAGGGAACGAATACACCACAACACAGACCGGTCGACCAGTAAGGTCACTGTCCGATTGGGCAGAGGAGACAGGACGGCATGCAAGGTCACAGTCTAATCACACCGCGGAGGAAGGAGGATCGGTGTACGAAGGTCCCGTCCAATCACATGACAGCGAGAGGAGGGCAAATCTGAGGAGGTCAGCGCCCAATAATTGAAGAAGCTGGCCAATCAGATTATGAGTTAATCTGGAGGAAAAGGACAAGACACCCAGTGGAAAGCATCAATAGATATACACTCAGATTCAAGGGTGTTTTTAGTCAGAAAGAGGCTGCGAGATCAAACCTCCACAGGTGTCCTTGACCAAGACACCGAGTCCATCCTGTTAATCACTTAAAGCATCGGCTAAATTTCTCATTTTTAATGGCTCGGTGCCACCATTACATCCTCAATCAAGCTTAGAGGCAATGAAGCAGCTGGGCCGTTTATGTATATATCCTCTTAAAACGAAGGGATCATTCTTGTATTTGCACAGAAAGGGCCGACTTGGAGTTACCCTCAGGTGCACCGGGAGCTGAGAAAAATAATTCAACAAATCCAGCAAGAACGAGAAGGAGGGATCACATCCAAAATGTGAGAGGAGATACAACTGGACATAGTACTTCCATTTCTTACTGCTGGGGATTACACCAATAAATATTTATCTAGCAGTGATTCACTCCCTTGCTCTTGCGCTTTTTTTTGAGAAGTTTTACTGGATTTCCTATTTTTTTTTGGCTCAGCGCTCCTCAAACAAAAATTCAGGTGGTTGCCTCCGTTGCTCAGAAATTCCCCCAAAAAAACATCCTCAAACAAACAAAAATCCTCGAGCAAGGGAAATGTGAATTTGATAAAACTCGAGGGGGGGCAGGTTTTTCAGTAACAAGGATCATGTTAGAGAGTGTGACTGAAATCTGAAATCTGTACGTGCAATCTGTCTCTGAGGGATGAATCACACACCTCAGCTGGCTTTGGGAATTACAGTGATAAGGCATTTGAAACACTGCTGTCTGCTGAATAAGAAGCAGAAGATGTTCAAATGTCTACCAAAAAAAAAAAAAAAAACCTGTGATCTCTTGCAACCCCATATCATCATTTGGCATTTCAATTTTGCAGTCAAATTACATATTTGTCTTTTTGCGCTGAGTAAAATACGTCAGACTGCGAGTCTGCTACAGTTATATAGCTTTTCCAGTTCAGAGGCAACTGGATCGACAGAAGTGGTGGTGTTACTTTAAAGTTCCTCTGAGTTTCATTTTGCAGCTCGCCAGACAATCAGGCAGGTTTAAGATTACATTCTTATTCACTTCTCAGAAAACTCACCCTCCTCTCTCTTTTTTAAAGCTTGGACTATTAGGAATTACTGTTTATAGATAAAATGTCTAACTATTTTTATGAGGAGAAGCC
>JAPZDY010000009.1:3192395-3209145 GCA_029783645.1 Ctenochaetus hawaiiensis
TTCCTGTATTCTTCTCTTATATTTTCCCCCCTCCTTGTGTTTTTTCCTCCTCTCTGTTTCACTATCCCCTCCCTCTCCCTCTCTCTCTCTCTCTCTCCCTCTCTCCCTCTCTCTCACTGGGTTGCTCGCTCGCTCCCTCTCATTTTTTCCTCCCTGTGCTCTGAATACTAATACTGTGTCTCTCCTCTCGCTGCCTGCACAGCCTGGCCAGTGCTAAAGACATACTGATGTATATGGGGCGCAGAGATGCTAGAGAGGGAGAGATGGTGTGTGTGTGTGTGTGTGTGTGTGTTGGTGGGAACCCGTGGTGGGGGTCGCTGGGATGGTGTGGAGGGTAATGGCCTCTCTCAGCCTGGAGGGGACATGGATGGTTTAGAAGAGCCTGGGATCTTGTTTGGTCTTATTAGCGCCGTGATTAGATAATAATGCCACTGGGGAGGTGGTGGTGGTGGTGGTTCAGGTGGCAGTGGGTGCCTTAGGAGGAGAGGAGGGGGCACATAAAATGTTACTTCTTTTTATGGTAGCATCCCTGGGATGAGAGGAGGAGGAGGTGGGGATGGGGGAGTGTGAGGAGGAGGTGTTGCTTGGATGTCAGGCAGTAGAGAGCAGAAACGGATGGAGGGTCAGTGTTGTTTCGGCTCCGAGCCAAAAAACAGGACACAGCTTAGCCTGCATGTGTGCCAGTGATAGTGTGCATGTGTGTGTGTGTGTGTGATGTGAAAACCTCAATGAGATAAGCAGCTGAGATACACAGAGGCCATGATCTAGTTAGAATGAGACACAGTCTTATTGGAGTCATGATTAGATTGTGATATTCCTGCAGGCCTCGTATCAGGAAAGAGGGGGCACATAAAAATGTTTCTCTGCTTTATGGTAACATCACAGGCAGGATAATGAGGACCAGCCACGCTTGGATGGCAAAAGGTTTAAACATTGTATCAAAGAGCCATTTTCTTTTAAAGTGGTGTCCCACAGGGCACTGTTTCGGGTCCCTGACTTATTCCCAGAGGGGAATCTCTTATAACAAACTGAAGAAAACTGTAATTCCACTTATAATTGAATTTGTACATTTCAAGCAGTGAGACAGTGTAACGATGATGTCCAAATGTCCAATGCTGCATCAAAACACTTCTCTTAAAATAAATTTAATCAAATCTATCAGATGAAATGATTAGATGTGGCCTGATGGAGATGTTATCTGTGGGGTTAATGTGCTGAAAACATGTTCGAACCCCCGGTATCAGGATTTTCTACTCTGCTGCTGATTCGGTGCCAACTCTCACAGTTATGTAAGACAAGTCATCCCTCTGCCCCTCAAGATGTTCATTGCATATGGGCCTGCTGCCATAATACATTAACATGGCGAACAGTGTGTGCTTTTGAGTCTTGTTCTCTCTGATGTATAGCTGAGTTTGGAAAAAAGTCTCTTCTAACTGATGGCACTCCCTTATTTCTTGCACTTGCTGTCACTGCATATATTTCTCCTTCAAACTACGGACATGCTCTGTTTTTTAAACTGCATGGAAAGGGTGTCAGCGGTCATGTGGATTAGCAGGAAGCTTAAGCAAATAGAAATTCCTCCCACTGTAAGTTCTGTTGTCAACATAGAGGCAAGCACCTTCATATTTAAAGACAGCACACTGATGAATTAATCATTGTCCCTGTGCCCAAACAACACCTAATGGGCCACATGGCACAGAGAACATCCAGGCCTCATTTAAATCTTTAACTAGATATACCTGCATTTGGCTCAGCAATACTTTAAATGTATCTTTTGTGACATTAAGTTCTGATCAGACTGTTATTCATTCATTTATGCTAATTACAGGCATCCTATGGGTTTGTCAGATGAGGGTGGAGGGGCACTTAAGTAACCTCAGATTAAGTGAATTCAAATGTGATCTTGTGCTTTTTTTTTATTATGATAATAGAGAGCAAAGATCGAGACAAAGATTCAGCAAAACGTTTGGAATCAACATTTGAAAACGGGCACATTAAGGGAGCGTTTGAGACTGATGTGCCCGCGGAGCGTTTGGTGATCTGCATCTAAGATTTTATCATGATGACAAAAATAAAAAAAAATCATGTCACTCTTTATGTCTAACAGTTTACCACATCTCCGGAGCGCCTTTCTTTAACGATCTATTTCACTGACTTCATAATAAATGTATTCCCAACCTCCTGTACCAATAACTTGCCACTCTGACAAAAATAATAATATCTTGTCAGTCATCACACATTGAGAAACGAAGCAGGATTGGACTGGCAAGGAAATTATGTTGACTTGAAAAAAAGCGCACTGTGTAGTTCATTGAATTAACAGCCCACATTTGCATGTGATTGTCTCCGTCGTCTTTTTTGGAAGCGGTGATGGTGGAAGGAAGGCGGGAGGAGGAAAAAATTGCTGTTTGGAACCCTGCAGCGGGCGATGATTGACTGATAAATGAGAGTAAACAGTGACCTCTGTTAACTGTCACAGCGGAGCACAGAGAGAGGCTGAGACACACAACAGAAGAGGACAGGGATGCATAAGAGGGAGCACAAACAGAGGAGAGAGGAGAGGAGGAAGGAGGAGAGAGGAGGAAAGTTAAACAAAAAACATAAGCTCTGTTGGCGGCAGCAGCTACTGTCAGACCTGAGTCCTTGTTTCCTCTAAAACATGCTCTTGCGTGACAATATCTCTCGTATATACGGGACAAATTATCCAGTCCTGCAATTGCACACAAAACACACTCGGGCGCCTGCTTTCTCACATGCATGCAATGAGTACATGCATCCAAACATCACACATGTGCACCGATTATCAAAGAAAGTAGACCGCGAGATGCTGGAGGCCACAAGAGCCCACAGAGAGAGATTATGAGTGACTAAGACCACGAGTGTTAACTCGATGAGGCAAAATATGTCTGAGTCAACGCGTAATGTGGTGTTGTTTAATGTAACGTTTGTAGGAATTACATCAGCGGTCGGTTGATTAACAAGCTCATGCATTCTTCCATTTAATGTATAATGAGCTAATTTTGAATCTCTATTGTTTCACTTGCAGTGTAAACACAACAGAACTGATGTACCTTCAGACTGTCCATGGAAACAATCAGGTCAGTTTTCCAACATCCACTGGTCTCTGCTGTGATCTCAGGTGGATTACCTCGTAGTTTTGAGAGGTTTAGTGTCTGTGTTGTCTTTACACTGTCGAAATAAAAGGAAGTAAACACTAGGCTGACATTTCTTCATGTCAAGTTATGAAGATTATTAATGATTTAGTTGCACCAAGCGTTTTCTGAAGGTATTTTCAGGTAGTAGCGAAGATAAAGATCCCTGACAGCTCGAGCTGACACTCACATGAAAGGAAGGAGCTGGTTTCCTGATTTGCTCCTGCTGTGTAAGTATGTTTAAGGATTAATAATGCAGCTCTGTGGACAAAGCCTGAGACTTCACGATGAGCTGAGTCTCCAAATCCACTGTTGCTCGTATCATATCATATATGTTGAGTTACATCAGCCGAGGGACTCAGTTTAGTTTATTACCTTCCATCCTCAGCAGGATCTGCAAGGACAGGTCCTGTTTTTCATCCCGTATTTACTGGATTATGGCTCTTTTGATTCTTTCTTTCAACTTTGCCGAGCATTTAAACACTGGTTAAACTATAAAAGACACAGTAGATTTTGCACAGAGATTTATGAACCACCCGCTGTATCTCCTGGTGAAATTACAGCCAACATGAATCCAAAAAAAGAAAAAAAAACCAAGAGATTTTTATTATCTGAGCTCCGGCTGGTTTGGATATATCACAACATCAGTGATTCAAGGTTCCTCAAATTTTTAACAGCTTCAACCAACAGCTACTCAACACAAGTCAGGATTTTTCATTATTACACGTCGGTTTGTTCTGGTAGCCTCCTGTGCAGCGAGACCAGCCTGCTGTGTTTTAGTTAAAACAATAGAGCCTGAAAATGTGTGATAGTGTGAAGTTGTAAATACGCAGCCATGCATATGCAAAGTTGTGATTTATAGTTATGACCCACAGTCAACCTCGTATGAGTCTGAGTAAAGGAGCGGTAGTGTTTGTGATGAGGGTAGGCGTCGTAAGTTTTGGCTTCAGCCTACAGTTTTTCAGAGAATATTTGATGTTAGGTGGGTTTTCTTGTGGTTTTTGTGTATATTTTTTATGCCTTTAAATCCTAATTTCATCAGTTTATTATAAATTGTGTTTTTTTGGTTGTTGTTGTTCTGTTTTGTTGATTTTTTTTTCAATTATTAATCAAAATTTAACCACTAATCCCTTTTTTTTAACTCTTTTCCTGATCTGTCACCTGTTATTGTCTTTAGGAGGTGTGCATCTGAATCAACACCATCATTAGGAGATTAATAACAAGTTGTCTCCGTTTGTTGGGCAGATTTCCATACAAATTTTTGGTTTAACATATAAATTCAGCCACATTCACAAACTTAAGACCAGTCGCTCACCAGAGGGGGGGATGTGCTGCCGTCCCTCTCGGCAGATCAAGACAGAGGAGACGGACACAGACATCCCTTAAAAAGTAATGTCTTTGTGTGTTTGCTCTGTCTTGTCTCGCTGAAGGGGACAGACATTCAAAGTCGCCTGTAGCTCACTAAGTTTTACTTCCTCAGCAGCACCAACAAAGCAGACTGGAGGGAGGATCATGTAGCATCCACCAAACTACAACAACAGGACAGAGTGGCGTCCAACTGAGAGTTAAAGACAAGCAACAGTTTATTACAGCGGAATTTTTCAATCTGTGCATAAATAACAAGATTTTCTACTTTAAAATCGCATGTGGTGCATTCAGCAAAGTGTAAAGCTGTTCGAGACAAACTATGGTTACTAATGTAATTTCTTCCACTTAGAAATGTCCTCGAACAACCCGTTTGATTTATCAAACCGTCTTTGATTATTTAATGAAACAGTATTTTTCTAGAGAGTTGACTTCCTGCACTAATCCAGCTGAATGTAAATGAATCGAAAGTTTGAAATTTAACTTTTGAGTCACGTCTCACGTCATGTGACCAACTCTTTTGTAAAAACTGTCCTCTGTCGGTGTTTCTTATCTAATTAGATTATGTTTCATCTGTATGTATTAACACTTTCTATCCAAAAAGTCGTCTCTGATCATTCTCAGCCTCATCATGATCACTTGTTACCATGACAACTCTCTCATCGCCCACCTCTCCCTCTCCCTCTCTCTCTCTCTCTCTTTCTTCTATCGCTCTTCATTGTCTTCGTCGTGACTCCCCCCTCGCCCATCAGCCGCCGTCATCACCCACTTTAATTTCTAATAAGATGATCCTTTTTGCTCCTCTTCGTTTTCCTCTCTCCCTCTCTCTCTCTCTCCTTGGTTCTTTTCTTTCGTTTTGTTCTTACTTCCAGTGGAGGAGAGGCTCTGTAGCTTCTCCTCTCACCAGCCAGCTCGCTCACGGCGTCTGGCACAGAGAAAACCCCCTCCAGCAAACTCTGCGAGGTCAGCCCAGCCCCTCGGTCGGGCTCCTCGGGGGGTTCCCCTCACCTCCCTGCCCTCAGCCTGGAGCAGTTTGGACAGGACCCATATGCAGAAAGTGTTAAGGTCAGGAACCTCCGAGTCCTGTGATGAACCCCTGTGGCAGGACTTAGTGGCTGAGGTTTAAAGAAGAGGCTTACACACACTGCTGCTCCTCAGGTCAAGAGGTCTGTGGTGTGGAGGGAAGTACACGCCGTTTTGGCAACCAAGAGCTTCCTGGCAAGGCTGCGGCTGCGGCTACGTGCTCTTTCTCAAGTCAACTGTCAAATTCTTAAGCACCAGCTGGTGGATGTGGTGGATATAAGGACATGCATGCATTGTTAAAGGCTGTTCAGCGTCCAAGTTGGACGTTCACAAGGAGAACATTTGGTGAAGCAGCTCTGTGCTCCTAAAACTGTTGGAAAAGCCTCAGCAACGATCTGAGAGGAGCTAAAAAAACTCCAACATAAACTCACAATTTATCTTTCATCCCAGAATTTAATTATTTCTGCAATTAACTCGAAACAAGGAGGCAATCCAGCATTCTAAATCCGAGAAAATGCAACAAACAAAAAATGTTAAATTGTCGATTTGTAGAGGCGTAACCGTCGAAAAAGCCAACATGTTTCAACCACGACTGGCAACATGAGTGTGGCCTCATCTAATGACAACAACCAACGGGAGACAATCACATGACCCAGATGTTATAACATGTGAAATAAATGAAACAAAGAGAGAAAACAAGATCCATTTCTGCAATTTGTTCATTCTCTTAGAATCGTGTTTGGATTTTGTCTCCATTTTTGCTCATGATTTCAACATTTTTTCTCAATGCAGCTGAAGTTTTTCATTATTTATGAAAAACAGCGGTTTTCTGCAGCTCCTCTCACCATCCAAAAGCCTTACAGCAACTTTCAGCTCCCTGTTGATAAACTCATCACACACGACCTGCCACGAACCAAACAGCTAACAGGCTAATTACAGTTTGATTCATTGTTATTAGAAAATTATCTCCCGCTGCTGCTTAAAACTCTGCGTTCATCAGCTCTCCCTCTGTTCGAATTTAACCTGGAATCAGCAAAACTTTGCAAAAAAAAAGGCCTCCTGTCTTTAATTTAATTGGTGGTAAGGTCAGCGAACCTCTCAGGCCAATGAGAGTCCTCTGGACTCGTCTTATTCTCTGGCAGGATGATGTATATTTTGGTCAAAGTTCTGAATATTTGGGGGCTGCAGACGTCAGTCCGTGTGGTGGGAGAAAAGGGTCTGACTCACTGTAGGCTGCTGGGGTTGTTGAAGTTGATTTTAGTGCTATTTTGAGATTTTTTTTTCAGTCTTTTCCTCCCTTTTTTTTCCTCCTGCCTTATTATATTTACTGTTCGTCCATTCCTTTCTGCTGTATCTCGAACGTTGGTAATGTCTCATCCCGTCCTGCACTACAGGAGCCACGGAGCCAGGAGACTAATCTAATCATTTAGGGCCTGCTCTTGAGTAGTAAATAATTTTCTTGGCATATTACAAGGTTTGAGAGGTATGAGAGGGTGTGTGTGTGTGTGTGTGTGTGTGTGTGTGTGTGTTACTCCTGAGCATTGTGTGTCTCTCCGGTGTTTCTCACCACGGTCGTCCAAAAACCCCCCCGGGGGGACGACACAACAGCCCCAGACCAATTTTTATCCTTTCTTCCTTGTTCCACAGTGACACACTATGGTCTATATTTCACGTCGCTCCGACTAAACTGCTCCGCCGTTGAGATGTCCACTTTAAAGCTTGATGCACTCCTTGTGTATGGATTTGGCCGCCATGCCAGCAAAGCACTTTGCCTTGAGAGAGGAATTAAACCCCTGAGGTTTTTCTAAGATAGATTAAATAGCGTGGGGGAGCTGAGGAGGCCGGGCTCATGGGAGGGGCTCTACCCAAATATAGAGAACCTGCCAAATGCCAACGGGCGTGGGCGAGGAGGCTGGCCTCTCTGATGTGTGTGTCTGCACGTGTGGGTGGGGTGTTTGCGAGCATCATAAGGACTTCTGGGATGTGTGTTCATAAAAAAAAAAAAAAAATACCCATGCTTGCTTGCTCTTGTGCATGTGTGTGTGTGTGCGTGAGTTTGTGTGCAGGTTAAATGAATGCAATTAAGAGGATTACACAGCAAACATCCTCACAACGCAGAGAAGAAAAGCAGCATGAAAACGAGGATGTTTGTCGAGGTTCAAAATGTGATTTAATGTTAAAATATGTGTTTACTCGTCTGGCATTGAACTCGCTCGTCTCTGTCTTTCAGATGTTTGCCGGTTCGGAGCGAGTGAAGCAACAAAGTGAAAGATGGAGCGACAAACGAAGGCAGGTAATGTGCCGAGAGCCACGGAGGAGGAAGGGAGGAGGAAGAGGGGGTGAGGACGACTTGGAATGGGAATTGCAAAAAAAAAAAAACACACAGCGCAGAGCCGAAGGAGAGCCGGAGGAAGGTTTTTGTTTGCTACGCCTCACATGTTTGGTTACTCAAGCTAATGAGCAGCAATTAGACAGCAGCCAATTAACTCTGGCCATCAGACTGAGACCGAGAGGAAATGGAAAGAGGAGGAGGAGGAGCGAGGAAGTGAAAGAGAGGAAGAGAGTTGAGAAAGAGGAGGGTAAATGACCTGGGAATCGGAAGGTTGATGCGTGCGTTTGTATGCAAATGTGTGTTATGTGTGTAGGCACTGATGGGATGAAGTGTGTGTGAGTGTGTGTGTGTTCCAGCAGAGGGAGCTGTGCAGGCCCATGTCACTGTAAGTGCTCTACATGACCATCTGGCTCTCACTGTCAGAGTGGATGCTGAACTTACACTTAACGCTTTCACTGCCAGCAGCTCCTTCACATCTACGCGGTGAAAACAACACGTGAACGGATATCAAGTTTGAATCAGAGAGGACAGAAAAAGAGAGGAACATTAGGCGATTATTATTTTTATACAAACTCAAAAAACAAACATTTCAGGACACATAATGTGAGCTGTAAATGATTGATGACAGATTGATGGAGGAGCCGTCGCTGGCAGCCAGGATGCTGACCAGATTGTGTGTCTGCTTCAGGCTTTGGAGGGAAGAAAGCAAATGGTTAATTCCTCATTCTGACTGCTGATGCAGTGTTCCAGCCGAACCCCTTGGAGAGTCTTTCGCTTTTTCTCTCTCTCACACACACACACACACACACCTCTACAAATACACACTGTACTTTGGGGCTTGCCATTCTTCTGAGAAGCCCGCTGCCCTCTCTTTAATTAGGCTAATTGAAATGCGAGAATAACCATTTTCTTGATTGCTCATTATTTTTGGGGCAGTTTGAAATGAAAAAAAAAAAAATGCTTATACATGCAGAGGCAAAGACAGGCGGCTCTGCCCCCTTTTTCCTTTTGGCCGGCCCTCGTGCCAGATGCAGAGGAGTTCGAGGCGTAAAATCTGCCTGCTTGCTCTGCTCTTATGACTCCTCGCAACCTTTGGCATTCTGGCTGCCACCTTGCCACTGCTTTTCCTGGAGGGGGGGGGGAGAAATCCTCTGCTGGTGGCCTTTGTGTGTTTTTTTTTTTTTTTTTGTCAAGCAAGAGTCAAGTGGGACTTTCCAGACATCCTTGAGACAAATTGTGAGAGACGGTCTGTGCTTAAGTGCTCTTGGCAGGTCTACAGGTGGTTGGGCGGCTTTTCCTGTGTTCTTAGTGGCTCTGCAAACCCCCGAGCAGGTCTGCCGTCGGCCCTTAGCTGTGACAGGAGCCTCCCCAGGGCAGCCTGAGCTTATGAAGAGCAAGAGAGGGAGGATTTTTTGAGAAAGACACACTGAGGTACATCTGGAGAGAGGAGCTGGGGAGAGTGTGTGTGTGTGTGTGTGTGTGTGTGTGTGTGTGTGTTTGACAGCCTGAGAAAATGTTCATATGTTTTGTGTCTCCCCGACAAGGAGGTGAGTCATTCCTTCAACTCACTCACATACACACAACGTACTAACGCACCCACCCGAGCGTTTCACACACAGATAAACACACACACACATGCAATCTAATATACTCACACTCACTCACACACTCACACACACACTCACATCTTCAGTTATCGACCAGCCTGCACGGGGGCAGATTACATGCTTATCGTTAGCCCTGCAGAACCGGCTGCAGAAGAACCGTACAGTAATATTCACCTCGTGATGTGACATTTATCATGCGTTCACATTATACACATGCGGAGTCATTTGCCTTCGAGGAGCTACGTGATTTCCTCATTAACTTCTGGAAATGTAATGAGTCATTGAACCAAGTTCTGTGGCTCCGTTAATTATGGCCCCGTTTCAGCAGCTCTCTCCATGGCAACCTAAAGTTCTGCCTGTCACCACGTGAGAGATGAGGGAATAAAGACATTTTCCCATTATGCTGCCACCCCAGCGTGCATATTTCTCCTTTAGACAGGCCTGCTGAAGGTTGAGCTGCTGATCTTTCAGCACCCTCTGCTGGCAGGACGGGAAAACACCAGGCATCCAGTCGTTTCATGCATTAAAATGCGACTCAAGTGAGCGGTGACCTTTGACATAAGCTGCTGAAGATGATCGTGCAAAGTCGGTATGAACACTAAAATGTTTTGGGTTTATTTGACAGTCAGAAAGTTGTTTGGTAAATAAGTTTAAAGGGGTCAACAGTGGTGCGCAGAGAGTGGGCGTCCATGATGATTTCACCGAGATCAAGAGCTAAAACCGTTCGACAGTTTGCGTTTGAAAGCTCAGTGGCATTAAATTGAATATTATGAGGCTATAAGCATGCAAATGAGCTGTTTCCACTCATTATTGCTCCGGCAGAGAGAGCATCTGTTAATGGGTGTGTGTTTACATTGCACCTACAGTTTGCAATGAACTTCAGCTAATGAATGCAAACAAGCAAAGTTCAGAGTGGAGTTTGGTGAGGGGGCGATCAGCTCGCTCCGGAAAAAGTGTGATTTGGAGAGTGAAATTCAAACTGGATGTTAACAGAGCATGTCAGAGAAAGAAAAATAAGTCCAGTACAAGATGTAAATTGCAGAAAAAAGAAGGAATCCTCTGCTTTCAGTATTGCTATCACCGTTTTGATTGTTCCCTTGTAAAACCGGTGAGGCATGAAAACAAATCGCTACCCTTCAGCTCTTCCTCTAATGTGACAGAAAAAAAAAAAGCTCTGGATGCAGATCAAATTTCTGCACCATCATTCACCAGCGTCTGCATCATATTTAAAGTGAAACTGCCAAATCAAACATCCAGAGATTTCATGACTTTCACATCATTCGATTCAGATCATGTGATGTTTATGTGAGTTTTTATTCAGGGGTTCGAACGAGGGTCACTTTCATCCTTAAAGACTCTCTAAACTCCCGCCGGAGGAGAAATTAAGATGAGTGTGATCGCTGGCAGGATTGGCAGAGTGTTTACTGGTAATAACCTTTTTCTTTTAATAAGAGTTCGGTGGAGCAAAGCCAAGGCGAAATCACGGCCATAACGGGGCTGGCAGGACACTTCACTGCAGGAAACAAGTGCTCAGGTCATGGACTCGGTTTGTCATCCCCCATAAATGCACTCCTCTGCTTGTTGAAAACAAGATGAAGGATGACTCATGACAAAGTGACTCTTTCCCCGCTCGCCGGTTGACCGCTGCCTGTGGCCTTTGTGCCACTTCTTGCGCTAAAGTGCATTTTTAAGGTGTCACGAGGGGTTTTATTCATTGGCGAACATCTTCCTGACGGATTGTTACGGGCGGAGCTGCCTGCTCATTCCTCACAGCGGCCAGCGATTGCTCAGTGCGGTCAGAGTTGGTCGAATGAAACCTGAGGAGCGTCAGATTTGTCTTTAAGGATCTTTAGATGGTGGATTTACTTTTTGATGGACCAAAACTTTGAACATAGCTGGATGTGACGGTCACATGGTGATGAAGTTTGATCACACAGCAGAGTTTTTTTTGCTTCCTTGTAGGCTTTTGTTTTAAAAATTCATCAGTGCTATTTCTTTATTTTCTTTGCTTTCATTGCAATAACAAGACGAGGAGGAGGCATTAGCAACATTAAACTCCAAAATCTAAAAAATCAGCTTGACAAGTGAGCAAACTTTGCATTTAGGGACTTTTTTTCTCACTTTACTACCAATTTAAAAAGAATTTGAAAACTTTTAAAGCTGAAACTGACCACCAGCTCGTCCCTGTGTTCAGTGTATTTTGTATTTTTCCAGCACTTCTTTGTCAGGTGTGTTATTGACAGCAAAGTGAAGGATGTCAGAGCTCAGCTGAGACTCTTTGTGATGACTGATGATTGTCTCCGTCGGCTACAAGCAGGAAAACTGTCGCCAGGTGAGGAAATTCCTTCCAGGATGACATCATTACCTCCGTTACTCTGTGGAAACACACATTCCTAAAACTCACTCACACTTAAACTCTGTGTGTGTGGTGTGTGGTGTGTGTGTGAGAGAGAGAGACATTATGCCAGGATTCATAACTGCTCTTCCTGTAATTGGCTGGTTCAAACATGGCTGCCGGTGTGGGACAGTTTGATTGGCTGATGGCCATCTGTTGATGTCGGACTCTGCGGCCGCATCATCAAGATAAAGAGCAGCGTTTGACCTGGACACGGCTCTGTTGACACGGACACAAAGCTTAACAGTGTGTGTGTGTGTGTGTGTGTGTGTGTGTGTGTGATGAGAGGTTGTTGTAAAAGAGTGTGTTTGACTTCGTGAATCATCATGCCATCATCGGCTGGAGTCCCTGAAGTCCAGCCTGTGGATGTTACAACATGTGCAGAGCTGTCAGCTGTGTCACACACACACACACACACACACGCACACACACATGCACACACACACACACACACATCTTCTTTATAACCTTAATGCAAAACTGCTTCTCCTGTTTGTGTAACAATTTTAAATTGTATTTCAAAACACAGACATTATGCAAAGAAAAAGATTTTTGGGGGCAGATTTCATAGTTTTGACAGAACAAAGACACACAGCACGAACACATACACAGATACTGAAGAAGGCAAAGCTGTCCATGATCAGCGTCACACAGTGTTTACATCAAACAAACAGATGATTACATGTTACAGACAGACAGGAAGAGTAATTGTTCCCCAGTATTTCTCTTACAGGAACACCGACATGTTCAAATGTTCGAATGTTTGGTTTTAAACTTAGAATCTGATGAAGAACGATGACAGTTTCATATCTGAATATTTTATGCAGAAAAAGCTGCAGGTCAGACATGTTTAGAAACTTGATGTTTGGATAATTAAGATCATTTTAGACCTGAAGATGCTTGTAGGGGCCCCAGCTCAGTGCAAAGACTTGAAACGGGGAGAAACTTGTAGCTTAACTCCATCAAAAGTGAAAAAAATTGATGAACAACCTGAACTTTTCTATGCTTGCTGACAAAATGCGAAAACAAATTGCCTTTTTTTTAATCCACTGAGACAGTCTGATGAGGGTGGAGGTGCCTTGCAAGGTTCTGGCCTGGATGTCAGCAGCGATTTTCAGGTTCAGTGCAGGTCTGAACCAACATCCCGGCAATTAACGTACAACCTCCTCTTCCTCCTGAGCTTAAAACCATGCAGAGCTCCAAAGCTGTCTTATTTACCTATAACATAAAGGATAACGCACAACAAGGTGTCCAAAATAATTAATGAAGTGGAGGCAAAGAAGGCCACAAGTTATAAAGGGGGGTTATGTTTCCTCTGCCAAGTCCATTATTCTCTACATCAGCATCGAAGAGTTTATCATTGTTGTGTTTACATCAAGGCATCGATGTTAAACATCCAGCAGATTTAGAGGAACGTTTGCATTTATTTACTGTTTTCTGGCCACCTGATTAATGCGCGTACAATATTTACTTTGTTTGAGCTCCATTTTCTTCTCCACCAACTCCTGAGGGAGGAAAAAAAATCTGGCGATTTAGCTGCTAAATGCTTCACTGTGCTCACCAGCTGGTTGCTAACTGTGTCTGTCTGTTGTTTTGGTGCTGAGTGGGCAGTTTACTGTGGGTTTTTAGTTTTTAGAGCCTTTTTTTTTGGCTGAAAACAACTCTGAAGAAAGTGATGAGACTGAACCAAAAGAGTGGGCCAGAAAACAAAACAGTGAGCTGAAATATCCGGTAAAGCTCTGCAGAGCTGAGAGGAACTGCAGAGTCTGGTGATGTTTCTGTGGGCTTCTCACTACATGCAAAACCCAAAACAAAAGTATTATCAGATGTTCTTATAAATATATTGATTATAGTTGCTTCGAATAGTCAAGAAACAAAATAAAATCCATTGGAGTTTCAGGAATGTGCATTGATGCTGCTGGGCTAGAAGTTTCTCCCTGTTCTTGACACGTAGAGATGAAACTGATGTCAATCTTTGCATCTTGATGTGAATTTGTGAGCTAACCACAAAAAAATGAAGCTAAATGTTCCTTAAAACCACAGAAACAGAAGAAAAATCCAGGCTGTTAACTATCTGCACCCACCAAGCTGACTCGACTCGTATGGCTGCTTTCATTCATTACAATCACAGTTTCAGCGTCACTTTCTTCATATTTTTAGAAGCTTTGTGAGCATTTTGAATAACGTTGTGTCGTGGTGCAAAAAAAAAAAAAGAAAAAAGTAAAAACAGCTCTTGGAAATTAGCAGTCCTGTAATGTGATTTTAGCACCAAATGGCTAGTTATAAAGCGTACCGTACAAACTGCATTTAATACCGTTTCTTTACATTAAAAGCATCATTTATCATATGGCTTCAGTACGAGTGGTCATCGCAAAGTGTAAATATATATATTAAAACATTTCTCAAAATCCTTCAAGAGAAAATACGACCTGGTTTGTTGTTTTAAAAATCTCTGGATGCTAAAGTTTCCATCAGACTCTCAGATCTTTGGCTAACAGCTACATGTTGTGTTTTTTCTTTTTTTTTGCAGCATTGGTTTTATGTTTATGGCATTTTAGACGTTAAACCTCAAGTGAAATGAAGCATGTGTTTCCTTTTTTTTTTTTTCTGGATGCGCGAACTAAACCGCCTCCACGTAGTTGGCAGGGTAAAGCCCCTCCCACCCGTCGTCCTTCATCCCCCGACACCAGCCCTGATCGTCCTCATCCTCGATCTTCAAGAACTCCTCACCTGCAGAGAGACAAAGACAAAATTTAAAAAAATCAGGGCTGCAACTCATAATTGATTTCCTATAGATTAAATTTCTTTTTATTATTAATCTGTAATAGTTAAATATCTTTCCAGAGCTTAAGTTGATGTCTTCAGATTGCTTGTTTTGTCTCCTCGGTGGTCCAAAAATCAAAATATATTCAATAATTTAATAAACTGAGCTGTTAAATGTTCACCAAAGAAGTTGCAGATTGATTTCTCACAATCAACCAGCAGATTATTTAACTATTTGTTTCAGCTTTAGAGAAACTGCAGTTTCATGTCTGTTTATTATAAATTTACACACTGCAGCTCAGTCAGAGTTTTTGGATGATGTGTGTGTGTGTGTGTGTGTGTGTGTGTGTGTGTGTGTGTTTACCTGCTTTCAGAGACAGCTCATCCGTCTCCTGGCCGACATAATCATACAGAGCTCTTACTCTCACCCCTCCGATCATCACACTGGAGGAGACAGATGGATGTTTGATCACACAGCGTCAGATTATTTTAAAGAACAAAGATGCAAAGAAAACTTTAATCTGGCATAAACTCACTCACCTCCTCTCTATTGTTCCTTTCTTTTCTGCTTCTTTCTTCCCTTTTTTGTTTTTCTTCTCGGGCGTCCATTCCTGAAAAACAACATCATTTGAATTAAATATTTAGAATTGAGACAAGAACAGATTTTAACGGTTGCGGAGGGACGTGGATTAAAGGACCTGGAAGTGAGGCCAGTCGGTGGGCATGCCGGGCCCGTGGGTGTTTTTCCACCAGCGAAGGTCCTCGTGCTCGTCGATGCCCATCAGCGTGTTGTGGAGCTCATCGTACACGGCCCTCACGCTGGATTAGTGATGAGAAAAACAAACAACACACTCCTGTAATCTGGTAATGAAACTTTAACAAATACTTCATTAATATTTTAATTATTTAGGTGAAAACTTGAACAATCAAATTCAGGTTTTAAATGAGCCGCAGAGAATCTGAGAGATAATCTGCAAGATAACATAACAAATTCACTTTATTTTCTGCTGTCAGTTTAGCTTTTCATTGTCAAATCACTGATGATTTTTGTGTTTAAATATCAGCCGATAACCCATTTAAAGCGGTGCTCATCAGGCTTTACAATCCATCGTAATCTGAGCATTTTATATAATAAACACAAGCAGGATTGTGGAGGTTGAGTCCTTAATGTGGCAGCTGCATATTTAATGACATGCTGATGTTTCTCTGATGGTTTCAATGTAAATAAAGTTTATGTAAATTTTCTAACCGGCTCATAATCTGCCTTCACTGCCATCTGCAGCATTTCTTAAGTAGAATGTTACATAAAAAATTAAGCAGATTAATTGAGTATATAATTTCTGTCATCCGGCCCACATCCCCCCGCGGCAACCTGAAGATTTTATAAAGCAATTATCCTCCTGTATGAGCTGTTATTTCCATTAATAAAGTAGAAGTAAATCAGTGAGAAACACTCGTGTGTGTGTGTGTGTGTGTGTGTAGTGGAACAACATTTAATCAGGGTTATTGATTTTAACGCACTCGGATCCAAACACACGATGGAGAAACAGCAAATTAAAAAATCTATTCCACCTGTTTAACTTCACACAGCGAGCTTAATCTAATCAGCAGGGACGTGTGTGTTGAAAGGTCTTTTTTTCAGCACACACACACACACACACACACACACACACACACGTGAGGCTGTGTGTTCACCTCTCGTTGGTGGTGATGTCCAGGTGTTTGTGGATGGAGAGGAAGGCCTGTTTGAGGAAGACGATCCTCTTGCGTTCCTCGTCCTGCGATTGGTCGAAGATGGACTCCATCTCCTCCATGTAGCGCGGAGCGTAGCGGTTCACTTCCTCCAGGACTTTCTCATAGCGGGCACGAACCTGTGAACGTTCACACACACGTTCACACACACTGTTTATCTTATCACACAAACATATATATACTCACTCACACAGATATAAGAGGTTTTCCTACACTAACACAACCTCCATCTCTATTTATCTATTTAAAAGGTTAAGATGAAACTATAACAAAACTAAATATGAGGAAGGATAAGTTTTAAAAAATCGAAGAGTTATAAAGAGTGAAAATTCATAGATCTGAATCAATTATTCCACATTTA
>JAPZDY010000009.1:3209245-3219297 GCA_029783645.1 Ctenochaetus hawaiiensis
ACACAAACATATATATACTCACTCACACAGATATAAGAAGTTTTCCTACACTAACACAACCTCTATCTCTATTTATCTATTTAAAAGGTTAAGATGAAACTATAACAAAACTAAATATGAAGAAAGATAAATTTTTAAAAAATTAAAGAGTTATAAAGAGTGAAAATTCATAGATCTGAATCAATTATTCCACATTTACCTTCATAAACTGACCTGTTTACATCCATTTTATTCTAGCTAGCAGCATTTTTCTCTCCTGCCTTTCTGTCAGTGATAATCTCTTTATATGTATTTATGTTGTGATATTCTATGTACTTTTATCTCTCGGATATTTTAAGTACTTTCTTCAATCAGATATTTTATGTACTCTGATATTTTATCTGATATTTTTACTCTATTTTATGTATTTTTTAATCTTTCTGATTGTCTGTTATTTATATTATTATATATAATTTACTTTCATGTTCCTACTCCAGCATTTCCCAAAATGCATTGGGTGTGTGTGGATGTGTACGAGTTTGTGAATGTGTGTTGGGGGTTATTGGGGGATTGTCTTTTATTTTTCAACGTGAAGCACTTTGCATTGCATCTTTTTGTATGAAAAGTGCGATACAAATAAAGTCATATTGATTGATTGATTGATTGATTGATGACAGGTGGGCGTGCTGCAGTTTTGCCGGCTTGTGTGTGTGCATGAGATATAAAACAGGCTGGAGAAACACTCCCAAACAAAAACCCTTCCATCAGTAGTGATCAGAAACATTTAATCACAAATAAAACATCAGTTCAGCAGAAGTCCCAGAAGAAGAAGAAGAAGAAACGTGTGGCTCACCTTCTCGGCCTCCTGCTGAATCAGCTCCCTCTCCTCCTGGATCTTCTTCTGCTTGTCGATGGCGACGTCCGGGTTTCCCTGAGCGTGCGCCTCCCGCTCCTTGGCCGCCTGCTCCTTTCGGCTCACTTTGTGATACGCATTCCTGGCTTTATCCAGCTGTGAACCGAACCACAAAACACACTTTGGTATCAACAGTTTTCTGAGGATCAAAAGGTGGGTGTGTTGATTCAACATGACACCAGTCTTAAATTAGCCTCTGGGGGCAGCGTTCGGGCGCAGCCAGCAGATTCCTGGATAACTGTACGGCTGATTTTGCAACCTGAGATGCACCTGACATTGAAAAACATCTTGTTGCTGCCCAGAATAAAAAAAAAAAAAAATGATGCATTAAGTCTCTGTGATCTAAATATACATCTGGAACTGAGGCCATTTACTTAATGAGCACCCATTTGAGACGTTGCATTCACTGTTCAGTATGCAGGAGGTATCGATCCAGCGAGGAGCTCGTGCATATTTTTTATGCAAATATGTGCTTGTGCTTTTGATGAATGCCCACTTGTCCTCAGCTGCTCTCGTCTGGCAGAAGAGCTCTGATTGAAGTGGCTGCTTGCTTTTGAACGCAGAGGAGAAGCAGAGGGTTTCTCGCTCAAAGGTCTCTGATCAGGTCACTGAAGAACCAGACTGGATGAGGAAACGTGAGCCGGGGAATGTGACAGAGACGCTCCAGAGAAACAAAAATGTGGATCAGGAAGACAAAGAACTTGATGTTTAATTAACATTTTAACGAGCAGCAGTCTAAACACGGAGCAGGAGGGGATTTTTGTACTTTGACTCAGGTGGCATCCGGTTTAATCTTCACAAAACGGGAACAAACCACAGATTGTTTGAACACACAAAGCCTCACAACTCCACTTTAAGATCACAATATCACAATCTCTTGTTTTGTTGCAGAAGTGCGAACAAAAGGTGACTGTCTGTTGTTCCAACAGCCGATTATTCTGAACCCCTGACAGTAAGAAATATATCAGAAATGACTCATCCAGTGTCCCTAAAGTTAGCAAAAAACGTCTGTTTTGACCTCCATCGGAGGCAGATTAGATGCTTGTCTTTGTGAAATATGGTATGCTCCATATATTTCTGACAGCATCCTTTGAAATAACCAAAACTAAAACGAACTCTGGCAGAAAATGATGCAGTCATGTTGGACTCTTTGGCTCAAAGCAAGAAATTAATTGAGAGAAAATATTTCAGGGCCTTTAATTGGCTGTAAGAGTCGTGATAACTGTGCATTTAAGTAGCTTCAATCATATTTTCCCGTCTCTTATTTAAACAAAGAAATGTCCCATGTTTTTCAACATTTTGTTGATAGATTTTTAAATGATCAAAAAAAAGAAAAACAGTGCTCAAATATCAGAAATGCTTCTTTTCCTGAGAGCAACATGTTTCTGTCAGTGTTTGATTGACAGCCGCTAAAAGCCAGTCGGGAACAAGACAAGAGCAAACGTGTCAGACAGACGGCTTGTTACTGATGTTAAAGAGTGAGGAAGCACACCTGCATCCAAACACACCGAAGGGACGTTCGCAGGTACGTTGACATGCAGGTTAATGCGCTGCAGCTGAGCAGCTAATCAGCTAACTAACCTGCAAACTTGGAGGAAGATTTTTTGTAGCAAGAAAGCTAATGTGTGCTGCTGAGTTGTGTAGCAGGCCGCCGTCTGGCTCAGTGTGACCATCTGCTCTGCTGACTGAATGCAAACCATAATGCTTTCTGCAAGATTTAGTTGGCTCCCTCTAAACACCATCTCCATCTACAGAGACGAGTCTCTAATGGGGCTCTGTGGCATGAATGCAAACCAGAGGACGCCATTATGAAAGTAAGAATTTATCATTTCCTTCCCTTCAGTCTCCGAGATTTTTCCTAAATTAAGGCCGAAGTGACTCACGGTGAAAATATGTCGAGCCGCTGCGGACCAGAAAACTTGAAAAACATTTAATTTCAGCAGGACCTTAACAGGTGCGCTGGCATTTCACATCTCTGAATGTGAGTCAGTCATCCAGAGGCGACGTCGCCTGGATTCATCTTTTTTAAATCAGTGTTTCAGGCTGAAGCTTTTAATCATCAGTGTAATCTGGTGTGAAAAGCTCCTCACAGAACTTTTGCTGCTGAATGTAGAAAAAGAAATCAGACCTTTTTGAGGCGTTTGGCCCACGGTTTCTGAGCTCGTATGAAGCCCGTCTCGATGTCCTGGGATTCCTTGAAGCCTCCAAATAACTTCTTGTGAAACGTGTCCTTCTGCCAGGTCCTGACCCGGTCTCCGTCCTCCGACACCAGGGAGCGACAGATGGAGGCGTGTAAGGAGGCCAGCCGGTCGGCGGAGGACAGGAAACACTGCCAAGCCCTCAGAAGGGATCCATACAGAGGACCTGAGGGAAGACGAGGAGGAGCAGGGAACCACAAACTCTGATGCAAAAAACACGTCTCATCACAAAAAGCTGATGTTTTTTAAAACACACTTTACATGCAGACGAAGCTAACCGGGGTTTTCACTCACTGGAGTCCACGACCGGCTTCCACTTGTTGCTCCATTCGCTGAGCTGCTGGGCGTACTGGCGCTCCACGCGAGCTCGCTCCTGGAAACACGCCACTATGTCATTACAGGCCTGGAAGGCGTCTTCTGTCCGCTTCACAGTGCGTTGATAGTTCCCAGGCTGCCAGGACACAAAGAGAGAGGAAGAGCTGCTGTTAACACAAAGTAAACACGAGGAGGAGGGAGGTCGGATGGTGTGCTTCATACCTCGATACCACACGAGTGATTGAAAGAAACAGAAGTGGCCAATCTGTTTTGCCAGCGTCTAATAAAGACTTTTACTTTCTTTCCTTTTTATTTCACCATTTCAGAGCCAGAATATTCAAATTTGTACATCTATGCACAGTTTGTTCCTGGCAGCAGCACGTAGACCATAAACCAGGGTAGACAAACTAAATCAGAAACTACAAATGAATACTAAAACCGTCCAAGCTAGCATGGCATCGTCAATTTTCTGCCCTCAACACTTTTACTACGATATATCAGCGTAACTTAGTTCAAACCCTGAAATGCAGAAATGACAATCTGCCTTTTTTACAGGACTCTTTGTGCAGGTTTATGTCTTATCCAGGTGCTTCAACTTTCTGGAGTCTCTTCAGGCTTCCTGGCAACTTTCCCTCACTTATAGTCTTTATGCTAAGCTAAGCTAACCAGCTGCAGGAGATAAGATATGAGAAGGATGTCATGTTCCCATCTAACACTGCACAAAAAGTAAAACAAAGATTTCCTAAAATGTTGAACTATTCCTTTAATGATCAATGAATGAATCACAGCAGCTGTGCAAACCTCTGAGCTCGAACTCGCACAACTTCATGGATGTTATCTGTGTTTGACGTGTAAAAACCTCCACGTTGTTAAAAGTGTGTCAGCACTGATCCTCCTCAGCCTGTCTCACACTCTCCGGTCAGTCGCTCTTAACGAGTCCCAGCTCGCCTCCTCATCTTCCCTTTTCCACAGCTGCGACTCTGCAGCAGCCGTCAAAGGTCAAAGCCCACGTGCCACGAGTGACACTTCACCGGCGTCGGGTTTCCTGTGGTGAACTCTGAGGTGTGGCCGGTGGACACGAGGACGAGGCCGTGAAACAAAACCACCAGACGGCAGGCGGAGAGGGAGAGCAGGAGGGCAGCAGAGGCAGAGCCCTGAGTGTAATAACATATCTGCTGCAAATGTGTTGTTTGTAGATGTGGTATTTGGAAATCTCTCTGCAATTTTCCTGGCAGCCGCCGTTCGACTCCCACACAGCGTTTCGCTCCTGCTCTCTTTTTCACTTTGTCAGACTTTGTAGGTCGCTGACACGATCAGACAGCTGGTTGAAGGTTTCTGGACTCGATATATGTTGACCTGAAACTCATCAGGGGCAGCGTGCTCATTGTAAACAGCATAAAAATCTAAATATGCAAGTGAGAAACGAGCAGAAGTTTGTCATGTGTGACATTTTCACTCGTTAGCTGATAACTTCGATCATGAAGCTCAAGTCGGAGGTGTTTTGCATGATGGCACACTGATAGTTTATCAGAAAAAGCATATTTTATGAGTAAAACCTGTGCTTTTTCTGGTATCAAGTCAAAATGTCGACATTTTACCAGGAAATGACCCATCAGTGTGATCAGGCACGTACAGCTCAGAGCCGGCTGTCTCTTTCTTTCTGAAGCTAACACTCTCTGACTGTTTTCAGCTGCAACGCTTTTACTTTTCTTTGGCGAAACGTCGGTAAGATGATATGTTATTCTGTGAGCAGACCTTCGCTTTTCACAGTGAAGACTCTCACTCTGAGTACCGGAGACCTAAATCTTTGTTCTCTACTTCTAATTGACAAGGTCTTCGATCCCGATGGGACTCTTAATGAGTGGATAATTAAATGCAGGTGCACAGGAAAGGTCAAGCAGTTAAGTCTTTACATGTGAAAGCATTCGGTTGGCGCTAGCAGCAAATATGTAGTTAATATGTCTGCTACAGATGTGTGTATTTCCAACCTTGTTTCACACTAATATTTTGAAAAAAATATGCTTTTATTTGATGCTCTTCAAGTTTTACCAAGTAGAAGTTAGAATTTACGTGCACCTAGAATATAAAAATGATCTATTTTCATATCGACGACATTCTCAGAAAGTGATCGCAGCTCTCAATGTGCTTTTGATGAAACAACGTGGTCCCTTTTTGCCTCCGTCAGGTTCAGTTGCGTTGCCTCTCATCAGTTACCCCCCCGTTTCTCTCCTCTTCCCTACTTTTCTCTGTCTTTCTGCCTCTATTGTGGTTTGCACTGGCTCTCCGCACTCGTCTGAAAATTAAACAAAAACAGCTGAGGAATCCAGTTCGAGGCCAACGGCGACGCTGCAGAGAGACGCTCGACCAATCTCTGAGGCAGACGCAAAATCCGCTACCAGAGGATCCGTCCAAGCAACAAGAGGCAGCAAGGAACTCCACGGAAGGATCACAAATCGCATATACAACCTGTCCTTTCAAGACCATAAAGCACGTCAGTGTTCGCACACAGAGTCAGGAGCCTCCAGCTGAAATATTAGCAGTTATCGAGCTGTTAATGGTCACAGTGGAAGCATCGAAGCAGCAGAGGCATAAGTGGTTGCAGTCACGATGGCAACAGTGATAGAAAATCTAACAGTGAAGGTTGAAGCAGATGTGGTGGTTTTATTAATAAAAGG
The DNA here is from genome assembly GCA_029783645.1 of Ctenochaetus hawaiiensis. Taxonomy (NCBI): domain Eukaryota; kingdom Metazoa; phylum Chordata; class Actinopteri; order Acanthuriformes; family Acanthuridae; genus Ctenochaetus; species Ctenochaetus hawaiiensis. Next base: position 3,215,326 of record JAPZDY010000009.1, read on the forward strand.
AGGAATAACGCGCCAGTTTTTCTTTTTTAACTTTTTTTCCCTCAAAAGCGCCTTTAAGCTCGACACAGATCAGAGCACAAAACATTTCTGTTTCAAAAAGATGCATCGTTTAAAAAACAGACAAAGAACCTGACAGAAATGTTTGTCTTTAAAAAACATAATTCCAGTCAAACATTTGCAGCCTGTTGCAGATTTGAAACACTTTCTTCTTTTGTTTTCCACTTGAAAACAGCAAAAAAAAAGGATGTTTGGATGATGCACCGCTGCAAAACATCTCTATAAAACAGACGACAGCGTCACAACAGCAGGAATTTATCTATGAATTCAAATACTACACGTGCATAATCTAAAGAATTCACACCTTTTTGTTACCACTGTGTCATTTATTTTTCTGCAAAGCTCCTGAAGTTTGTGGTGACTTTGCAAAAAAATAAAAAAAAAAACAAAAGCAAAGAGAAGAGCTGAAGTTTGCAGTCTGATGACAGACAGCCCTTGAGCTCGGCGGCAGGATGACACAGACAGGAACTGGCCTGGAAACACATCCAACACTACAGGAGGCTGCCAGAAATTACAGGAGGGGAGAGGAGATGAAAGTGGGGCAGCACATCGAGGCCAACGGGAGACAAAGCCAACATTAAAGCGGCAGCACACTCAAATTAGATAGTCGGGCACTTTTGACTGTTGGGAGTGTTTACGGCTTTAAAAACATGGCAGCGTGACTCGTAAACACAACGTGGAAGAGCAGAGTCGTGTTTTTGTTTGTTATTGAAGCTAAATTAGAGTAAAAAAAAAGGATTCAGGCGATTTTACAATTATAAAAACCATCTGAAATAAAATAAAGTAAGACATTTCTCACTGTGAATTATTCTTTTATGCTGTCGATCGGATGCCCTGAAGCTCCAACGCTGCTGAATTTATCGTCTATTTGTCAGAAGTGATACGTTCATGCACTATTTATTTGCACTTATTGTCACTTAATATTGATCGATCTATAAACTAAAGCCACCATCTCTTGTATAAAACAGTGTACTATAAATAAAATACAGCAATCAGAGTCTGTGCTAGGTTCAGATTTTGCTCTGCAAGTTCAACAGGTTTGTCATTTATTACAATCTTAAATGTGCTGAATTTTATTGCAACACCGGTTTGAATCTTTTCTAAATGAACAATTTGACATTTTGGGAAAATGGTGCTTACTTGCTTTCCTACAAAAGTTAGATTGATTTTCATTTTCATGTCTGTTTTGTTCATTTGGAGAGCAGCATCAGCAGCATTTAGAGAAACCACTTGGTGCAGACAGGTGATTTCTGGATGCTCAAATCTGATCTGATTACTTGCAAAACAACAAACAGACAGCCTGTCTTACAGATCTGATTTTAGAAACAAATTGATTTGCCTTCAGCCAGAACAAAATCTGTGAAACTGCAGCCAGACGCCAGTTAGCTGAGACTAAAAACAGGGGGAACAGCTCGTCTTTTTTTTGAGTCTAAAGGTAACAAAAATCCACCAAGCAGCGCCTTTAAAACTCCCTAATTAACACTGGAGTCCTGCTGTCTGTGAAGAGTTCAGGATGTCACTAACGAACGATGTTTAGGCGCTGACCACGAGTTCATGCTGAAACTTTATCTCATCCAGCAGAAAAAAACTCCAAATAAAGAAATCATGCAGAACAACGATGTTGCAGAGAGAGAAGTGAAAATGGAAAAAAACTTGTCCTGGATTTCCAGAGACGTGACCCGATGCTCCAAACAGTCTGCAAACACAGACAATCAAATACCTAATGGGGGTGAGCATTATCTCTCTCAAAAAAAAAAACAACCTTCCCATAGAGCGGTTAAGCCGAGCCAAGGCGATTCAGAGGGCACGATGGTCTTGTTAACACTGATATGAAGCTCGAAACGACAAAACTGTGCAGTCTGTTTTGACTGTGAGGTCGCTGAGACTCGAGAAACCGAAGGAAAAATCCATCATGTGGATTTTATTTGTAGAAAAAGCAGACAAACATGAAGTCTTACCATCCAGAAGCTGCGATTGTTGGCGTCTTCGGGGCTGTTTTCTGCAGGCAGCGTCGACATCCTGTTCTCTGAGGGGAGTTAAAGGAGTGTGTGATTAGTTAAGGCTGCCTTTCTAATCTACACACTGACCTTTCTGTAATTGCCTTCCTCATGCAACTAATGAAGGCTTAGGGGCTTTTCAGCTACAGCATGAACAATGAAATGTTATCTAAGTCAGACATTTTATTTCAAATGAGCCTTTCTAAGAGGGACGGTCTCAACCGTGACGATACATTTGGGTTCGGCAGCAGAAGTGATCCCGTTTAGACAATGTTTGTGAGATAGATTTAAGGTTCATGTTAGCATCTTTAACTGCATTTTAAATATTCAAAAATCCTTTCATAAGAGAATAATTACATTTCCTTCCTCTCAACCTGTTATTTGTCAGACAGACCCAAAGACCCTCAAGTATTCAAGTCATTTTCAATTATACACAAGTTACAAATGAGCCCATTTGAATTGCTTTTACCCTGAATGCCATGCTTATTAATCAAATAAGTGGTTGTAATGGTGGTTGCTACAATATTTTCTCATACCATTAAGTTGTGGGAATTTTTTTTAGTAATTTATCATTTGCATTTGAGCTAATTTCTGTCAGTAACTATGTCCCATTACATTTAACTGTTTTAGCTGCTTTTCTGTTACTTTAAAACTAATATTTCAGCTGTTTATCAATCGTTTTTGGCTAATGATTTCAACAAGTTTATCTAATGCTAGCATTTAGATTTAGCTAGCTATTTCAACTGTTATTTTTTGCTTTTAGCTAACTATTTCAAAGGGTTTATCAAGATATTGCCTTTATCTATTGCAAGTGTTTATCCATAACTTGTAGCCGATGATTTTAACAGGTTTATCTTGTTATTATCTGTAACTAAATGTTTCAACTGCTAAACCGTTAGCTTTAGCAAACTACTCACAGTTTATCCATCAATTTTAGCTGTTTGTCTCCTTCGGGTGGAGTTTTTCATGTTTATCCGTTACTTTAAGCTCAAAATTTCAACTGTCTATCCTGTTTGTCAATTATTTTAACTATTTAGTTTAATTTATTTGACAGGGGCCAGACACAACACAACCGTTGACCAAGAGTTAGCTGTTTAGCTAATTAACATCTGTAGTCTCTGGACATTAAAATATAAGAACAATACAAACAGTTAAAAGCAAAACGATCAGCAAGAATCACAAACAGTACATCATGTGTTTAACAACATCATACAAAACAGACATTACATCCTCTTCAGTGTTATTTTAACTCTTTAAACTGTGTGTCAATAATTACAGCCATCTCTGAACTGTTTTTTTACTGTGGATTAGCTTAAGCTAACTCTTTGTTGCTTGATTTCATTCAGTCTTCGTGCACCTTGTAGCCAGGATTCAGGTGTTACAGCTGACTCAATTTGGACTTATTTTATAAATCAAATCATAATTTCTATTATTAGATAAGCTCTTTTGTAATCCACTGTAATGTGTCAGTGACTGAATCCGCTAACGGTAACGGATGCTCTGTAAGCCCATTAAAGACCTTTAAAGCTGCTGGAGGTTGATGTGTACAGTAAATCTGAACCGGGACTCGTACAGTAAATCGAGGCTGTGACTCACAACATCAGCGAGCGTGGAGTACTCTGTCCCAGCATTCCCAGCACTGAAACACAAGCTATCCTAAAATAAACTGGCGGTAAAGGTCATCACATCCCATCATTCACATTAACTTGCAGGCCTTGTCCACTCTTCTTATCGCAAAAAGAAAAAAAGAAACATTCGAGTCGTTGTTTTGTCTGACTCAAGAAAAATCAAATGATCCACAAACAGTGTTTGGGATCTCCAAAGTTCACTTTATACTCATGTGGTTCCACTTCTTAAAAAAGAAACTTTCTGCAGTAAAATATTGAAAGCACACAGCAGCAGCAGCAGCAGCAGCAGC
>JAPZDY010000009.1:3219397-3237967 GCA_029783645.1 Ctenochaetus hawaiiensis
TGGTTCCACTTCTTAAAAAAGAAACTTTCTGCAGTAAAATATTGAAAGCACACAGCAGCAGCAGCAGCAGCAGCAGCTTTGCCTCCTGGTGTTTTCAAACCCTCCATGCACCAGGAGCTGATCTCCACCCAGACGTAGGCTTCATGTCCTGCCTGTTTTTCCCTCCCTGCAGCCATCTCTCTCTCCCTCCCTCCCTCCCTGTGGCTCTGTTAGACACACAATTAGATTCAATGATTTTCCTCCACATTCTGCCGTTCACGGGGAATCACATGCTCCACAAACACCATACAGTCATGCCTCCACCCGCCTCCAATCCTCCTCAGTTTGCCTCTGTCGTGTCTTCACCTCAGATTACACAACCCTGACATCTGCGAAAAAAAAGGGGGTCAGAGAAATAACGAATCGCCTCCCTTTTAACTCTTGACCTCCACTTCCTGGGTAACTTTCTTGTTGGGGGGGGGGGGTATGACTGTGTTTGAGTTCTTCAGAGGAATGTGGGGGTGGAGGATATCTAATAATTTGGTGCTTTCCTGCAGGTTTTGCCGAGCAGTCTCCGACCTTTTTTGACAAAAACGAGCAACTTGTGTGATTTCAGTCTTCGAATGTGTGTGAGATTTAATCTGAAAGTACACAAGAAAGCATAATCTCTAGTCTCCCATCTTGTATCTTGGCTGGGATCTGCATTCATGCCTCTCAGACGAGAATTCCACACTCTTTACAAGCATAATGTCCATTTGTGAATATGTTGTGCAACTCCATACATACTGGAACGACTTTGAAGGCAACGCAGGCCTTTAAAACATGATTTAATAGACTGTAATCAATTAAAAAATTCCCTGTAAAAGAGCTCAGACAGACCTGAATTTGCTCCACCCTTAATAAAAGTCTGAAATCTTTAAAACACATGTACTTATAATGAAACAAAAAGCTTTATTGTGACTTTTAACAGGCTTTCTGTGTCATTCCTGATATTTGCGAGGCATAGTCACATATTCCAAGCTTGCCAACATTCATTAAGCTGCAAATAAGTTAAAAGCAAGCAGTTAAATAGGTCTCATGTACTTGCATTTGCATACGACTTCATCCTATACGTGCAAAACGGGCATTACTGTATAACTTACCACCTACCAGTGCAGATCTAATTCCACCATAGGTCCTGCTGACTTTTTTTTTTTTTTATAATCTCTTGGCAGTTGAGACAGGAAATTTGCCCCCCTCCCCAGTTTTAAAAACGTCCCTGAAGCGACCCGGTAATCCCTCCTTTATCCAAACCTCCAACTTTACATGAGAAAACTTCATAAAAACTCACTGCAATTAAAGCGTCTTTGAATCATAAGAGCTTTTTCCAACCAAGCAACTCTTTCACCCCCTGAATCCTGCACCCGGTCGGACGCTCACTCCTCCCCCTGTCCCCGATTCATCTGTCACACATAACTCAACACACACACACACACATTGGAAATATATAGTAACAAATGAACACACAGAGCAGAAATAGGAGCACAGTGTAATATCTCTCTGCAGGGAACGAAACCATTGCTCCATACCTCTCTAAATGTTGGGGCCCTCTTTGCTTCAACCTCCTTTTTTTCTTCTTTTGTTTGCAGGTGAAAACTTTTCCCCCGTTAGTTCAATCTTTGTTGCAGACTCTCAGGCTCTTTTTTTTTTTGTTTCCTCCCAGTCTTGTCTTCTTCTTCTTCTTTTTTTTTTTCCTATAAAACACTCCTCTCCTCGTCCTCTTCGACTTTGATTTTCCACTCTGCTCTGGACACCGCTGCAGCTCTTCCCCTTTCTTTGGCCCACTGTTTGTGTCAGATGAGTTGGCTCCTTTTTTTTTTTCTCTCTCTCTCTCTCTCTCTCTCCCCCTCCCTCGTTCTCCTCCCCCACCTCCCTCTCTCCTCCCTCCCTCCCTCCCTCCGTCCAAGTCCCTCACTCTTCAAAACAGCTGCAGGGAACTGCTCCTCTTGTTCTTTGTGCTTCACCACTTGTTGGAGATCATCCCTCTCTTCTCTTTTGTTCACTCCTTTAAGTCTGCTGTCAATAAGGTGTGCAAAGCTGTGTGTTTATGTGTGTGTGTGTGTGTCAGACAGAAACTGAGTCACCCAACCAGAGTCTGTGTGTGTGTGTGTTTGTGTTAATTAGACACTTAAACATGTCTGACTTCTTCATGAAGGAGCAGAAAACAGCATGACCAGATAAGGAAAACTTCATCCCTCTGTGCTCGTCTTTATACCCCCTTTTCCCTCCTCTCAACTTCCCTGGGGATAGTTTGGTCGGCCTGCCTCCACAGCTGGAGGACACATCCGGTGTGGGGGTGTGTGTGTGTGTGTGTGTGTGTGTGTGTGTTAAAAGCAGAGATTCTTTGAAGTCAAAGCCCCCTGAAGAACATTTCCTCACACTCACATCTCGCTTTTTGCCTTCATTCTTTGCTGAACTTGGGGGAAAACTTTGCCATGTCAGGTCAGAACATGCCATGTAAATAGACAGCTGTCACACACACACACACACACTGCGATGTTTACGCCCAGCTACAACCGAGCTCTAAGAAAAACAGTAATCCCACGTTAGTCATCCTATAATCAATTCTGGAAAATAGCAGACAGACATCATGACAATGCTGTGAGATCCTGTGATTAAAAATGATAATAGACACGTGAGAGAGAAAATGTCAACAAGTGGAATAAGGTCCCTGTTTGTGTGAGTTAGACTAAATACAAATTCAGCATGCAGCAGCACCGTGTCGTGTAAATCCTTATGAGAAAAATTAAATAAATATTATAGTGAATCTGATCCCAGAGCTGTTTTCATCTTCTGGTTTTGTTTTGTCAGACAAATTATCAGAAGATGAAATCCTCACATGTTTCGGCAAAGTACACACATCTGCTTTGTTGAAATTAAAGCAACTGGAATGTTGCTGAATACACTTTTGTTTGAGTACAAAAGTACTTTGTTGTGCTAAAACTAAAGTCATACTTTACTTTCAATCTGATCAAGGGGCATATTTTTGTTTTAAGATGGTTTAATAAATGATTTGATAAGTACACTCGAATGCATTTACCCTTTTTTTGAAGTTTTAAAGTTAAGAAATGATCTTATTTTGACTTAATGATTCATGTAGGTTAGACTGAAAAAACATGGCTTCAAAGGCCTTTTTATTTTTTTTAAGGGCAAATCTACAATTTGAATCAAATTAATTTAAAACAGAAGTCAATCACATTTTTTTGTCTTCCCTCACAGTCTGCATGAATTAAAATTTTGAGTTGATGAAAGATTTGCGAAGGAGTTTTCTAAAATGATTGTTAGAGTGTTTGAAATCAAAATGGTGACACCTGCTGGTCAAAGCTTGTTACTGCATCTGTAAAAATGGATTCAATGAAGGTCCTCAGAAGTGCTGAGTCAAAAATGTATAAAAGTGAACTCACTGTTGTCATCATTGATAGTTTACTCAAATATGGTCATATTATGTCATCAGATCACTTTTAAACATAGTTCTTAAAACTCTGCTGTCAACTAATGTGGCAAATTATTACAGAGTTGTGATGCACATATGAACTATTTGCTGCTTAATATTGTGAAGGCAAAAAGGTTTGTAATACTTAAACAAACTAAAAAACAAAGAAGGAGCTTTAGTGTAAAACTAGTCTTTCAAAATCCTAAAACACTGGGCTCTTGGTGCCAAAACATCAACAACAGCTGTTACGTTTGTTTCTTTTATGCTAGTTGGTGTCTTTTTATTCCAGTTAATTCATCAGAAAACGACTTTTTTGTAAAGCTTTTACTGTTAGCAAACCATCAGTAAAAAAAACGCACAACACAACTGTCCCGACCAGCATTTGTTATTATCCTTTAATTTTAATATGTACAGCGTTAATTGGTCAAGAAACTGCTCCACTCCAGTCCACTAGGTGGCGGTGATGTGATTGTGGAGCACGTGACAATCCAGTTGAAAAGACGAAGAAGCGGCACGAGCAGCGTCAGTTGGTCGGTGTCTCTGCAGCAGAGCTACATCACTGTTGGAGCTGGTAAGATGAGCTATTGAAAGCTTATTTTTATTAAAAACTTTTTAAAATTGGTGGAATTGTTGTGCAGAGTCACGTTAGCAGTTCAAAACAATAGATATATGAATGTGATTGGTTGGATAACTTTAATTTTATGTCCAACTTCACATTGTGACATGTGGCTCGAGACCAAAAGCATTGAGCTAGCTTAATATTTTTATTGTCCTTTTGTTCTCTAATGTCGAACAACTTTAAACTGGTGCATATCAGAATTAGATTTCGGTGATACTTGATACTGCAGTAAATTTAGCATACATTAGCAGCTAATGTAGCCGGACAGCCGGTCACACGTGGGGCTGTTTCCACGTGGGAAACTAACCGAGTTACAGTAGCATGGTAGCTAACAGCGTAAAGAGCTACAGTAAAAGCAGTAATTACAAGATTGATGACTGCATTTTTATAACACTAAACGTGACTTGTTAATATGATATTGACGGTGGTGACTTAAGTGGCTGCTCTCCCCTGATGACTTGCACTGGGCTCTGAGTCTGTATGGAGACAAACGTGCATCTTTGGCCCTGACAAGCCGGAGTTTCTGAGGAGAAAATGCACTAATGATGGCCAAAAGTTATGATCATGGCAACACAGTAACTCATGAATGTGTTTTTGTTTTAGGTCACTTTCAACAAGTGGAACCATCTCCAAACTGGACTGCCTGGATCACAAAAGGTATGGAAGAACAGTGTATTCTCACAGTTATAAATTCTTCGTCACCATTTCCATTTGAAATCAGTCACGGTTTTGCTAGATCTTAAAGTGAAAACCTTAAACTTTTATAATTTAAGTAGTTACAGTTGAACTGACCACTGGAGGGCGCTTATGACCCTCATTAGAGTAAAATGCACCTACTGGCAAGCATTGATTTTTAGTTGAAAGTCAATGATTATTATAGTGCAAATGATTATTATAGTGAACCAACTGTATTTATGAGCTACAGTAACCCAGTCCTGCTTTGCATTGATTGCATTAATCCCTGCTAGCTGCTCAAAGTTAAACATGGGTGTAGCTTTAACTGCCCCCCCCTCCCCTGATGACTTGCACTGGGCTCTGAGTCTGTATGGAGACAAACGTGCATCTTTGGCCCTGACAAGCCGGAGTTTCTGAGGAGAAAAACAGTTAATGTTGGTCAAGTATCAGAATTGTAACAACACTTTAACACTTTGCTTTTTCTTGTTTTTCAAGGAGGTGAAGCCATTCGTCAACAGGACGTAAATCAGGTTGGTGTCATAATACTTCACCTCGGGGCGTCTGGTGTCAAACGCTGTGATCTCTTGTGATGTATTGCACTGGGCTCAGACAGTCGGTGTTGACACAAGTGCAGCTCTGCCCTTGACAAGGCCGAGTCTGAGGAGACGACTGCTGACAGCATGTTTTGAACCTTGTTGGATTATGATTGTGTTGTTGGAACTGCTGTTTGCCTGACTGCTGTTTTCCTGTTTTTTTTACAGGTACAGATCCTCCATGAACCGGCTTTATCCCGTTATAATATGAACTTGGTTTTACAGCACTTTCCTTTCTGTATTTGCTCTGATTTAATCAAATAAATTAAAGAAAACTGCATCTAAGTTGTTTTTTCCTGTTTTCTACAAGTATCACTCTAAAGGGACAATAGGTTTTGGGAATGATTTTGAAAAGTAACAGCAGTAAATATCTGATACTAAGATGAACTGATTGTGAAATTTAAAAGGCAAAACCCAACTCAAACACTAGAAATGTGTAAAATGTGTCTTTCATTTAGTCGGTTTTATGTGCTGATGAAAGTAAAGAAGACTTGAGGAGAAAAACCTGTAAGAAAAGGCTGGAAAACTAGAAAATGAAACATCACATTTAAGAAACCAGAAAACATAAATTTAAAACTTTTTTCTGTATCTTTATTATAATTCTAACAATTTATTATCTCTTAAAACATTTGAAATTCATATATGTTTATATGAATGTGTGTATATGCATTATCACATATACATATATATTCTGTAAGTTACCTTTCATCAGTTCATATTCTCGTTTTTTTTTTTAAAAGATCTCTTAAAGGAAAAAGAAATGCTTTCTATAGAGTCGGACCGATTCCCTCTGATCTCAGTTTTTCTCCTGACAGCATCGCTCTCGATCAAAACTTCTGAATGCAAAGAAAGGATTAAAAACAACTTTCCAAAAACCGGTCACCACTCACTTCACAACAACACCAGTGTGTAACCAAGAAATGTCACCAAAGTTTCTTATCAGAAGTTATTTTATTGACCCTATTTACACTAGCAGACGTCTTAGAGAGCTGATGGAAACGAGCAGAATCTGGCTGTGGATTTGATTTTGGATGTGAAGTCACATTCTGCTCGTTTTTCTGTTTGAAAATGACTTCAAAACCTCCGAAGCCGCGGTTGCTGATGGAAATAGGGTCGTTGCATAATATGCTGGTAATAAACAATGAGCTGTGAGCAAACCGGCCACACATCAGCGACTGCAGAAGGTGCATTGTACAGACAAGAAGATGCAGCTGATGGAGCTCATAACACCGTCAGGTCAATAACAGTGGAAGGGGGAGCGTATGTGGAGAACGGGTCGAACTGTATAGAAAGCAGAACAGTTAAATAAATACATTGTACCTTTTCATGTTAAACATTATTTGGAAGACAGAGATTCTTTAGAACTTTTGAGACTTTTTTTTTTTTTTTTTTACATCTTAAACCATAATTAGATGACCATTATTTTCATCGTCCTTATTGCTATTTCCCTTGCATTCAAATATAATCTCTCTTTGACCACCAAAGTACAAATTTATTACGGAGACGAATCCCCCCTCAGTGACCTTCGATTCACGTCTGCAGCCTGTGTGTTTATGTGCACTTTGAGCGACATGATCCATGAAAACTCATTCATACCTTTGCAAACAGACATCCGGCGCGGCCGACGAGAGGAGAGGAAACTCCCCGTCGACGCCGCCGATGTTCGAGGAAAAAAACGCACGTGTGATATGTGTTCGAGGACTCGAAAGCAGCAGGAGAGGTGAGGCGTTGTTCAAGGTAGAAAGGTCATGAGAGAGCCCTTATATTTGATCTCAGCAACATGAGAAAAGCAGGACTGAGATGAGATGAGATGTCAGATGAGATGTGCAGTGAAAGCTCATGGGAAAGTGAAAAAAAAAAGTGCAGAACATGGAGAAAGAACTAAATTGGTGTTATGTGATCAATCAAAAAAGGGCTGAACAGATAAGAAATCATTTAAAAGTGATACGTAAATTAAATCAGACCTTATTTTTTCATTTGTGTGTATGTCGGGCATCCCCAGAGTAACATCTGCACCACATCTTCAACATCTGCATATGATTAAATGGCAAAAAAACTTGGGGAAGAGTGAAGAAATCATGTTTTATATTTAAAAAGGTCAACATGTAATTTTAATTAAAGCTTTTTTTTAGTCTGACGAAAAGAAAAGGAAACGAAGGCGGTGAGGAGAAATGAAATGTGCTTCACATTAAGTTGCAATGCTTCCTGTCACACAGAAGCAATGTTAAGGGAATAATATGCATCTTTCAATTCAAAAATACCTACATATACATATATATTTATATCTATAACCAACACGTATATCTTCAACTACACAGTCAGAATATACACACCGACTGCACAGGAGCGCCGTCGCAGCCGCCACAGGCTCGACGGCAGGAACCCTCCGAGGCTGTAATAACAGTAAGGACGATGATAGTAATGATAAATAGTAACAATAAATCTCTTCATATCAATATCAGTATTCCAGTATTCCCATTTAAAGTTTAAAAATTGTAAGAACAATCATAGTATTAAAACTCGATATAAGCGTTTCTCTCGGATCCCCCTGCAGCGGCGGCGGCAGCGGCGGCGGCAGCGGCGGCGGCCGGGCGGCCACGTGTTTCCTCCTGGATATTTGTCAAGAGAGAGGGGGGGTCACTGCTGGATGGAGCAGGGGGGGATTGGGTGGGGAAAGAGCAGATAAATGGCAGTTTTTCCTCTTCCCCTCCCCCTCTCCTGTCCAGTCTCCCTCGGACGGAAGGTCTGAACGGGCGAACAACAGTTGCCTCGACGCTGAGGAAGTCCAGCTCGGCGAGTAAAATCCTCCATCCATCGGTTTCGAAGCACAGTCCGTCTCCTTTTGTTTCAGTACATCTCGGATCCAAACACAGAGTGTGTGTGTCTATATATAAGGTGTCCCATGAACTCTAACACAATCACTTGTAAGTGCTTGTGTGTGTGTGTTTGTAAGTGTGTGTGTGTGTGTGTCTACATGTTGGTGTATGCATGCAGGCATGTACAGGAGTATCTCAGGTGCCTGTGAGTGCGAATCAGTGTCTCTTTTTCTTTATTATTATCATATATATTTTTTTTTTTATCTTTTTGTTGGTCTGGGCACTTATTTTTGCTACAAATTTGTGATACAGTGACCAGTCTGTATATACGTCATAATAAGACTTAAGATGATTAAGAGCTATAGAAGAAACACGTAAGATCCTGATCACAGGACCCGTAGCGAGGACAGAGCCCTACCGGAGGTGAGGTAAAGACAAGACACGACCGACCGACCGACCGATCGACCGAAGCCGAACACACAGCCAGCCTCCGCGGCCAGAAGCAGGGAAGCATGTTTTTCCTTCTGCACACTCTGAAAGACGTGGAAGCTGTCATGATAAACTGAATTCAGTCCAGACGAAACCTTCCTCCTGCAGACATTCACACCTGAAGTACTCGTCGTTTTAAAACTAACATCCGCTCACGCAGGAGAAGTTATCGCCGCACTCAGACTCTTTCTCTTAAACCTGAACAGATTCAACCAGCTGAAGATCAAGAGGACTTTTTTTTCAACAACTTTTCCCGGCGATGGACGAACTTATCGACTCCAATCTGCTTCATTTTAAAATCTAACTCGCCTCTGATTGTTCCTCTAAAGTATTTGGTTCGCCACCGTTTTTGACTCGTAATATCTGCTGCAGCCATAGTGTCTTCGTATGCATTTTGGATGAAAAGTGTGTTTGTGGTTGTCGTTTCGTGACCGTGCATGTGTGTGTGTGGGGAGTGCACTTGTGTAAATCAGCCTGGGAAGCGCCAGCCGGTGTGTTTCTGGATCGTCAGCCCTTTTTTCTTTTTTTTTCCGTCCCTGTGTTTTCCATCCCCCCTTTGGGACACAACTCCCCTCTTTCTGTCGCTGTTTGTGTGTGTGTGTGTGTGTGTGTGTCTGCGTGAAATCTGCCCCCCCCCCCCATCATTTGTTGTGTGAATCCACCATGGATAGCAGCAGTTGTGGCTTCCTCCCTCATTGACTCCAGCTCCTCCTTCTTCCTCACTTTTCCTCTCTTCCTCCGTTCTCTTTCTTTGTGCCTCTGCGTTTGCAACCTCAGCTCCGACTCCCGTCATCCATCCTCCTCTCAGTCTGTCCATCCCGAGGTGAGAGAACAGAAATGGGAAATGGGCTGCTGGACAGCCTGAGGACAGAAGAACAAACATAGGACATGTGTGACGCTCGGTGGCTTTTCTGTGAAATTATAATGAATTGTGTTTGTTGCTTTTGTTGTTTTGCACCGTAGTTGTGAGTTTTTCTCTCGTGTGATTCATGGAAAGAATTATTTGTTCATTAGGGAAGTGTGGCGGCTCACGACATGACTGATTAGACGTTTTTTGTAGCTGCATTGCAGACATAGGTCAACACAGACACGATGCAGTTTTCCCTCTACACTTTTAGATGTAGCATGAAGAATTTAAAACCAAGAAAACAAACTGCAACCTTAAGAAAAGAACCATTACGATAAACCAAAAAACAAGACTATGTTCGACATGCACAGCCTCAAAGAGAATTATTCGAGACATGTTTTAACCCGGTCGAAGTGAATGTATATATGTGTGTTTTGAATTGTATTATTGGTGTAAGTGTAAGAAAATAAAGCCTTCTGAACCACACTGCAGTATTTCTGGTTCACTTCCACAACATAAGCTGTAAAGTAGCACAATCTGTGCATTGAAGAGGTGCCATTTTTTAAAATTTTTATAATGGAATCGTTTATGCAAAAAAAATAAAGACAAAGGATGTGTGTAAACACTAAGCAGACTACATATATAAAGGACTTTTCAACCGTTAAAAGCTGCATGTCAGACATGAAGTCATGCATTAATGACAGATCCATGCAAAGTACCAACATGATCATCAGTCACACTGACAGAGGAGCCATCGGTGCAGTTTGGATTGAACTAACTATCGAATTAGAACTATTTTATTAACTAAGCTTATGATTGATAGGTCAATGATTTGCTCTACATCTTGAGCCGACTCTTCCAATAAAAAGAGTTGATTTTGAGATGTTAAAGAAGTGTTTTGTTTGCATTAGTGCATATTAAAGGTGACACAGACTGTTGGTTTGAGCTTCATGTTTGTAAAGGAAACTGTGTGAAGAGTTAAGAAAAAATGCAGGCAACTAGTCGTAAATATTCCAAATAACTGAGACGAGGTGCCTCCACACCTGCAGACGTACCTGTCCATTATGCTCCGCAGGGCCCGTTCGATGTTCATGCGGTGGCCCACGCGCGTCACACCCAAATCCAGATAGTCGTCCTTGGTCAGGGAGGGCAGGTGGGTGCCGTCGATCTCGTTGTCCAGGAAACGTTCTCTGTGCTCGCCCAGGTTCAGGTACCCGAGCCAGTCTGCAACGTCATACTTGGTCCAGTAGGGCAGCGGCTTGGAGGCAAAAGGCTTCGTAGGGGAAGGGGGTGGCAGATGGGGGTAACTCAGGCAGGGAGGTGGAGGAAGAGGGTGCAGGGGTGGAGAGGAGGTCCCGGACAGGAAGTGAGTAGGAGAGAGGGATCGAGAAACGACTAAGGTGGAGTTTGGAGGCGGAGGGGCACCGGAGGGGGCGAAAAGGGGAGGAGAGGGCGAGAAGTAAGGATCTCCAAGAGGGTTCCCAGGTGACGGTGGGGTGATTGAACCTCGGAGGTCGTAGATGGCGCTGTATAAGGGTGTGGTTGGGAGGAGCGGCAGGGACGAGGGCCTCGGTGGACCCAGCTTGGGCCTCTCTGATGGGGAGATGAGGGGGCTGGGTGCTCGTCTGCGCTGGAGCATGTGTGATTCCGCCTTTCGTGACTCCCGACTGGGGATGAACTGGAACTCCAGGGCTTTGGTCCGGTAGACAGGTCTGTGTTTGGGGGAGGTGGGGTAAGGGGAGTAAGATGTCGGGGACAGCGGGGAGTGGGAACGTGGAGGCTGAGAGGCAGGTGGAGGCTGAGGAGACGGGGATCGTCCCCAGTTCGGATACTGGGAGGCCGGGGTGGGGGACGGGGACAACGATGGCTGCGATAACGAGATTGGAGATGGTGACTGCGATCGAGCCGAGGGGGGGCTCAGAGCTGAGGCCGAGTCTTCGGAAAACCTGGAAACGCAGAGGGAGAAATTTGTGACGAGAGACAAGGTCAATAGAAACAAAAACTAAGATAAAAACATGAAGACTCATGAGGACAAATATTATATAATATTGTCCAACGATTAAGAACATTTTTTTAAACCATCAACATCTTGACTGTCTACAAGTTTCAGTTTACATTCGAGAAGTTTCATGTTTAACATCAGGTTTTATTTCCTTCCTGACTAAAAACAGGCTGTAAATCCATGCACATGTCAAAGTTTTATGTTCTTTCTGACAGAAAAAAAGGAGTGTGGAAGTGGCTCTATTACCTGTTTCTGCTTCTAAGAGAAACACACGGGAAAAGCCGGAGAAATAAAAGAGAGGTTTACACAGTATAGACAGCACTTACACGAGACATAAGCAGACAGAACAGTTTGTCGCAGAATGTTTGAACATCAATCGTAGGCGGTATGGAACTCACGGGAGGCACGGTACGTTCAAACGGGTGAAACATGCATCGAATGGCAATGCCGTGCATCGTCAACGACAGAAAGTGTCGTTCATGCACTGAGACTGAAACGCATGCAAGTTTTCATTCACGCCTACCTGTGTCTGCTCAGAGGTCTCTGGCTGCTCCAGCTGTCTTTGCCTCTTTGCTGCAGTTTGCTGCTCAGCTCGTTTATGATGCTGGGCTTCATACTGGATGCAGGAGGGTAAATTTTCTTCCCTTCTAAAAGCGTCCCGGATTGGCTCCCGTCGCCGCTCACCTGACCGTCGCCCCAGAGAGGCTTCATCTCAGGAGTGCGTGGGCGATCGAAGTACGGCGACATGGGACGTCCCAAGCTCTGCATGTCCCTCACCCCGTATCCGTCCTGGCCACTGTCTTCTTCTGTGCCTCCCTCCTCGACGTCGTCGTCTTCCTGTTCGTCCCTCCGTTTGTGGGAGTGGTAGGACGGAGGAGCAGTGCTGGTCTGTCTGTGTAAATCACCTCGGCCTCCTTCTCTGAACCGGCTGGTTTTTGGGTAGGTGGAGGCTGCAGCTGTGGCGTTCTGCATCTCAAAAGTTTGCCCGTCCAGGTAGCTCATGTAAGACTCCAGAAAATCTCCACTCCTATCTGAATCCCCTGCACCGACCCCTCCCCCCATCCGTCCTCCAGCTCCGCCTCCTCGCTCACCTCGCTCCAGCCTGTCTCCTCGGACGCTGGCTCCACTCAGAGCCAGGATGCTGTCCAGGTGGTGGTCGCTGCTGCTGCGGCTGTCCAGCTCTTCGATCCCAGAGTCCACTACTGTCTCCTGGGACTCTCCTTTCTTGGTAGCCGGTGGAGGGCGGTGGTGCTCCCCTGTCCTACGACCGCCCATGATGGAGGTGGAGGATGTTGTTTGTGCGATGTGTGTTCGTTCCTGGTAGAGCTGAGTGGAGGTGCTTGTTGTGGTGGCAGCAGCAGTGGTTGTAGCGGCACAGCTAGCGGTCGTGGAGTGTGAGGCGGTGCCCCTAGGTGGAGCAGAGGTGGCAGCAGTGGAGGAGGGCGCTGGAGGACCACGGTAGGCCGGGGGAGGAGCAACTGTGTGTGGGGGAGGCGTGGGGGAAGAGCGCCCAGGGATATGAGAGCTGTTGTAAAGGTGGTGGGGGTGAGACATGGAGAAGGGTCTGTGATATGATCCAGGAGGAGGCGGCGGTGAGACGGACGGGGGAGGAGGAGGTCCTGCTATGGAGGTGGGCTGCAGGGTAGAGGGCGAGGGAGGCGGTGGGGGGTTGGGTGATGTTTGGGAGGGGGAGGGGGCAGACTGAGTCAGGTTAGCCACCTCACTGTCATATGATGTGAGGCTGGAGGCGGTGGAGTCCCCCGCCTGCGGCGAGGGCAGGGGTGTGTGAGCGGGAAATCCACTTACGAATGGTTCTTTTTGGGGGGGTGGAGGAGGAGGTGGCGGCGGGGGAGGGGGAGGAGGTGGAGGGGGTGGGACCTGCTGTTGGCGGGAGGTCAGGCTGTTGGCAAGCATCGCGTGTTGTGAGTACCCTGAAAGTCTCCCGATTCCCCGGTCGAAGCTGTTAGCGAACTCTAACGGAGGCGGGAGGGGGTCTGCGTAGACAAACTCGTCATCGGCATCGACCGAGGGGGCGGGGGGAGGAAGAACCATCAGGCCTGTCCCAGTGCTCCCAGTAGTGCCCGCTGTCTGCTGAGTACTGGTAGGTGGAGGAGAAGGAGGGGTGAGGGACAAAACATAAGCCTCAGCTTGACTTTCCATCCTGAGAAAAGAGGGTCTGCGAGGCGGCTGCGACTGGGCCGCCTGCTGAGCCGAGCTTTCAGCTGCGGCCGCTGCGTTAGCGGCAGCTTGCTCCGCCCTCCTCATGTAACCTTCTCGCTCTTTGTCCCTCTCCCTTTCTCTTGACAGCTCCCTCTCCCGTTCCCTCGACCTCTCCCGCTCTCTCTCCTTGTAGGTTGGCTGATACGGCTGAGATTGATAATGGTGCGTGTGGACCGTTTTGTCCTCGGAGAAGCGAACTCTTAGCCCCTCTCGAGCCCCTCCGCCTTCCCGCTCCCTCTCTCCTCCACCGCCTTCCTCGCTCCACACACTCCCAACTCCCCTGAGGATTCTGGGTGAGGGAGGACGGCCAACAGTGGGCGTAGTTGCAGCCAGAGAAGAAGAGGTGACCAAATAGGAGGAGCTGGAGGACTGGGCGGCGGATGAAACCGGCTGAGAGGTTGCTGTAGATGAAGGAAACACCACACTCGACATCTGGCGACTGAACAGATGCTCTGCCCCCCTCCTTAACCTGCTGTCATCCCTCAGAGCGCGCTCTCTGGCGGCCAGGGCGAGGCCCAGAGGCGACGTGGGGTCAAGAGCCTTTCCTGTGAGAGGGTGAATGAAGGTAGTAGAAGGTGCTGGCTGCCTGCCTGCTGCTGTGTACAAGTCAGTTGGCACAGACTTCGGCTGATAGTCCAGGGCAGGTGAGGAGTACTCAGGTAAGCCAAAAGCTGGAGGCATACTGCGGGTGTGATGGATAAAGGTGTCCGCAGAGAACATGCCGTCGTCAATAGACTTGGACGGTCGCAGACGTGTTGATGAACTCTCAGCCTGTGTGCTGAGCTGCTGCTGTGACACCTGAGTCCTTGTTACTCCACCTATCCCATCACTCACTCCTCCAAGACTCACGTCCTCCTCAGCAGACATGAACAAGGAGGCGCTCTTTCTGCGGGCTTCATGAAACCTCTCCCTGTCTCTGCGAGCTGCACCGACAATGGCAGCTCCAAACTGGCTGGTGAAGTCCAGGTTATCCTGGGCTCGCATGGAAGGCAAGGTCGGAGGTGGAGGTGCTGGGATGGAAGGCGGGGCAGGAGGCTGTGGAGCGGGAGTGGAAGGAGGAGGACCATGGGGTGTTTTGGGTTCATCCGTCTCTCCTGATGCAGGAGCGTCCGCCTCCACACTGCTGCCCTGGCTACTGCGCCCACTGCTGCTGGTTGAAGGGGCCTTGACGATGATGGTGGGGATGGGGATGGAGCTTTTCTCCACCGAGCCTTTGTCCCCCAGTGTACCCTGGCCCATGCGCAGGTCCTCCACCTTGGACTGCTTTACCAGGGGGCCTTTACCTCTCCGAGCTCCTCCTTTTGGACCACCTGCTCCGGCCCCAGCTGCACTGCGGTCTGCCCGCTGGGGTTGACTCTGGGTGGTCTGTTGTTGCTGGGGCATGACGGTGGCGATGCTGGATGGGGGCACAGCGGTGCTGTAGCCTCTCCTAAGAACTGCTGTCTTGGCCCCTCCACCAGCCCCTATGCCAGCTCCAACAGGCTCCCCAGTGTAGGCAACCTTCCGCGAAGCAGTCCTGCTTTGAGCAGTGTGAGCAGCTGCATGTGCATAAGCGGGTGTGTGGTCCACTGCTCCACCACTGGGGCTGGTGCTGGGACCACCCGCCCTCTCCCTGCCCCCGTGGCTGAAGTGCACCGCCTGGGAGTAGGGCTGGTAGTGCGCAGAAGTGGATGTCGACTGGGACACGGAGACAGAGGGCTGTTGGGACGACTTCGTCCTCCAACCCAACGGTGGAGCAGAGGAGAACGGAGGGTCTGGTGGAGCCGTGGTGGGTGGAGGGGGGATGTCATCCGGGCCGGGCACCGACAGACTACGAGCAAACTTCATGGCTGGAGGATGCAGGAACTGCTTCTCCTCCTCAGGCACCCCTGCAGTTCAGCATCCGCAAATCAAGAACAAAACAAACTGGGATGAAATAGAGATTTACAAATGACACAGACGGAGCAGAGGTGGAGCAAAAGAGACTGTTAACAAGAAAAGAGGAACTTTTTAGGGGGAAAAAGAAGAAGAGGCAGAAAAAAAAGGAAAGCTGAGGGTAAATTATGAGAGTGTCTGTCTAAATCTGCCTGCCCGTTTACCTGTCGGCAAGTCTGTCCTCAGTTCTTATGTCTGTTAGTGGGTCAGTCAGTTAGTGCTATTTATTCCACAAACGAGTAGCAGCTGGGCAGCATCACACAGCAGCGTTTGTTTTGTTGGTCATCAGTGGGCACTATACTAATTCATGGAGGGGAGTTAGCGAAGCCTTAATAAGCAACAAACAAGAAAGTAAGCCATCAGATATAAAACAAAGAGATTAGTGCCACTACCGGATTTAACAGAAAAGCATTAAGGTGAGTAAAAGACAAACAAACATCTTACTTATTTATTTATCTTTTTTAATAGATCTACAGATACAAAGCGCGCACATCTTTTCGGCCACAGACAGACACATTGTTGGCCACAGACAGACAGGTCAGCACAGTGTAGACCTCTACTGGTCCAGAGGACGGACAGACAGGCGGGTGAGGAGGGGGGGCAGACAGAAAAAAACAGACAGCCTCACCGATGGATTTCTGCCGCAGCATACCGTGCGGTGGGCCGTGACCTGAGGTGTACTGGCCGCGGTCATAGCCGAGGCTCAACCCTGATGACATCATCCCCATCCCCGACTGATCGCCGTAGTTCGGCTGAAAAAAGGCGGGAAAAAGAGCGGGAAAAAGAGCGGGTGAAAAGCAGCAGGAAGAGTGATGAGACTCAGTTTTAAAGTGAAGATTAACTAAAATAATGAACGTAAAGAGGCAAAAAGTTGCAGGCGGCAGAGTTTTGTGCACATTTGGCTCTTAGTTAATGTTGGAATATGACTTTATGCAGGTTTAATTGGTCAAAACTAAAAAACCAAGGTGTTTATTTGCCAAAGTGCTTATTTGTTTATGCAAATACTGCCTTTAAAACTCCAACCACTATTTTTGTGTTAGCTGTGCATGTTATTAACAAGCTAGCGGACAATCTCTGACTTAAGTTTATATATAAAAATTTGTTTAAGTTAGTTAACACTGCAAATTTTTTGTCTTAGGAATGACAGAAGATTTGAAATAAACATGTTGCCTTTTGCAGATTTCAAATTTTCGAGTTTAAAACAAAAATCTGCATCAAATTTTGCTAATATTCCATATTTGATCCACTTTTTCCAACAACTTTCATGGTAGACAAGGACTCCTCTTAACCCGATGACAGATCCAGTCGACACAGGAACACACACACACACACACACCTCAGTAAACAGGTAAATATGCTGATACACACCTCATTGCCATAGAAACTTCGCCCCCTGTCTCTTTTTGGCCCCTGTCCTCGTGTCCCCAGCGCCTCGTTGGTGCTGATTGTCTGCTGAGCTGCAGCAAGAATTTCATCTAGTTTATCTGAGAGGAAAAAGGAAGGAAGAGAAAGAGACAGAAAGAGAGACAGAAGGGAAGAGAAAGAGAGAGAGAGAGAGAGAGAGAGAAAGAAAGAGAAAGAGAGACATACGGCAATGAAACAGAAAAATGGACAGAAACGACATGACGGAAAGAATGTGTGGAAAGGGACACACTTGATGAAGGTGGGTGAGAAAGAGAGGAAGAGATTCAGGAAACATCCACTGACAAACATGAGCTCCCTTACTCAAAGCCATCTGATAGACTGTCCTCTTCTTCTCTGTAACTTGTGAGGATTCGAATTCTAAAAAAAGAGAAGAGACTCAGATTAAGCCCCAATAAATGACTGAACGTCGGGGAGCCAAGTCCTTTTTGGACAGACATTAATACAATGCCTCAAGCGGGAGTGTACCAGAGCATACCTGATTTTTTTTTCCAAGGGGTAGCAGCTGGAAGGAGGACAAAAGGAGACTTAAGTTTTGGCAGGAGTGAAAGTGCGATAGTGTTGTTACAGTGAATACTAATCATACTCCCCCGGAGCCTGACAAACTGAGTCACCTCGCCAGGCTTTTTTTCTCGATCTTCAATGCAAAAGGACGCACATCACACTCGCTGCACTTCAGGACAGCTGCAGGTTTGCACGATTGTGTTACGGTAAATATGAAGCATGCACGTACGGTCTGCAGCCTGCTGTTAACTCTACAACACACACTCTCACACACACACATGTGGAATTAGTGTGAAGCTGACTCCCACCTCTTTCCACTGTTTCATGGTTAAGATCCCGCCAGCAGTGAAGTGAGGACAAAGGAGACAAAGAAGAGACAGAGTTAGTGGTTAAACCAGTGAAGAGAAAAAGGACAAGTCCATAGAGGAACAAAGAGGAGGAATAAAAGATGACCCTTTAGTGTTTGCATCCACTGGTGTGTGTGTGTGTGTGTGTGTGGATTGAATGGGGACTGGGTTATCTGCCATACTTGTTCTCAAGACGTTACATTTCACAATGTGAAGTTTATTGAGCTTAATTAAACAGAAATTCATTTTTAATATCCGATGCTTAAACCAAGCGGAGGAAAAGAGGTTTGAACTTGTGCTCGTTTAATCTCTAACTCACAGCACAAATCCTTAAAAAAACGAAGCAACACTTTTGCTGAAACTTGTGTTTAAACATATTTGAATGACACTCAGAACAACAACTCGTGAACTTGAGTGCACCGCACGATCATTTCCATTTTAATGTCCTTGTTATCTTGCAGCATGACTTCTAGGTGAACTGGGACACTGCACCAGTCACAGAGGTGAGATAGTTTAATAGGCGTCACAGCTAAATGAATTCTAATGCATTAAAATGAGCATATGGCAGCGGCTGACATGGCTGCATCACACATTGTGCTCCTCTCACCTTGGTCCAGGAGGAGCAAACAGGAGCTAATTTATAACAGGTCTGACTGCAAATTAAGCCCCAA
>JAPZDY010000009.1:3279257-3293985 GCA_029783645.1 Ctenochaetus hawaiiensis
TATTTAAATGTAAATAAAACTATATTAGCTGGTTGATTACTGTCAGATTTTTCCCCAGGTGCCAGCATCAGCCTGACGTCCCATTGGGATCATAGTATAAGCTGCCGTATCAAAGCTGATTGACGAAGGCAAATCTAATGAATCAAACTGCTTCAAATTGAATCACTGCACTGATGCACAACACTGATGGATGCACATCCAACATAAAGCTCTGCAGCTTAATGCTCTGCAAAAAAAAAAAAAAGTAGAAAGTACATGAATCACCAGCGTTTGTGTTTGTGTTCTCTGCTCCTTCGTCACTCAAAAATCCTCCTCCTTCAATCTATATCATCTGCATGCAACATTTACTCCCTCGTCTCATTACAACACAATTAACAGGCAATTAGAGTTTATTGAGGGTGAATTAGCTGACATGTAAAACAGACCTAATGTACTTGGAGTGTAAAGGGATGTTACCCGACACCAGAGAGAGAAAGGAGGAGGAGGAGGAAGAGGAGATGAACGAGAAGGATGAAAGTGAAGGAAGATCATTTTGGTTGTGAATGTGCAGAATGAGAGACAGAAAGTGGAAAAAGGACGGCGAGTCCAGGCA
The DNA here is from genome assembly GCA_029783645.1 of Ctenochaetus hawaiiensis. Taxonomy (NCBI): domain Eukaryota; kingdom Metazoa; phylum Chordata; class Actinopteri; order Acanthuriformes; family Acanthuridae; genus Ctenochaetus; species Ctenochaetus hawaiiensis. Next base: position 3,279,850 of record JAPZDY010000009.1, read on the forward strand.
GGAGGAGCGACTGAGTAAATGTCACAGCGATGGTGGTTGTAACTCTCATGACCTTGGAGAGCAAAACAACATGTGGTGAGTCAGATCATCATCCAGGTAGGAAGTCTATGAGGAAGTGCATGAAGAGCTGTCAGGATATCACACACCAAAAGATTATCTGAGCCTTAACAGATCACGAAAATGATATATAATCACAATATCTATAAAAATAGAGAATAATGCCATCAGTTTAACTTATTTAATTTTGTTTACTGTGGTTTGTTTTCGCTTTAAGCAAATGAATCACACTTGAAATAACGAGTGTGAGGAGGTGGAGTGAGTCTGCAACATAGCGGCACAGAAAGGTACAAAAAGAATGATTATTTTTAATGAGTTTTTTATATTTTATTTCTATTTAATGGCTAATTGCAACCAGCATTATCCTGCATTTTCACTAATATCTGCTGTTGTGTAAAACCCTGTGTGCATGTCTGAGTTATGTAGCTTTTCTAGTCAAACATATGAACCATAAAAAAGAAAATATTGTACAATAAGAGCGATTTAATGGAGCAGTTTTGCCCTTTTCTAGTAATCTGTTTCTTCCAGTTAGCGTGTGACAAACGGAGTGTATGAGAGAGCATTTAAAGATTCAGATTTTTTCAAACATTTCAGTTATGAAAGAATTTGAATATATTAAATAAATGTTTGAAATGTTTTAAGTAAAGGCAGTGTGTGGGTCAAAACCTTCAGCAGCAAGTTTAACATTAAAATACATATTCATTAATTCATTTCCATCTTCCTCTTAGTCACAAAAATCACAACGATTTGCATAAAAAACTCTTTCTTTTTAAAGACTGAGAGAGAAAGGTTAAATTTCACCTCCTACAATCATTTTTCGTTAATTTGTCAACTGATTTGCAGAATAAATGATCGTCCATGTTTGCCTTGATTTTACTTATCACTTTTCTAAACAAAGTAAATAAACAGATTTGACAACAGTTACAAAATCTGTTTAGAGGGATTGATTTTTACTGAATATCTAAGAGGTTAGTGGTTGAATTTCTGTTCAGTTCCAATTAGAAGACACAGTTTCAAGTTGGGATTTTTGATTTAAAAAGTGAATATTTACTATATTTAGGAGGTAAAAACATGATTTATTCACATTTAAAATCTAATCTAAATTAAAAATACAGCATAAAAAGTCCTTAAAATCAGCTAAAAGTCCATGAATCAGTAGCCAAACCGTTTCTTCTCCTTTAATTTCCACCTGGATTTCCATTTTAACTCTGTCTTCTTCCATCTACCTTTATTTCCATCTTAGCTTCTTTCTTTCTTTATCGATCCACTTTCATCTGCTTCAGTCTGCGTCCACTTCCATTTACCTTCATCTCCATCTCTGTAATTCAATCAGCTCCACCTTTTCCTCTCCATCTCTCTTTCTTTCTGCCTCCACCTCCAAACTTCCATCTCTATGTGCCACGTGTTACCTTTATCCATCTCTACGTGTCTTTACGTGACTCTCGTGCACTTTTCTGAGGTTGTGACCTCGACCATGAGGGAGCTTTTCTCCTCCGAAGCTTTCCCATTTATCCATCTTTTCACAATTAAAGTTTGATGCTGATTTGTAAGAATAAATAGGGAGTGGTGAATTATTTATGGTTGGATTTAAAATCACTGAAACAAGCACACTTGTTTATACACACACACACACTGCTGAAAAAACACCCATGCGCAGATCAATAATAAATCAAACAGCAGCAAGAGGGAGGAAGAAGCGTTGAGCGAGGCTTTTATAGCTCACTGGGGTGGTAAATATAAAATATGGACACACACGCACGCACACACAGGCCTTCACAAATACATTTATTTCATTTGCAGTTTCATTATTTCTGATGATTTACGGAGCCGACGTTGCGACCACGATCGCTTAATGGAAAGAAGAAGAAGAAGAAGCGAAGAAACCAAAGAGACGAGGCCTTCTTCAGTGTGCCAAACACAAAAGGCCGTCTGGTTGAGCTTTAATGTGGCGATGAGCAAAGGTCCACACTCTTTTTTTCTGTGTTTTTCCTCCTCCTTTTCTGCACTTAAAACACACACACACACACTCGCATGCAGCCTCGGCCTCCTGCGACCCAGATTCACTGCTCTTTGTAATTCAATTAGCAGTACAATTGAATAACGACTCATGATTCACTTCAACAGATCACTCATCGGAAAAAAAAAAAATAAAAGACAGAAGGGAGAAAAAAAAGCAGGAAAAAAGAAAATGCTTGGGTGTCTGGCGTCTGGCACCTGGCTAATTTTTTTTTTTTCAAGAGTGGGAGAAGGATGGCGTAGGCCAACATGGAGGCAGCTGCACCTCCAGCCTGCGAAGCCGCTTTGGACACGTTTCTGACGGGAGCTTTCGCACTGACTGACATGATGCAAAAAGAAAATCTAGAAAAAAAAATTGGAGAATGATGGCAGATTGGTTCATCATGGCTTTGACGACCTTCTTAAAACCACTCACGGGAAAAAGGTCTTTCACGTTGTGCTTTATGACGCCGTTTAAAAGCTCTTTGGCAACATTAAAACCAGAGGCAGCAGTTTCCTCTCCGCTGCCCTCCATCTCCATCTCAGCTCCCCTCTCCTTAAATCTCTTTCTTCTCTTAGTGTTTTTTAAAAATTTAAATTCTTGCCCACTTATCCTCATTGTGATTGCTCTTGTGTGCAGTTTGGTTCTCGCTCTCTCTCTCTCTCTTTCTGGAGCTGGGTCACCTTGAAAATCTCCCTCGCCCTCTCAGATCAGTCACTTTGCTGACGAGTAAAAGCGCCTCTTGCTCAGTTTTCCTCTTGTGATGCAGTGAAAGAAAGAGAGAGAGAGGGAATGTAATCGACGTAATACGCTCAATCCTCTGAGACTTGCAGCGTTTTCTGGAGCACCGCACGCTGCAGGTTTTCACTGAACTGACCACATGTACCTTCATACACCCGAGGACAGATTATGAGATGATGGACTCCTTAAGACAGCGACGAAAGTGGCCGCCTTCCAGAAACCCCTCAGTATGAAAGCACAACATCAGTTTCTTTAAAAGGTGTCATGAAGGTTTTTCTTGTTGTCACATATTTAAAGTAAAGGTAAAAGCCATTTCTTCAGTTTTTTTAGGCAGACTTTTTAGCTGAAGCTTTTTACTCTCCGACAACAAATTCATCCACTCATCCATCTTTTATATCCACTTCTCTTAGGCAGGGTCACAAAAGTGACGTCAAACACACACACACACAGCTCTGGATTAAAGCTCCCCGAGAACCTCAGGTGTGTTTTATAATATAAAGGAATAGTTCAACATTTTGGCCAATGAAGCCACCAGGTAGCTTAGCACAAAGACTGCAAACAGGAGAAAACAATTAGCTGTCTGCAGCAGTAAATAGTAACTCCAAGATCTATTTAGTAGAGTAAATAGTGCAAAAAAAAGTTAAAGTTGCATTAAGTTCTTAAAATATACCTGATTGCAGTCCTTGAGCGAGCTCTGAAACTTGCACATAACCCTCTTAAACAACAGCCAGTTGTTGTTTTTACAATGAATAAGCTATTAAATGTGAATTACAGATCCTAAGAAGTGCGTAGAATAGGATTTAGTTAGCTTTTGCTAAGCTAAGCTAACTAGATTCTTGATTAGGCTTCACAATGTTTTCATCCTGGTCTCACAGCACCATCTAATGCAAGTTATGATGCTCATGTCGTGTTTTATAAAGCAGCAGGTTTCAGAGTATTTGAGTTTTTAAGATCTATAGAATACAAATAGCTTTTATCAAGCGGTGGGATTGATAATTATTATAATGGTTTAACTGATCTGATTGTGTAAAGAGAAGCTGAAGTGAACTAATGGGAGAAATGCATTGTGGGATTGATTCCCCCTGTGTTTGTAAACTTATCAGAGACCGTTGCCATGATGTTGGCAGATTTTGTGGGTGTGAGCGGCGACAGCACCTACCGTTTGCTTTATGTCTGGGATGCCAATGCGAAACACCATCATAGAAATGTGGGCGTCCTCGGATGGCGCCGAGCTGGAGCTGCGCTCCTTCAGCCTCCTCTGCTGCTGCTGCTGCTGCTGCTGCTGCTGAATGTGATTGGCTTGCTGTTGGTGTGTGGGTCCCGAGTTGGACGAATAGGGGTTTGTGGTGTGTCCAGGGTTCCCTGAACGCATCTGCCTGTCCCCGCCGGGCCGTCCGGCCAGTTTGCCCGACTGCCTGTGTCCCTCACCTCTGCCCCCTCGCGACAGGCCTCCTCGCCTGACCTCCTCCACCATCTCCTCCTCATCCTCTTCCTCCTCACCCTCCAGCTCGCCATTCTCCTCCTCCTCCTGGTCCTCGTCACGCTCATCCTCTTCCATTTCCTCCTCCTCCTCTTCCTCCTCCTCTTCCTCGTCCTCTGCCCCTGGATAGAGATGTCGATTGTTTCCCAGCATCCTTTGTTGCTCCTCGTCGCTGGACAGGGGGCTGAACGGCATCGTCATGGCGACAGAGAGGGCGGCACCAGTGGCAACACCATCATTCCCAGAGAGACACTGCAAAGGAGGGAGAAGAGAGACGACATTTTAAAAAAACTGAAACAAAAGATTTTTAAGAAGAAGGTTTTCTTTTTATTTTTTTTTCTGTTTCTGTGCCACATCACTCCAACAAACTCTGGTCTCTATGGGAACAGACTGCTTCAGTCACAGACATGCAGTACTTCTAACCCCCACCGCATGATGACATACTATTCACACTTCATGTATAAATGAACCCACTTGTGCTGTTAATTTTCAGCTTCCAGACTCTCAGCAGACATCCAGACATCCTGCCTGTGCTGCTAAAAACCGACACTCGCCTGCAGAAAACTGAACCTTCAGAAGATTTTTGTGTCTGACGCCTGAAACGCAGCAACATTTTCTCTCTGAGCGATGAAACTGTGGCAGATATTTTTATACTATATTGCAATATGTCTCGAAGGAGAGCAATACTGTGACACATACTACTTTTATGCAGAATAGTGTGTAAGTTCGCAGCATTTTTGAGGTCCAATTTGCAACAAAACCTTAAGAAAAAAAGGTGAAGACAAAATCCTTCTGTGAATAAAAATACATAAAATAAATAGTTCTTATGAAGGCTGGTTGTTTATCAAAATTTAGTCTGATTTTTCAAGGTCCACAACTTCCTGACTGGTGGTTTTGACCCCATTTACAAAAGAAAAACCCATGATGCAAAGATTCCCATAACCTTCATAAAGCACACCAGAAAATTAACTTATTAACATTTTGGATGCTTCCAAAGCCGAGAGTGACATCTTAAAAACAACAAGCTTGCTACATAATCATGCCATAAAATAAGCAAATTGCTCCCTGCTGACTGGGGAATAAACCTTTTGATTTTAATGACTCAATAACCTTGCTCCTAGCACTTCTGTCTCATCTAACTATACTAGTAAATAGGAAACCAATGGATCCAATAGGAAAAAGAGCAGAGCATCATTTGTTGTCTGCATCACTTTTCGTGTTATTAACTGTAATAAAACAATTACTTTCGACTTTAAGCCTTGTTTCACTACAGCTGCAAAGAGCTGATATTCCTATTACACTTGATCAATTTAATTACCCAATTGTGTAATTGAAATCGTTTTTTATAAAAACAAAAGAGTGATTGCAGTTTATTGAGGCAGGTTGAAATTCAGTGGCAGCTTTTAGTTCCTTAAAACTGCATGAAAAAAGCCCACATAGTCCTGAGAAAACCGATACATCAGTCTGACTCTGCAGAGCAAACAATTCACCACAGCACATCCGCGATATAGACAACAGCTCTTCACATGATAAAATATACACTCCTTCACTCTCCTCTCCTGCCCTCAGGAGAGCCGAGGAGCCACTTCAGAGCATCAGTGATGCAGCGATGTGTTCGAGGACGAGCTGAGCGACATAACAGATTTGTCCCTGGTGGCTCCTGGTGGCTCTGCTCGCCGTTTTCAGGATTTTCAGCACCACTACGTTCTGGACAGCTCCGCACCGAAACCACACAGCAGCATAACAAACAACACGAGACCGGCCAATCAGAAGAGAGCTGTCGACACGCCAAATACACATATGATCTGAAAGAAACTAAGATGAAAAGTACAATTTTTATATCAATTTTATCTGCTTGTTTATAGTTATACTTTATTACATTTAAAACAGAAACACTGCACTTTTTTACTTTACATTTTGCTGTCACCAGTTACATATTTTGCTTGCAGCCATTTGAATACTGATTACACCAGTAATCTGCAGACCAGGCAAGAAACAAAACTGGCAGTTTCTCATCCACACATTCATCCATTTAACTAGAAAAAAAACAGTATCAAGGTGCTGTTTGTTTTCATTTCACTTCAAATGAATATAAACTACAAAATAATGAGGCAACTTAAAATTGCAAATGTGTGCTGAGTGTGTTTGTGTGTGTGTGTGATGTGTGTAACTCAGATACAATGTGGGGACTTGCATTCCTTATGGAGACAAAAAAGTCCCCGTAATGTAGGTGATTTGTTTTTTGGGTGAGGACTTGGATTAATGTCAATCTAGTGTGTTTTGTGTGTGTGTGTGTGTAACTCACATTCAGTGAGATTATAAATCTTTTCTTACAGATACAATGTGGGGACTTGCATTCCTTATGGAGACAAAAACGTCCCCGTAATGTAGGTGATTTGTTTTTTGGGTGAGGACTTGGGTTAATGTCAATCTAGTGTGTTTTGTGTGTTCGTGTGTGTGTGTGTGTGTGCAAGTGTGCAACAAGGCAGATGAGAGGCATTGGGGGTAATAAGAAATATAATGTGAAGGGAAAGAGAGTGTCTGACCTTATATCAAGGCCTTTCTCATGTTACACTGAGATAAAACTACAAAAGAAGAAGAAGAAAATGACTATGATGATGAAGAAGAAGAAGTGCCACAGAAACTGAAAGGGTGGACAACTGGACCTGTAATATACCAAAGGGTTTACATTTAAACATGTCAATGACGCCAGTCCTAAGCTCTCTTATAAAATAAAAGCATGCAGTGAGAAAAAATTATCGACTTTCTATAAAATGCAACTTTCTTCCTGAATTTTCTTAAATCAAGTCTTATTTATTTGTAGCAGCAATATGTTTTCTACTTTGTGCCACTTGGAGGCAAAACCTGAAATAAATAAAACAGCTTTTTACATTAAGTTATATTTTTGTTCCACAATCTTTCACTTGACTGAACAAAAAATGTGAAGCTAAACAGTTTGTTTGGAGAATATATGTCATTGTTCTCTCTCTTTAGATTCCTCTTCACTTTCTCACCCAAAGAAACACACTAAGCATTGGACCGGTTGTGACAAACACTAACTTTCTGGCAGCGTTTCTGCCTCCAACTTTTGAAAAGCTTCTTAGCAAGAAAACTTCTGTTCACAGTCATGAGGAAAGACGGAGATGGCAGACGAGTGTGCAGAAAACTGTAGAAATTTAACAGACACAACGTCCAGATTGTATCACCCACTAATGCAGACAACAACCTCCGAGGACTCAGACTTGACAACAAAATTTCATTATTATTCATGCATTAACTCGTGCATAGCATTTTAAAACACTGTACTAGCTATTTCATGCACTTTTGAATACATTTTATTCTATCTCATCTTGTGTTTTGCATGTAAAATCTTCATGTCTGCAGCAGTAAATAAGCTATAAGATCAATATAGTGGAGTAAATAGTGCAAAAAAATACTTAAGGTTGCATTAAGTTTTTAAAGTATACTTAATTGCAGTCCTTGAGTTACTGTAAACACAAATGAGTGTTAACTGAGGTTGCCACTATGCTATTATTATTAAATTGTTGCAACACTTTAAATTAAACAGAGAGGGTTTAAAAGCCTAATTTCAAGGTAAATGAGAATTAATGAGGCCTCTTATATGAAGCTGTTCCTGACAATTCAGAGGAGTGCTGGAGGAATTGAAATAAAAATGGCGAAATTAATGCAGGCCAGTGAGACTAAACAGAAAGAAAAAGAGAGGGAGAGAGAGATGATGACAGGGGAGGAGAAGAGGGCTGGAAACCAAATTGTTGGAGGGGATTGATGAATAAAAGAGACTCTGGCAAAGAGACAAAGAAGGAGTGAGAGGAAGAAAACAGCGAGGTTGTTACAGTCTTGTCAGAAAGCTGACCAACCACAGAGAAGAACCCGGAGAAGATATGATAATAAATGGAAGTGAACAATCCATATTTTTGCATACTGCTGAGTAATCAAAGATAGGGGAAGCTAGAGAGGAAGTAGAGGGGAGAGGACAAAAGGAGAAGCAGTAAAGTAGGAGGAATGATGAGGGAGAGAGACAACAGAAACAGAGATGAAGAAGAAGAAGGAAAAGGAAACGAAGGCAATAAAAAATGAAGGATTTAACCAGGCTGAGACGAAGCACATCTCAAACAGGACTAAAAGCTAAAAGCTAATACATCTTGGCTTAGTATGTTAGCATGGCAACTTCTACTAATTAGCAGATTAATGTTGGGGCTGATCAGATTATAATTGGTGTTGCATGCACAGTATTTGGTCATAAAACTGGCGTGATGCCGGTGCTTGAGGGAAGAATAAAGCTATGAGAATTGATTCTTATTTATTCTATTCTTCTTATAAGACAAGTTTCCAATCAATCTAATAGTTTTTGATGCATGAAGCTCAAAGAAACACCAGGCTAAACCTTGTGTGGATGCTGGAGAAAAAGTGAGGGAACAACCTGATTAATAAGGATGAAATCTCTGATTAACTTGAATATCTTAAGCAAATTTCAGAGCAATTCATTGAGTTTTTGTAAAGATATTTCCCTCTGAAACACAAATGTCAGCCTCATAGCGATGACAAGAAGATGAACAAAGTCAGATGGTTTCATCCTTTGGGTGACATGAGTTTCCAAAATGCAAACATTTCTAATAATTATCAGGATATTTTCCTCTGAGTGACAAATGTTGATTGCACAGATGTTTCAATTTGCACTGCATAAGTCAAAATCTTGTCCTGCAGGAAGTTTTGGGATCAGCAAAATAATAAAAGATGCATCCTCTTGAAATCTTGAATATTTGTATCAACGTCCATCATGATATTAATATTAGATATTAATTATTATCGTTTTATGCTGAACCCCAAATATCAGCATCAAGAGGGAGCTGAAAAAAACATCAGGACATGCTCAAAGTCAGTAGGAATTGATCTTTTGTCCACAAAATTTAATGTCAATCCATCAAATAGACCAACATGTCTGTCCATGGATCCATAAAACTAGCATTGGTTAAAATACGAGGAGGTCAGCTGAGGGAACAGAGGAGCATGTGACAAAAGAAAAAGGTGCCAGAGAGACAAGAAAATTACAGACCCTGTTGGAGGAGAGAAAGTAGAAAAGCATCAGACACATTGTGATGGAAAAAAGAAACAAAAGAACAGTGAAGGAGAACAGCGAGGACAGGAGTTGAACGTGAGAAGGTGGCTGTGAAATCAGAGGTGTGAACTCACAGAGCCGGATGATGATGATGATGAGGAGGAGCAGAAGGCAGAGAGGATGAAGATGGGGGTCTGACCATGATATCACGGCCAACATATTTTTTTTTGGTCTGAGTTGCCAAAAACTGGAGCTTTTATTGATATTCAGTGTCTTGGGATTTGGCCTTTTTCCACATTTTCATGCAGAAAAAAAGAAGAAAAATCACGGCTTTCCTCTTTTTTTGTAGAATTTCTTTCTTTCTTGTCGTGTTGAAAAGGCTCCGAAACAGCATTTAGATCCTCACAGGATGCTCAAACCTACCTATGAAAGGAATACAGGAGCACATTTTTATATTAAGAAGCTTCTGAAAGCAGGCAGAGGTAGTTTTACTGCAGGTTTTAGAGACACATTAAAGCTGCTGAGTAAAATCCGCCCACACCAAACTGTGATCATCAGCCTTCTGAATGTGGCTGGACCTGTTTGTCATGCATTCTTGGTTTATCTATTTGTGTTTTTTTAAGGCTGATTTTAGCCAGATATCGGCCGATCCGAAGGGAGCGAGCGGAGACGGGAAATGAATGTGGAGTTAAAAGGCAGAATCGAAAACTTTTGAGAGAATCACTCACAGTCAATTAAGCTGGAACAGGTCAGGACGGAGTGAAAATTATGAGAGAAAGTGATAATCAGTTCTCGAGAGAAAAGTCATGACTCACACATAACAGACCTTCATAATGAATGCTCTTTGTGTGTCTGTGTGTGTGAGCTTTTGTGTGTCTATCTGAGCGGAGATGAAGAGGGCGATGGAGAGATTAGATATTGCCTAATGCAAACAAGTGATAATCATCTCCTGCGCTTCATATCTCGCTGTCATTAATCTTTATCTCTCTCTCCACTCTCCTAGGAGAGCTGTTTCAGTTTCAGGTCACACCATTAACACTTTCAGTCAGTCTGGTTAAAACCTGAAACCACAGTGTATTAACCCTGCTGACCCTAATCGAGGCTGAGCGATGAGAGATGTGAGCTTCGATAGGGAGGTAAAATAAAGAGATGTTACAAGAAAGAGATGAGAAACCACTTAAATATGAAGGTTGTATGACACATATCCGCCCCTTCAAACCTGAAGTCAGTCATCAGCTGTAACCAGGAAACAGATCTATCCAATCACATGTGCACTTTGGTTTCTGCATGCATAACAGAGGCATAAGCTGCAAAGAAATTGGCCTTTTTTTTGGAGTAAAGTCACCAAATATTTAAAGCATTTTTATCAGATTTAACTGGTAATTTTACGTTGATGATGTTGATTTTTTTATGTCCTGGTGATCATGTTATTTAAGTCCTGTTCATTTATTTAGCTTCCTTGTTTTGTTAACCTTATATGACTTTTCCCTGTGAAAGGTGAGAAAACCCAAGTCATTTTTCAAATTAAAATGCATCAAGTGCACAAGAAAACATCACATTTTTACGCAATATTGAAGACATAACACTGTTTCTTCTTGTAATATGTGATTTTCTGCACATTATTTTGTGATGAAGTGCTGCTATTGTTATTGTGCAGCCAGTTGCCTTTAATCGGTTTTATCCTCCTCAATTACATCCCATAATGTCTTCATAAACGCTAATGGACAAAAAAAAATAGCTGCATTTAGCTGCTGATTATAGCCTGCTTTATATTTCTCATGCACATTGATCACAGAAGCCTGTAAAACGTTTCCATTGAGTTCATCCAATTTATTAGAATGAATGAAACGGCATCTTAGAACATCTGTCCTGCTTTTCATAAATCATTTATCAGGGAGAAAAAGCTTAAATTATTCTGTTTAAAAGCTGACTGAATCCACCAATTAGCACCTCTAAGGCTCACTTACTCAAATGTTATATATTGTTTATTTAATCAACACAAAAAGTGAAGTGTATGAACTGGAGCAGCGACTTCTTGCAGTCTTGTCTTTGTTGCTTGCTAACTGCAGGTCTTCTGTTGTTTTTATTGTTTTCTAAAATTCTGTTGAGACATTAATACGTAATAATGCACTTTGAATAAACCTTGACTTGACTAAGAGCAGCTGGTTGGCTGGCTTTTGTTGCCTTTAGCTAGAGTCGACCTGTTTTTCCCTTGTTTCTGGTCTTTGTGCAATGCTAAGCTAACTGCCGTTGCTAGCTTCATATTTACTGTTCAAACAGGAGAGTCGTCTCAATCATGTCATCTAAATTTTAATAAGACACTCAATTCTATTTCCTAAAATGCCAAACTATTCCTTTAAACGCAGCATCTTAATGACACTATTTATTTTTGACAGGGTAGATCTCCTGAGACAGAGGAAGCGATTTATTTCACTCGCAGTGTTGTGTTTGATTGCGCGCCTCTGCCTTGGCACATTTTCTGTAGATTTATTTCTACACTCGCAAACATCTGACAGCTTTTATATTTATCTCTTCCATCGACAGTGTCGCTTTCAACGGTGTTTGTTGTTTCAGACTCAGATTTAGGACACAGTAGTGTGTTTTGCACTCACAGGCTATGCTACTCTTAGTTTTTTTATGATGTGTTTTATGCACAGCTGTGTTGTGTGTACAGTAATGTTATTTCTGAATTTTTAATCGCCTACTGGTCCACTTTTATAGCAGGTTGAGAAGGAATCTTGTTACTCATTGGTGCCTGTGGCAGCCTGTAAAAAAACTAGACATGATACAAACATTTTTCTAGGATTTGTTCAAACCAATGATCATTAAATTTTGGTTTAAATTAAGAGTCTCTGATATTTACTGACAATTATTCTCATCTGGAAACACATCTGGCTGACATCACTACATTTACATTTACAGTCTGTCAGTATTAGTTAGATAAAGACCTAAAAACCCAAGAAACATCACCATTTTTTGTTTCATAACAATGCTGAAATATTCTAGGCTGCCATATCTTCCTTATAACGTGCAGATGCGCACTTTTGTATTGTAATTACTAAAATGTGAGCTCTAGCTGTAAATTTACTCAATGTGCACAATATGCACAAGCCAAACTGAACAAATGAAACAGGTGGCCGGCGGTTCGGGTGGTAACACACTTGTCAGAGGGGAAACGTTCAGATATTCATCGACGGGGAAACAAACGAGTTGAACCGTTTAACATCTGTTTTTCAAAAAAGATGCAAAGCTTTAAAGCAGGAAGTGGCATGTTGAGCAAATCTGTGTTTTGGCAAAGAAAAAGATGGATTTGATCCCTGTTTGTTCACTCGAGACACAGTCGCCAGGTGTAAATTTAATCCAAATAAATCCCGTTTTATACACACGGTCACGCGCTCACGCCGCTTCTTAAACCTGCTATCGATGGCAGAAGACGACGAGCAGAAGGAAAACAGGGTCATGAGGCAGCATTTCTACTTCTACTTGAGGGGTTTTTATGCGACACGAGTGAGAGGGGGGGAAATGAGGTAACTTTGCTGGGTGACTTCATGGAGTCTTGACCTGGTTTCACTAAGCTTCAATCTGTCAGAGGTGTGTGTGTGATGCCTTCAAAAGACTAATATCCCACCAGCACAGTGACATTTAACCTCCCTCTCTCTCTTCTTTATCAAACACACATGAGCTCCCTCACTTCCTCTCTCTGGTTCACCGTCTCTTTTATGTAGGACATAGCTTGTATATAGATAGATATTTTCAGTGTCTTGGTCCCCAGGAAATTTCACTGGGAAACTTCCAAAGAACAGATCGCCCCACTTTCCTGCCACTAAACTGGAACGGCCAATTTCCCTCCCTCCTTGTTTGACACCGGCACACAAATGGCACTCTGGTGCGCACAAATGGACACAACAAACCTGTGCGTCCTGTTTGTGTTTGTGTGAGTGTGTGTGTTTCTGTGTGTGTGTGTGTGTGTGTGTGCAGGGTTCATTTAGACATCCAGCATCGAAAGCGGCATGACGCCCTGGATGCAGACGGAAAAAAAGCTAAAAATGTGTGTAAACTTTGACCCTCAGGTCAGCGAGCACATATGTGATCATCCTCCAGCACCAAGACGTCCACGTGAGAGCTCCACATCACTGAACATGTTAATCCAAACGGCAGGAACCCAGGGGAGCTCGAGTGAAGGAGAAAGAAGCCATGTCTTTTACGCACATTCTGACGTAACCATCCCCCTGTGCTATTAAACTAGGGTGAGCGCCGCTGGAGGAACCTGGTTCGAGTTTGAGAGGCGAGGGCGGGGTGTAAAACAGCTTCACTGGTGTTCTCATCATGGAAACTTTGCAAAATTAGACCCAGAATCGCTCCAAAAAAAGGAACACCAGCACATTTGGTGTCCCAGAATCTCCTTTCTGCGCAATCATTCACTCACCAGTCCCACAAACCAACACACACCACGAGCGGCGCTAACGGACACGCTAACAGCTCCGTGAGACCGTACTGTCACAGTGGTGATTTGAGGTAAATGCTAACGTTGCATGCTAGCATGCTCATAACAATAATGCTAACACAGTGATGCCAGGCAGGTCAAATGTTGAGCAGGTTCATCATCTCAAAATTTTCTCATTACCAGTTTTGGTTTCATACAGAAGCCCTAAGCGGACATGGTTTAATTTTTTTTTTTACAAGCCGTTTATCTTGTTATCTCAAGAAAATGAACTTTGTTTTCTCGAGATAACAAGATAATATCTCGTTATCTCGAGAAAACGGCTTGTAAGAAAAAAAAATTAA
>JAPZDY010000009.1:3311308-3332554 GCA_029783645.1 Ctenochaetus hawaiiensis
AGCAGAAAATTCATCTGCAAGTGTTTGATGATCAATTACTGCTTTAATCAGTTTTAGAGCACAGATGACAAAATTTTTGTTTTTATGGTGATAATTTCCCAATTTTGAGACCTTGAAGTGTTTTTTTCTTTTGATTGTAAAAGTTTTAGAAAGTAGTTAGAAGTTAAAAAAGTAGTTGAAAAAATAGACATGAAGATTCTTCTTTGAGCCTTATTAAATTGGGAATTTCAGTATTTTGACATTTAATGGTCCTAAAAAAATAAATAAAAATAATCAGCAAGTTAAGCAAAAATGTAAATAATCACAGATTACAGCCCTAATCTGGACTGAATAATGTTAAATTGATCATGTAAATAGTTTGATTATGAAAGACACAATCAAGTAACGCATAGAGTATGTCTTCAGATTTAAATTAAAGATTATGGAAAAGCTTTGAGAGAAGCTCACAGAAATGAACTGATGTCTTAACAAATTAACTTAATGATCATATATTTGATCAATCAGACTGAAAAGCTAATAATCTGATGGTTTACTTTCATACAACTAGAAGAGTTACATCACTAATGGCTCAGCAAAACTTGAGATTTCTGGTTCAAACCACCTCGTCTTTGTGAAATCAGAGCAGGTGAACTGATGTGTGGTTTCAATCATGACGCATGCAGGTGGAGGTGTGATGGTGTGGAGGTGCTGTGCAGGTGACACCGTTAGGAACGTATCAAAAAATAAAGGCGACTGAAGCCTATAGCAGTGTCACATCACGGCGTCTGGTTTGTGCAAAGTGAGCTCATCATTCGTTTTTCAAACAGGATGATTACAATTGAAAAACATAACATATTTTGCTTTTTCTCAACTTTTTTTTGTTTATAACATAATTAGAATATTTCATAGTTATGATATCTTGTGTAATGATGCACATTACAGAAATAATGAAAGACCTCATTGATATTGTGCATTTAAATAATCAATTATTGTACCTTTTTGCTTTCATTTATTTAAAAAAAGAGTCAAGGAGAGAAAATAGGAAAAAAGAATTAAGTGTCTTTAATGATATAGGCTACATTTGTACATTTCTACAGCAGACTTTCAGTAAAACTAACTGCCAATTAGAAAAAAGACACAACGTTTTTACCTCTAACAACTGAAAAAAAATAAAAATGAGTAAGATGTTAACAGCTTTAAAAATTAAATACTCAATGTAAATATTCAGTTCAGTATTTTGTCCCATTAAATAATAATAATAAAAATGAAACATTTAAGTTTGAACAATCAATGTGAAATATAAATTACATTAAAGCACCATTTTCAAGGATGAGGATATTAAAATAAATAATTGGCCTTTTCATATCAAGACAGTACATTTTTTTTCCGTGGTTGTAAAGTAATGCTGTGCAGTCAAACTCGACACTCCGGCCTCCTGATGTTCAATGGCTTCGACATACGTCCTGACATGATGGGGAATGCTTCTCGACTCTCAGAACTGACAGCAAATAACTCTGCTAACAATAAAAAACACTTATTAGCGTAACAAAAAATAACAGACGCTAACTACTTTAGGTAATAACAAACTTATATAATTTTTCATCCGTGTAACAAATCATTAACACCTTTCAACAAAAAAGACCAATGAGGAAAAAAAAACATTAGCTACTCTGTGAGGAGATTGTCACTTTTCTTGACGTAACATTGCGATATTTCAATGTTTAACTTTATCTTCCAATCGAAAGAATTCCCGTTAAAGAGATTTTTTTTTTATGTTAAACTATGCTTCAATCCATTGAGCATAACTGGCCTGTAAAGACATATTGCAGTGTATCCCTCTCATGCATTCACACGGTCACTCAAGATATCACACTCACGCAAACCATCACCCGGTGGAGTTTTCCTTGAGTGAATATAATTTCAGGTTGGGAAATCGTTTTAACTGTTACACTGTTCATGCACAAACCTTTCATGATGCACTAACGACTAAACGATTTAATTTAAAAAAAAAAAAAAAAAAAAGGTGCAACAACACACCTCACTTTGATCCCTCAAGACCTGCCGGACAAACGCATGCACACACTCGCAGATTTAACACACACACACACACAGTGAGAAAAGAGCTATAAAAACGAGGGTGAACCGTTGCAACAGGTGCTTCGAAAAAGTCGCAAGAACATATCAAAGACTGAGGCAAAAAGCTGCCTTTGTACGAGTACCAGCGACCGATGACGGTGCTCCGGACTCAACTGCCGTACACTGCGTAGAAAAAAGTCATAGAGCTACGTTAGAGTACGGTAAGACGGCTTTCAAGGTTTACAGTTAACAACTCCTGGTCACAAATATATTAATGCTTTGTTTCTCTTAATGTATTAATTTGGTTTTCTCAGCAAATTGTAGTGGATATTTCATCTTTTTAAAAAAAAAAAACATACAGTAGTTAAAACACACTGATACACCTGCTGTACATAAAACCCTGTACAAGTCATTCATACATTACAGTTCATCAAAATAACAGTTTAGAAAAATTGTCAATCAGTCAGCGGGCTCATTAACTGGTAGTCTATGAATTACAGTGTTTAAAAATTTCTTTTTGTGGCAGATCATGTAAATCCACTTTGAGCAAAACATCCAAATGTAATCTGGGATCCAGTGAGGCTGCAGAGTTGGACTCAATCTGAGTACTGGAGGTCTAAGTCCACTGTGCCGTCTGTCACCACTAACCTCACTCTCTTGGGTTTTGTAGCACCCATAGAGTGAGACGTCGTGGCGTGTTCGTAATGCGGTGGGCCTTGGTGTTCCCCCGGTTGGCAATGCTGCTGCTGCTGCTGCATGTCCTTCCTGCAGTGATCGTCCTGACCTTTGAGCCCCGAAAGTCCACTCAGAGAAAAAGACGCCGGGTTCGACAGCTGGGGTCCGCAGGGCTCGAGAACAAGTCGCCCTTGGGTGCCTGAAGGTTCCATCAGGCAGTGGTAGGTGTAGTTTGTGGAGCCTAATCCCGGGTAGCCGTCGGGCCCGTCCCTAAGACCCAACGTCAATGAATGATCTCCAGTGAAGTTCAGTACGTAAGGAGGACCTTGGTAGCCATAAGGGAACGTGGCCGAGGCCGAGGGTTGACTCTTGTTTGCTGGTGCTGGTGTACCAGGAGGAGTACTGTGGATCACTTGGGGGCTGTTGTGCTGAGAAATGGGCGAAAGCGATGAGCTGAAGCTAAAATCAAACGGGTCCTGCTGAGTGTAACACGGCTGGTGTTTGTCCAACAATGCGGTGGATTTATCTTGTCTTAAACTTTTGTCTTGTGGTGATGAATAACCGTCAGACATTTTGCTGGGACTGAAGAAGGGTCTTGGCAGGGCTGAGAGGTTTTTGTACATCATGTTGGGTTCAATGCCTTCGTGTTTCTCGGACGAGAGCTTGTTTTTATGAAAAGATTGAGGGAAAGAGGAGCTGAGTTTGTTGAAATGAGGGCTGGACCTGCTGAGGTTGCTGGGGGAAACAAGATGGCTGACATCCTTTCCAAACCCTTGAAAAGAGATGCCGCCTTTGTGAAGGCTGTCAGTGTTAACTCCTAGTTTCTGACTCTGCTTGTCAATAGCACCTGTTTTTGCAGCATTTGCTCTGGACGTCGGGCTGCCAGCAGCCATGGCGTCTTTACAAGGCGCACTGTACAAGTTCTGAGTCTGATTTCCCCCCTGAAACTTAAGAACCCTGTGAATAACTGTGGAGGTTTTCTCATTGAATTTGAATGGACTGTCGGGGGGATTGGGATTTTTCGCAGTGAAGAGTTGAGGAGAAAGGAATTTGTTAGACATGTGAGATGACGGGACGGATTTACTCAAGCAACTCTGGGGTATTCCTCTCACCGTGTTTGGCTGACTGCTCGGGAAAGAATGGGATTTATTTGGTATGGTCATACGATGGAAGGGGCCCTGGTTTCTCATGTGAGACTGAGGTTTTGATTGACTGGTGCTTGCTTTGATGTTAAAGGGTGGTTGGGTTAAAGTAACAGGAGTTTGAGACGTAACAGAAGATGAAGTTCCACCGAACAGTCGAGGCTTGCTGACAATTGACGGCTGCTGGGTTTTGGGGTCTTCTCTGGACAGCCTCAGACCTGAATTTCTACTTGTGATCCGATCCTTAGCAGCCAAGTCAGAGTTACTGAGAGCTGAAAAACTAAAACTGTGGTTTGGTGGGTTTCTGTCTTTGGAGGTATCCTTCTCTTCACATTCCAAAGGAGCTGAGTCATTCTTCGAAGAAATTAGACCTGGAAAAAACTGCAGATCCTCGCTGGTAAAGTTATTTCCTGGACTCGGAGGGCCAAGGTACGGCGTTTCAGTAGTCCATGTGTCAGGCGGGCTGTGAGAGAGAGGGCTGCTGAAAGGATCTGTGGGTGGATCCAGTGAACACAGATCTGACGGGGAGGACGGGAGTATATTCTGCGGCTGATAATACCCCTCGAAGTTGAGACACTGAAAGTCAAGAATATCGTCGCAGCAGTTTGTGAAGCTGGGCTCACCAGAGAGCATGTTATCTGCAGTTGTGAATGGAGGAGACTGGGACGGGGGCTGGATGACAGAATTAGAAGCACTCAAACAGGCTGTTGGCTTTTCCAAAGTCTGAGATGAACACAAGCCCTCGGAGAGCCGAGAGAGACTGTTGTCAATTTGTTGGAGAGTGTGACTAAGACAAGTGGTGGGTGTTTCTACCGGCCCACATTTGCGTGCTCTCTCCATTTTGTGCCTCTGTTTCCTTCCTCCACTGTTCATCTCCGGCCTTTCAGCGACTGTATCTGCAGCTGTAGAAATTACTTCACTTTCATTTTCATCGAGAGGGGACGACAGGGACAGTGGTGACAGAGATAAGGAAAATGGCGGCGGTTCTGTTTTCAGAGAGGCCGAGTTACAGTTCGGTCTCTGCGAAGATGGGAACTCTTCTTTGAACTTACTAAAATCAAAACATCCTCTCTTTTGTTTTGCTAAAAAGTGACCCTTCATCTCTTTCTTAACAATCGGCTCTACTTTAAATTCAGCTGGGCTGAGTTCCTCTTTGCTGTCCACCTCCCAGATGTCCTCCTCCTTTCTGCGTAGTTTAATTACTGGCAATGGTAAACCATTTAAATCCAATTCGGGCTGCAGTTTGTGTTGTGACCCGCTTTCAAACAAACAGCAATTCTTTGCAAAACGGTCTTCAATTTTCGTTTCTTGATCTACAGCTGACGACACCTGGCTGTCATTTTCACAGCTTTTGATTTTTTCTGCTAGCTTGACTCCATCTAGAAGATCCTCATCGGGCTTTTCTTCAGGTTCTACTTTGTCACTTGGTGTTTCTTTGGGTCCAGATACTTTTTCAGGGTCTTTGTCTGATTTTCTATTTGAAAGCACATTAATGGTTTGCCTTTCCCGAAGCCTTTCCCCTCTTTTTTTCAAACGATGCAATCTGCTCTTTGACTTCTTACAAGCCTGCACGTGAGCCTGAGCTGCCTCCATCTCCATGTTTAAAACCGACACAGAATCCATAATGGCTTTGAAAGGATCACATGTCATCAGCTCATCTCCAGTTTCAGCTTTCGATGCCATGTTTTCAAGTCCTGCTCTCTGCATCTCCCATACTCTCCCTCTCCTCCTCTTGAAACGAATCTTAAAATCAAGGCCGGGCTTCGTGTCCTCCAAACAACTTTGCTGAAAAAACGTTTCATCGCTCTCTTCCTTTTGAGATTCATTCAGAGTTTGATCTTTAACACACTGCTCTTGGATTTCAGCGGGATCCTCTGCTTGTTTGTCTTTTGCATGCTTATCACTTTCTGGTGTCTGAGTCTTGTCAATGTCATCCACATCTTTCCTCTCTAATTTACACTTTCGAGCTCTTCGGACTAAAGGGCTTCGCTGAACCTCATTAGCTCTGCAGCGGAGCACTCTGTTTAAAGTTCTGGTCCTTTTGGGGTTTAACCTCTGGACTTTTGTTCTCTGTAATCTGCCTTTAACATCTCTTTTCACTTTGCTGCTCTCCTCTGAACACGTAGTAAGGCCCTGCTGCAGCTCTGTGGATAAATTCACCTCAGCGGCCTCTTTAGAAGCTTGATCTGAGGCAGAATTCAAACCTTGTTCAGAGTCAATATCCACAGAACTGCGAAATGTTCGTTTCTTTAGAGGTATGTTGGACTGTATGTGTGCCTGTGGATTGTTTTCTGTTTGCAGATTAGTCGTGGCTTTTGTGGAAATGAGGGTATCCTGAGGTAGCGGGTTGAGGCAGGTAGCCGTTAGGTTATCGTGTCTCCGTGGTGACTGAGGCTGCAAAGTGTCCTCGTTCGACTCGGTCCTCGCCGTAGAGGGATCTTCTTCGCTCAAGTGTCCTTTAGTGCTTTGCTTAGCTTCTGCTTTTGTTTTCACTGCTCTAGGCCTCCTCTTTCGCGGTCTCATAATCCTCCCCTGCGCCGAACAATGCTGCTCTTCTCCGTTCATTTCAGTCTTTTCTTTTTCCTCCACAGCATCCTGCTTTTCTTTAGAGGCCAAGGTAGAAAACACTCTTCCTACGATATCGCCATGTAATCTCTTATCTATCAAGGGTTTATCTCTTCTTAAAATATCAGATAACAGAACCCTTGCCTGCTTTAGGACAATATCTTCCTCATGCCTGCTTGCTGACTGTTTTTTCACACTCCTAGCCATCTGCTCAGATAGTTTAACAGCTTCCTTCTCTTTACATGCATCTTTGACTTTATTTTCAACACAGTGTACGTTATTTCGTCCAATAGGTTTTTCACTGGGCAATATTTTACATTCAGACTCTTTCACTTCCTCCAGAGATTTACTTTTACATTCCACAACTGTAGAAGCGGCACTTTTCTTTTCTTTCTGCCCTTTAATTTCCTCTTTTACAACATCCTGCTGCTCCTTTTGTAAATGATCTTTTTCTTCTGACACTGTTTGTATTTCTATTACTTTGTCATTTTCCCCTTTCTCGCTGTGAGATAAATCACCTACAGAATCACTTGCCTGCCGCCTTTTTAAATTTACTTTATCTATAGCTTTAAAAAACATTTCCCTCACCCCTCTGTTACCTTCGGCTGTGCAGATCTCTGAACTTCCTCCCTGCCTCCTCTGAGCTCTGGACACTCTTCTCTCTGGGCCTTCAGCTGGTTTAGGACCCTGCCTTCCCCTTCTTCTGACCACTTCACTTTCTTTCCCGTCTTCAAATGTCTTTTCTGCTACAACATTTACTGGCACTGATAACCTCGTCAGGCTAACTGTAAGGTATTGCTTCAGTGATATCAGCGGATTGTCTACAACTTTTTTTGATCTGTGTGTGACACTCTGACAAACTTCTAACAGGGCTGAAGCTCCGGTGGGCTGAAGCTCCGTCGGCTCAGCGGCTGGATTTTGAGTCGAGTCCGTGACGCCGGGTTCAGTGCTGCTGCACTTGTTGCTTTGACTTTCTGTGGCTGCGTTTTCAGTCTTTTCATCTGTTGCCTTGTTGCAGGTTTTGTCCATTTCGACAGGCTGACAGACACGTTCTGTGTTTTTTGTGTTACTGGGTTTTGTTTGATGTGTGAGCGTGGTGGGAGCCGCCTTTCTTGGTCTCAAACAGGTCCTCTTGTGAACCGTCCCTCTGTCCACCACTTTAACAAGCTTTCCGTTAAGGCCTGCGCTGCTTACAGCAGGTCTACTTTTCTGATCAACAGACATGGAGGAATTTAAAGTGAAAGGCTTCAAGTTTACTTCACTGTTGTTCTTGTCCTCAACAGTGGAGCTCAGTTCGTTCTGTTTGGTATCGCTCGGCTTCCTTTCCTCCAGCTGTTGCAGCAATGCCCTTTCTTTGCTTTTCGGGTCCTTACAGTTGAGTAAGAAATCCACCGAGTGGCGCCGTACTCTGATCCTAAGGTCCCTCAGAGTAACTTGGGACAAAAGTGGAACCGTCCAATGCTGTTTGACTGAATTTAATGGGTGCTTTCCTGATCGTCTGTGCTTCTCTCGTCTCCACTTCTTTGTTTGACTGAATTTTCTGTTCTTCAAGGCATTTCTTCTCATCTGCTGGGTAAAGGAATTCCTTGAGGGGATGGCTATGAATGAAAGACAACAAAGAAGCAGTTAAACTTAATGCTCATGTGTACAAAAGCAGCTCCTTTACTTAAGTAAATGTTTATTCAAAAGAAGTCGTGCATGAAAATCACACTTATTAACACACTGAAATCTGATTGTATCTTATTATATAAAATACGTTTAAAATAAACTTGAAACATCACAGTTTTAAAAAATACATCAACATGATTCAAGTGACCAATTCATTACACTGCTTTTATTAGGTTTTTTATCTATTCAGCAATTTTCTGCACAGCAGATGCCAAGACTGCCTGAGATGCTAACAAAGCTTGTGATGCTTTTAAAGGTGTGGGATAAAAGTGTTTCAGGCTTTACAAAGACGACACTGACTGTGCAACGTCTGCAGCCAATTTTAGCACTTTCCTCTTTAGCAGGAAGCAACCAATCACGCTTATTGGCCCAGAACACATCACAGTCACAGTAAATGCACTGCAAACAGTCATGAGCTCGGTCCATTTTGTAACTTATTAGTTTGAGTTTTTGGGACTTCCCACGGTGCATAACGACGGTCCCTATGGCTCTGCCATTATGAGTTCACTGTGTGTGAGTGTGTGTGTAACCGTGCATGCTGTGCACGACATGCGTAATGCGTTATCCTCCTCTATTTACACCTTTGTGTTTGAATGAATTAATTTTGCCCTCCTGTTCCTGCTCTGCTCCCATTTTGGGACTGTTGCAGTTGGTAATTTTCATCCCTGCTCTCTCATAGCAGCAGGTATAATAAAGTAGTGTCATGCTTTTTATTCTGACTATACAGAAAAAGCTTGAAGCAAGGGACAGCCACGATGAAGTTAATCAATTGAAAATGAATCTATTTATTTCAGAAGCTAATAGCAGCACAGCAAGCGGGAGTTCTGTTTACGAAAAGCAAAAACACCAAATCTACCTGGTTTTGAATGTAAATCCTCACATTATTGAAATGTCAAAGGGGCTAAATAACTCATTTTCTACTCACCCTTTCCCTTTTTAGAAACCAGAGTCTGTTCACTGTATTTAAGTTCAAGCACTATTTTCAAAGTCATAAAAAATATCTGTCCACTTTTCAATGCTCAGTCCTCCTTTGGTCTCTAAACAGAATCTGCAGTGAAACAGGCCGGCTGTTATCGAAGGAGTGCGAATCAGCCTCAGAAACTGTGATGATGATATATGATGAACATGTGTATTAGTGAGCTGACTCAGGTTTTTAAGTTAGTGTACTTTAAAAACATAAAATATCTGATTTTATATTGTTTCACACAAACATATAAACAAATTCTGAATGCACTCGGTTAAAAAATTACCTAATTTAAAATAATCTATTTTTCGATTGACAAAACTGTAATTTTATTATAATGCTAAATTAATTAATGTTATGAAATCCACTGACAACTGAGTGATTTAAGATTATTTACCAGCTGTGTCAGTGAGAGTGTTGCATGTTACATTGGTTCCTTATGTCACAAAGAAACAAAACAATCTACTTCCTGAAAACAGGCCAAAGAGTGGCTTTGGATCATTTTAAAACATATATTCTCACAGGCTCTGGAGGACTGAATTCCCAGCATTTTCAGAGCCTTTAATCGTTCCAAAGTCGACTCCAGAGAGGAAGTCAAAATTATTCATTAACAGTTAATTGACTTATTATCCTAATCTTGTTTCGAGTTCACCACAGGACAGAGACGTCTGCTGGATTTTATTGGCAGAAATGATTTTTCAGCAGCAGATAATGAAAATTTCAAAGCAGTTAAAAGGTCATTTTGATCATTTTCAACTTGTATTCTATCATGTTTGACAAAAGTACATCCCCGCGTCTTTTAGCAATGATACCATCAGCACTGCATTGCAGCTTTAGCATGTGAAAACGTCGGGTTAAACCATGATACAAAGCTGCCACATAATTGTTTGCACACTGGTCTCTAGAGAAATCAGTGAGGTGACATTTCTGACAGAAAAACATTTGAACTAACTTTTCCTAAATCACATTAAATGCTCTCCAAAAGTGTTTCATTTAGCAGATCTCAGAAAAAATCCATATCAGTGTTGAGGGCTTTCTAATTTTAATGTAAGATGAAGTAACAGCAGGCGAGAGCTGAAATCAGTCTTCTGCAGAAGATATATCGAGCAGGTGTTTGGTTATAATTTATGTGTGGTAGTTTTAAAACTGGAATTTCATCAAAGTTTGTTCAAATTTTGCAGTGAGAGGACCTTAATGAATGAGCATCGGTTTTCCCAAAGGCTTTTAATTTGATTGTGCATTTAACAGCCACTAAAATGATGAAGGGACTCTTTGGCTTTAAGTATTACAAGCTGTTACTCTTTGACATCGCTGCTGTATATAACTGCATTTTACAGCTAATATTCCTGTTAGCTGGTTCAGAGCCAGTTCTGAGGTTATAAGAGGTGTTTCAGGAGGCGGCAGAGCACATCTTCTGTCTGAATTAGCTAAGAGTACTCAAGTTTTGTCAGTGCGATCCAACTAATTACTTATTACTTTTATGATTATTAATAATAGATTTGAGAAAGGTGATTGTAGGGAAAATCCTGAGGCGGTTACCTTTAAAGATACCTGAGTGTATTCCTGGTATTGTCGGCCTTGTGGGGAAGTGACCTTTCTCTCTGTGATGACGAAGATATCTCTCCCTCAGTCGGTACTTCTGGCCCACGGAGTCCTTTGTTTCTTCACAGTGAGGCTGTTTCCCTCTGTGTTTGAAGTGACCCTCTCCGTTCCTAAAGAACAACAAAAATTACAAACTCAAAAACTTAAGTTCTAACTGGTTTTTTTTTCGTATTTGATGAACAAAATCTTCAGTTTTGAGTGAAAAAGAAAAAAAACAGGCTATAACGAAAGACACCGTCTGATCAGATGATGGACACACCTTTCACAGGTGCAGCATTCACACATTTCATTTCCTTCCCCAAAAAAGCTGGCACCATAGTAACACGTGATCTCCTCCCCAGGCGAGATGGGTCGAATCACCTCAACACAAGCGATATTCTTCTCACCGGGGACGAACTGGGTGGGTGGAAAAAGAAAACATCAAGGGACGGAGACAAAGGTTGGTTGGCCCATGGGAAACATTAAAACAGAGCAGGAAACTGAGTGATTCAGTGCAATTCTGTATTTTAAAAAAACTATTGTCTTATTTGCAAAATGTCACTATAAACCTTTAAAATAAGTAAATAGCATCTGTCAGAGCATTTCTCCAATTATTTTGGTTGTCAAAGGTGTGATAGTAAAAAAAATTGCTGATTACCTTGCAGTTTGGTTTGCAGTCTTCAATCCAGAAGGACAAAAATCGAGAGAAAAAAACACAAGATAAAAGATTTTTAGGTTGTTAATTCAATCACAGCAAATGAAGACAGGGTCAGATGTTCTGTTGATCAGTTCGCTCATGCTGAATTCATTTTGTGAAGCTCAAAGGCTAAGCTGATTAACTCTCCAACACTATTAATAGATCTTATCAGAAACTGCCCTCTAAATGGACGAAGAAATGCCTTAAATTTCCCTGAACCTTTGGCCGGCATGTGAAGCTGCTTGTGCTTATCTGCTGTCATAACGACTCACGAGTGACAAAATCTTCACGTTATTCAACTATGAAAAGTCACATTACACACTGGTCAAAGCTGCAACTTACAATTATTTTCACTGTCAATTAATCTGCTAATTGTTTTTGACGATTAATGAATGAATCATTTGGAATCAATCATTTGGTTTATAAAGTGCAAATTAATAGCGTAAAATTATTAATCACTTGCCTGACTAACCTGAATGTTTTCCTCAGAAACTCAATCCACTAACACTTAATCAGGCATTGTCTTATTTTCTGTTATATTATATTCATTATTTGTTTATTTATGGGTTCTTATTAAATGTGCTGTATAAATAAATCTGATTTGTTTTTTTCAGATTTGTGTTTGATTGATTACAAAATTTATGATTTAAATACAGTTGTGGCTGCAAAAAGTGGTACCAATTAAATTAAAGCATTTTTATTCTGTGGTTATTGTTTTCTCACTGAGAGAGACAAAACTATATATTTGCAAAGATGTTAAACTAACCTTCCTAAGCCAAGAGCTTTATGAGAGTAATATAATGTACAACATAAGTCGGTTGTGTTTTAGGGAGGGATGCTCAGTAAACAGGAAAACATTTAGCGACACAGTCCTGAAGGAGACTTTTTGAGAAAATAACTAGACAACATGCAATGTTCAGTGTTTAGTCGGGATTCTGAGCAATGCAGGAACACAAGAACAGACTCTATGCTCTCTTTGAATGAAGAGATTCGGAGGAATCTGCAGTATGTAGCAGCTACATAACACAACTCTTCAGTTGTTCTAAGAGCAAAAAATCATCTTTCTCAATGTGTTTGCAGAAATTAAGTCATTTCTGACCATAAGTCATGGTAAAACTGCTTAGATATACAGCTGAGAAGTTTAATTTCACATAAAAAATCAGATTTTATCAGTCTTTTAAATGATCAATAACAGAAATTACAGGTTTCTTTCAGTATATATGTAGGTGAGCATGTCAGTAATAAGTTTTCAGTTTTGTTTTATGAATGCTGCTGTTTGGATTACCTTTTGTTGACATTTGGGTTCGTTTAAAGAATTACTCCTGGCAGGTGGAAATGTTCCGCTGATAAACTAACAAGCGGGCACTTCCAACGGATACATGTGTGTGTGTGTGTGTGTGTGTGTGTGTGTGTGTGTGTGTGTACTCAGAAAGAATGAGTCACGAATGTAAACTAACTCACCATGGTTAATAAAAGCTGCAGGCCCGAGCCAGAGCTGAGCGCAGCGTTTGCGTGTGGAATACATCACACTGAAGTCATTGACTCCTGCCCTCAGCACGGCGCTGTCAGCAGGACTCAGCTCTGCTATGCAGCCCAGCAGGACCTCCACACGCTCCCCCACAAACCTGCAGAGCAACAATTCAAGCATGACACACCTTCGGTAAAAAAAAAAAATGTACCATAGTCCACAACATGCAGCACTTGCAGTTCAACTACATGCTGCCTTGACATATACAATGTCATGGGGGGAAATTGTGGTATTTTTACACTTTGGGACCCTTTTTTTTTTACAAGTTTGGTGTGTAATTGGCTGGTACTTACATAAGATTTTTGAACTGGTCAGGTCAGTTGCCTCAGGCGGGAACCCTGACATGGCCACAATGGCTGCAATTTAATCCTTTGAGACAGCTCAGACTGTCTTAAGTACATCCATTAAAGTGCTTGTTTCTGCCATTCACAGGCTGATATTGTTATTCTGGGCGTCTGACAACATTACAGAGAGAATTCCTACAGAAAGAGGCCTTTTGTTTAAAAGTAAAATCCTTTTTTTGTCTAACTAGAAAAAGCTGTCAGATTGCTTTTGTCAAATCCACCAGACTTCATTCAAAGAGCAGTTTTATCAACACACAACACACTTCATTCAAACGTGACTGAAGCAAAATAAAACTCATCAAAACCACCTTGACTCATCTTTCCACTATTCTGACAATCACAAACTCTGGTTTGGTCAAAATAAACCCGATTCATGGAGTGAGATGTTAGATTTTAGGACATGTGTTGGACATAAAGAGAATAAGTTGGACAAAACAGCATTTTGAGTAAGAGCATTTTCACTTTTTTACCACATAATTTAAAACTTATATAACGATGCACTTTTGTTGAAGCACTAAGACGGGTGGAACTTCCACTAAGAATTACATAGCTATCATTGCAGCTTAAACATTCCTCCCTGAAGCAACCTAACGGATCAATTCCTAACTAATTACTTAACTTTTGTTGATCTGTAATCATTTAAACACCAAAACATGTAAAACAAGGTCAAGATTTAAGAAGTGAGAGTGATTACCAGTGCCTTGTTGAGGTTATCTTTGCCCCGTTGGTCTCTGAAGAGTATCGGTCACAGGACTCGATCTTGACACCGCTGTCCAACAGGAAGGCACCGAGGTAGCGATAGACCTACATACACAAAAGGAGGTCGATACAGATATTAACAGAGGGAAACTCCCGAGGACAAAGGTTGTAATAAGTGAGCTTAAACATCAGCCTACATGTTGCCTCAGCAGCTCCTGACGATGGCTTCCCAGAGCATTGAAATAGTCGCCAGCCAGTTCGCCCACCGTCAGCGCCTCGAACGTGGCGTTGAAGTCGTGCGTCCGCTGAAAGCGCAACAGGGTCTCTTTGAGATTACCCCAACGCCTGATCTCTGGTGGAGGACTAAAGCAGAGAAACATCTGAATTAGTCACCAGTAAAAGTATAAAATAAAAATGCTTCAAATAAGCAATTTCTTAAATGACTGACAAGCTATAATTGTTCTCCCTTCCCTTCAGGAAACCACGTTTTTTACAGTTGCATGAAGCCAGCACCCACAATATAAGAGAAGCAAAGAGCATCGATAGTAGCACAATCAAAACATATAAAAGTGTATATAAAAACATATACTCCAATTGTTTGCTAGGCAAAAGTTTCCAGCACACATTAACTTTAATTTTAAATGGATTTGACAGTTTGCAGGAACTCCTTTAAACTGCAAATCTGAAAACCACAACTTTTTACACACCTGAGCTGTATCATATTTCATTTTTGTACATTCAAAGCTTCTTTTCAGCTTTTTTATTCAAATAAGGTTTGAATGTCTGTCGTTATAAGATGACACCACCTCAATCTTCCAGGAAAAATAGGATTTTTTTTTCTCTTTCCGTTCTCACAAAAGTTCGACTGCTAGATCATTTGAAGGTTCGAGCGAAGACAAATCCTCTTTTGAATCCCAGAAGTTTAAAAAAAAAAAAAACTCTCCTGCAGCCAGTAATCCCTCCAGATTGGAACAGAATCCAGTATGACTCCGTGATTATTACTCCAGAAACTCTCATAGGTGCAATTATCATCATCAGCTGTCTGCCAGTGTCTGTCCCTCCCCCTGCTCATCCAACCCAAACAACACTCAAAGCTTTAACATATGCAATAGTCTATGCAATTTAATGATGATTTAAAAATTTTGAATGTCTATTATATTAACAGAGCTTTAAGTAATAAACTATTCAGTACATCTCAAATAACGCTTTATCTTATGAGACTGTTTATTATGTTTGTAGGACACCTTTATGATAACACCGGGGGTCATAAAATGCTCACAAGTGACCTAGCAACGTATCACCAGAGCAGAAAAGAAACTTATACTGCTGCATGTATGTGGAAATCCAATAATTTAAGAAACACTTAATTATATAATAATGTGAACAATAATATATGCAGCTTTAGGAATGTGGTCGAGCAAGAAGTGAGTTCTTGTGTGACAGGTTACCTGATGTTCATTTTATGGGTGCTGAAGCCCAGTAGAGGGTCCAGCACCAAACCGGTGGCCAGGTCATCCGTTTCACACAGCTCCTTCACACTCATTCTAGTGCATCCGTCCATTGCCTCCCACCATCAGCATGCTGCAATCACAGAGTCACAAAAACGCTATGACAACGACGACAACAACAACAATAAGCCAGTGTCATTATGAGTTGTGCATTCCAGCTGACCCAGTCAGCACCTGACATAACATTACCATGTTATTTGCAAGCAGTTACTTGCTCACTTGCTAGAGTTGCACACAACCCTGTCATGAAACCCGGTCTTCACCAGCAGTCTGTGTCCTTTGCTTACAATTATCAGCAAATGATAACGTTATGAGGGAGTTAAGGATGTCCTGGGTTTACATCAGCTGCCACAGCACATTAGCCCAGCGTTTCTGTTTTGCTGGGAAAATACATCAGATTGTCAGCTGTGTGGAGTGGGGAAGCCAATATTATGGTAGCACAGGGGGCCTGCAGCTAACGGAACAAGACTGCAACAGATCGTTTATCATGTCCAGAAAAACTGGGAGCAGACTTGTGCAGCATTACGCCCTCACGGTGATGCATACTGGCCATGTGGTGTTCAAAAAAACCTACCTGGGAGTCTTTTGTAGTCAACGAAAGTATCGTCAGATAGACAATTTATCACAAGCTGTTCGCTTGCTTTGGCTCCGGTTCGCCTGCCAGGGAAAGTTAGCCTAGCAACACAGCCAGCTAGCTTTCCGCCGTCTTGCTGGGCAGCCCGGTCGCGTACAAAAATGGAGTCTCCCCGTCACTGCAGGGTCTTGTTGAATTGTTGACGGCCGCAAAAATCCGAGACTGAATCACAAAAGTTTAAAACTACAACACGAGACGAATAATTAGACAAAAAAGGTATCTATTATGTAGCTAGCTAACTAGCTATACACAACGTTCATCTAGTAGCAAAAGTTGATGGGCAATGTACAGTTCAACCAAACTATAGTTGGCCCCGCCCACACGCTGCGCTATTTGCTGAAGTCAAGGTCAATTTTACAAATCGAACCCAGCACATTCAGTTAAGCTCTGTGATTGGTCAGATTTTTATGGGTGGGATCAAGCGTTCAGTTTACTATGTTGATGCTGGACAGCATCCCTCCAAATGCCTCACACGAACAGCTATTCAGGGCGCCCTGAGAGATTCATATTTGTCCTTTGTTGTAGACTAGATACTGAGGTTTTTTCGATTCAAATACTGTGCATGCAGTATGTTTTCCTAAAATTGAGGGAAAATCACATCCTGGCTTTATAGTGATGTAACACAATGGGAGTGGCCAAAAAGGCACAGCTTCAGTCTTTTCAAAATGGAAGGAATATTAGCAAACAGTTTTATGACAGCAAGGGAGATAAAAAGTGATTAAACTTAATAAAGTATCTTGTTTTTCATATTAAAAATTTCTTTAATTAATCATGAGACTCCTAACTTAATAATATCTTATTTTATGAGTGTGTGATAACGCTTAGTGTCTCAAAATACATGTCCTTTGTGTAGGACAGAAGGGACTTGCTCCTACTAATTTGATTTTGTTGTGTGACCACATGATCAGTCTGTAGGGTATCCAATGTCAAGCCACACAAAGGAGTGGACAGTCTGCACCATCCTGCATTTCTTTGGAGGGATACTGCTGCTAAAAACAGCTGGATTCAGCTCAGGTCAGACCACCAGGTATCCAGGCCTCCATGATGCTGTCACCACGTGCAACACTATAACATGACTGCAACTACGATAACCACACACATGCCTAGTATTTAGCATTGGACAGGCATGTTAAAGCAGCTATTATCTGCATAAAATTTTAATGAATGTGTAACTGAATTTTATGTGTTTGTGTTTATATCAGGTTTACAGTTTATGACAAATAACAAAATGTATGTATGATTTAAGAAATAAGGTTTTATAATGAGTGTAAATTAGGAAAGCAACATGCATAGTTGACATCATAATGTGGTTCAAGTTAATAAGGGATTTTTTTGTTTGTTTTGGTCAATCAATCTGTACACTAACATAAATAAGTTAGACATGAAAGTCAATATAGTTGAGAATACAAGCATTTTACTACTGTGTTTAAATAGATGAAGTTGTTGTTTTCTGTTGTATATACATGTACGTAGTTTTGTATTCAAAGGCCTGATAGAAATGTTTTGCGTCACTGTGATACATAACTATTTCATGTGCTGCTTAAACTTCTTATTTGCACATCTATTTTAAGATGTACAAACCAGTACATACATATTTATTTACTTAACGGTGAATCATTGTGTGTTTTTCGACTGAGGATTCTGGACAACTTTTTACTTTTTACTTGCTTAATGTTTTTGCTCAGTGAAACTGAAATGTTCCTTATTAAAAGAAGACAATAAACGATAAGAAAAAGGGAAATGATAAACAAAGCGAAGACAGAAACAGGCGGAAACAACTGTGCTGCCCAACTGCAGCCTCATCTTTGAGATAGAAGAGGAAGGAAGTGTAAATAGAGAAAGACGGTTTTTCGTTTATTTATTTTCTCTTTTACATAAACCAGCTTAACACAGCAAATTGATGGAAAGTTTTTCAAATGAAAAAGAGTCTATGTGCTTTCTTAACCAGGTGACGTCTCATAAAAAGACACAGAGAGTGAAAAAGAGGTCACCTTTGCTTCTGACTCATGCTTGATAGACAGTAAAGGCAGCCTCCGCAAAAGAAGAGGAGAGAATCAGCCTGAAGGCAAAATGTGTAAAAAAAAAAAAAAAATTACTGTACTCCACTCTCAGTGCCATTGTATGAGTCGCTTCAGCTTTTCACAAGTCATGGGGAATTGAAATGAGTTGGACTACCCCGTTTGGACAGAAAACCAGACACGTATACAAATTCTATGTTTTATTTCTACCTTGTAACAGAGACAGTTTGTGATTGATTTGAAAACAAATGAAATACAAATAAAAAATACAGTTAATTTCTGTTTTTTTCTCTTTCTCTTAATTGTAATAATCTAAGAATTTAATATCTACCCAGCGACAGTGCATGGTGCAAAACATCCCTGATTGATTAAAAAATCCTACACTAATAAGCTTGCGGTATCTAGCGTTAAATTTTTTTTTTTTTTTTAGTAAAAACAATATGAACAAAACAGTAATTAAAGACCAGATTCTTAGAGGTAATAACAACAGTTAATATAGAGAAACGTTTAAAAAATGTTATAAGCAGAGGTTTGTACAGCTATGAAAATGGGAATGAAGGTGGCCTTTATTGGACCATTTATTGAGAAGACAGAGATATACGAGATCCATAATATTTCAGCACTAAATGATCTCCTCCAGAAGCCACTTCATCGTTTTGCTTTGTTGAAGACACATTCTCTCCACTGGAGATTGTCTCCACAACATCATAGCTCTCAAACCTTTTAACATTTTATTATCCTATCAGGCTTTAATACAATAACTTTCTTTACACTTTCACATCTCTTTTTTTTTACATCATATTAACCTTATCCACAGAAGGCAGGTTCGTCATTTGAAAAGCAGAAGAAATGAACTTCAAAGCACCAGATGACTCTGAACATTGTTCCCCCACAGGCTCACAAGCATGTCAAGGTTAGGCTCCACTCATTCAGATCAGCCACCTCAGAACGTGAACAGAAAAGCACGTCGTCTGACTTAAGATCCTGCAATAATGGTGTTTATATTTTTGTAAGTATATGGATATCAATATGATTTCCTCCTACCATTTATGTGTTAAATTTTAAATTTCACTTCCTGAGTTGATCTTAACTGGATGTGAATTGAAAATGAAAACACAATGAGGTCCACTGATATATTTTTTTTTTTTTTACACCTGCCTCTCTCAGACACAAAACTCAGCGCAGTCATGAGATGTTAAATGGGCATTTAGAAGCCAAGCTGGACTCTGGTTAAAGCTTACTTTCATCGATTTGATTTTAAAAAAAGAAATCTTTTTCTGAGGTACAGAGTTGAAAACCTCTGGCTGGGAGGGAGAGAAGTGTGGCAGGATGATGTCTAAATACCAGCTGCCCCACCCTCTGCTCAGGTAGAAGTCTATGCATTAACCTGGTCAAATATTTACTGGCTGCAAATTGGTAGAAATGGGCAGTGAGATACCCTGAAACACTGTAGAAAGGAGCATTTTTCACCAGCTGCAGCAGCCTCTGCTGGGCTGCTTTCACTGAGTTCACCCTGTAAGCCAACTAAACAAAGCGCACAGTAGAAAGGATGCAAAGTGGCCCGTTTGTGACAATAAGTGTTCATAGAAATCTTTACCGTATAATTAAATAAGCAGTCTCTTTGAATTTTATATTCAGTTAAAGTGACTGCATGGTTTGGGGGTTCGCAGTTGTCACAGGATCCACTTTGATCATTTATACTGTGTAAAGATGCTCCATCTATGGCTCTTGTAGCTTATTTCACCAGCAAGCTGATGAAAAGTAGAGCAGCAACTGAGAAGGACTGCTGTCACAAGCGATGCAAGCACTTTTCTAATGTTCCTGCTGATATAACTTACATAGCACGATCTAAGAAGCGTACAAAATGATTTACTAGTTGCTATTAACCAGGAAATTACCTGATGTTGCAACCGAGAAGCTAGATTCATTGGGAAGTTGCTGTACAGGATTACCTTGAGTATATTGTGTTTGTCTTACAGTAAAATGATGATATTGTGCTCAGATTCCCCATCAAGTTTAAAGGACTGTCTGTCTGTCTGTCTGGTCTTTTACTTAGTTCAATCCAAACACCGCCGTCTTTACTTCTTAGCTTTCATGTAATCCTCATGTTGTGTGGTTTTAGATTAAAATAAACCCTTTCTTTGTTTTTATGATGGACTCAAGTGGCCTGACTTTGAACTTAAAAAGGTCAAAGGTCAGATTAGCTCATTCACTCTCTTTTAAACTTTGTGAATTTGATCACAGGACAATACAGAAATCCTTCAAGCCACTTTCTCTCCGGTCTGCATCTTCAGTACGCTGAGTTAAAATTCAGTACAGATCAATACAGATTAAATGTAAGATAAATAGTGGTTTCTACTTGAAGAACCTATTGACTGCATGTGTTTATGTTGTATTATTCATGAGAATTACTGAGCATTGAGCAGCAGAAGCTCAACAAAAAAGGGCTGTTCCCTTCCTCTTCCTAAACTTTATCAACAACTTGTATTTTAGAAATAATCCAACAGTTATTAGAAAAACAATGACCATTTTGCGTTGAAGAGTTCCCTAATCAAATATCTATATTTGTGATAAAAACAGGTAACTGCATCCGCTGGTTTTGAGACCAGCTTTGGGTTTTCCTCTCCTCTTTCCTCTCTTTGGCCTAATCAACATGTTAAATGCCGTTCATTCATTAGACGTCTCTTCAGCTGTTTGTATGGTCAGTTCAAGGTTCCACACACAAGCAAGCGCAGCCACGGTGCAATGACGAAGCAATGGCAAACACAAAGTGATCAGCATGATGACGTAATTCAAATAAATGGTTATTTTTTATTCATCTTCAACTTTCAGTGAACTAAAAACAAAACAAGAGAAAAGAAAAAGAAAAAAAAAAATAATTAAAACCATGTCGGTTTTATGTATCTACAAAACAAAGAAAAAAATAAGAGAGGCAAAACTATTTCACATCCATGACCGCATTATCAAATCATTGGTTTTCAAAAGGGAAGAGAAAAATAATTGTTATCTCGTCGTGAATCCGTTTCATTCGTGGATTCAGATGCACATACGTCCACCTGTGCACCCAGTGTGTGGTATGTGCCGTTTACCGTTTGACCGTGCAACTTGAGGGGGGGGGGGGGGGGGGGGGGGGGGGGGGGGGGGGGGGGGGGGGGGGGGGGGGGGGGG
>JAPZDY010000009.1:3333264-3344964 GCA_029783645.1 Ctenochaetus hawaiiensis
CCCCCCCC
The DNA here is from genome assembly GCA_029783645.1 of Ctenochaetus hawaiiensis. Taxonomy (NCBI): domain Eukaryota; kingdom Metazoa; phylum Chordata; class Actinopteri; order Acanthuriformes; family Acanthuridae; genus Ctenochaetus; species Ctenochaetus hawaiiensis. The sequence goes on from JAPZDY010000009.1 coordinate 3,333,273, forward strand.
CCCCCCCCCCCCCCCCCCCCCCCCCCCCCCCCCCCCACCTGGCAGGTGCTATTTCTTGGCCTTGGCCGACTTGGCTGAATTTCGTGGCGGGGTGACCGGCCTCCCAGATCCCATTCCTCCTCCGTAAGGATACAATTTCTTATCCGCTGGCTTCAAAATCTGTGAGGGAGACAAAAAAAATTCTTTAGTTTTACTTGCACACTAATCTCTGTTGTGACAAATAAAGGAAATCAATCCAATAAAGACAAAAACAGAACATCCAAAACACAATAATTAGGCAAAATACACACAAAACAATATGTGTATAATTATGGTTTTGACGCTTGTTTGCAAAACACACGCAAACATACAAATATACACAAACACGGGCTCCGTTTTTACACACCTGGAAGGAGCACATGAGCGTCTCATCCACACTCATCATGGCACCGGCATTGTCAAACTCTCCACAGTAGTTGGGAGCTGAGAAGAGGGTAACGAGTTGCCTCTTTGCGAAAAACTCATAACCATCTTCTACCACCTAACGACAGAGGAAAAAAGACCGTTAACGCCACATGCAAACAACAGATGCAAGAAAATGAACAGGTAAGTCGGCGACCTGCTTGTTGGCAGCATGTAAGTCCATTTGTTTGAGTGGAGCAACACAAGCTCAGATTTTCTGCTTATTTGAAAGTCTTACGGGACTGATTTCCTGGATTTTAAGTACCGATAAAAGTCAACCGGTTGTATGTTATTGTTTCTATTTACTTTAGGTGTGATAAATGTACTAATTTAAGAGGAAAAAAATTGCCTCCTGGTTAAACTCACCTGGTGCGCCCTGCATATTAGGTCCATGTCGTGTTTGTGCAAAAATTTGGCCACCACATCTGCCCCGAATGTGAAGGAGACACCACGGTCGTTTTCCCCCCAGCCCAGCACATCTTTGTCTGGATCGGCCCACAGCAGGTCACACAACAAACCCTGGTCAGGCACGTCTGTGGGTCGCATTACTCTGCGGATCTGCTCCATAGACTGAAGATCAGGAGACAGGCCTGAGGAGGAGAAACCATACACCCATTTTATTCTGGTTATCATCATCTGATATGTATCATCTAGTCCTTAAAACAGCTTGTGTTAAGCAGGCTTACCTCCATGACAGCAGAAGATTTTCTCATCTACAATGGCAGCCACAGGTAAACAGTTAAAGCAGTCTGTGAAGGTCTTCCACAGCTTTATGTTATACCGCCGCTTACCTACAAACAAGAGGACAGATGAGAGTTTACTGCAACGATCCAGAGAACAGAGTCTTCCTGTTAACACAAGCACTTTGAACTTACACTCATCATAAAAGCCATAGATTCGATTAATAGAGGCGCATTCGTGGTTTCCACGCAGCAGAAAGAAGTTTTCTGGATATTTGATCTTGTAGGCTAGAAGAAGGCAGATAGTCTCCAGTGACTGCTTCCCTCTGTCTACGTAGTCTCCCAGGAACAGGTAGTTGCTTTCTGGGGGAAAGCCTCCATATTCAAACAGCCTGAGCAGATCATAGTACTGGCCATGGACATCACCTGCAGAGGGCAGCAGAAGAGAGCGATTCAAAAACCATAAAACCTCTCACTGCCTCTGGCTGTAGATGCTTTTGCACATTAACAATTATCAACCAGTACAAATGAATGTTACAAATGAGATAATTGCTCAGTAAATCATGAACTAAACATCAAATCTGCATGTCTTTTCTTGAATTACAGTCAGTCTATAGAGTAACCTGCTAGACTGTCTATTAACTAATATTTTTATGCATTATTGCAGTGGTTGTCAAACATTTTTTGGCATGAAACAGATACAACATCAGTGCAAAGAGAAGGCATTTACAAACTCTTTAAACTTTTTTTTTCCTCTACATAAATCTCACTTGATAAAAGTCTGATTGCATATTTTTCTGATGGTCCTCCATTACCAACCTGCAGTGGCTTCATGCCCCATCAGTGGGATCTGCCCTCAGTATGAGAACCACTGCATTTTTAAAACAAACTGACCAATACATTAAAACTCACCACAGATTTTAAGTGGAGCTTCTAGCTCAAGCAGGATTGGCTGGCTCAGGAAGATTTCACGAGACTTTAGGCAAAGGCCGCGGATCTCACCCTCCGTCAGCTGGACATTCTTCCCTGGTCGGGAGCCTTTAACTGAACAGAGGGACAAAAAGAGACAGACATTTAATGTAAGATAAAATAAAACCACAACGACACATTTATGTTAAGAACTATGAGGAGGACTGAATTAAGAAGATGATGAGGTACAGGAATAAAACGTGATCCCTGGATTTCATCCAGACCACCAGACTGAGAAGTTAACACCTCCCACCAGCCAAATGCTGGCAAATTCTGTTAGCGGTCCAGTCTAACTGCCACTTCTGCAGGTAACCACATCATTTTAGACACAATACAGTTCTCTAAATATTTTAAACCAAAAGTAACTAACAAAAGATACACTTTCAATGTTTGTCAAACCACAACAGAGTGAGACGAGCCTCTGCGGTGTGTGCAGAGATGCAGCATGTGAGAAAACCTGATCAGTGGAAACTAGCCTGACGTTTGTCGGCCTCAAAAGCAGTTTCTGCTTCAGTGGCAGTTCTAACTCAACCAAAAAAAAAAAAGGCTAAAAACCCACTTCCCCCTCTAGCTGATGTAGCTGCAGAAAAGATATTGCATGCTTGCAATTAGGACCCTCTTAATGTGCACCATTAAGAAACAATGTATGATACATCATAAGCTGAAATAACATTGTTTCAAGTCACCAATGAGGCCAAAGAACAGGCTGCGAATCAAATATAAACTGTTTTTATCATGTAATCATGAAGGTAACATTCCGTCCTCTACTTTCCACGATGCTATCTATAGAATTCAGCTGGTTTGTCAAGTCACTCCTTGTCACACTTTTTCACACCAACCACACAAAATGAGAATGGAAACCCAGACAGATCATGATTAAGAGCTTAACAAGTAACCCAACATATTTTTATGATTAATTATTTGTAACTGCTCTTTAATGGACATACTGGAGTAATAAGTGATTTGTAGGAGTGTGATGATGATGAGAAAAAAATGCTCTTGTCCGTCCAAATTTGCGGTGGTTGGACAATCATAGGGATTATTTTTATGATGAGAAAAGCACCTTTTTTAAGTACAGGAATTCAAAACACTCCTGTTCTAACTGCTTTTCAGCCAAACTAATGAAAACCATGTTAAACAACATCAGTCCTCAATCTCAGGGAATAAGAGCTGAGTGATTAAAGTTTGATGGCAACATGTGTGTGCACTTTAAGTTAAGACTGCTCTCTCTTCGATGGCTGCTTAAGGTTCGGGCTCAATGACAGATCTATACCAGATATCGATGACCCAACTTCAGACTTGAAAGCTTTAAGTTTTGTCATGTTCTATGTTGTTTTACTGTTTGTTTTGTATGTTAGCATGTTAACGTGCTGTGCAGATCATGTGGCGATTCAGTGACAGTCAAGCAATTGGTAGAAATTCAGGTAGAATTTCAGCAGACCAAGATTTCTTTGGGTTGTCTGCAGCTCTACAAACCAACAATAGTGCTCATAATTCAGATCAAAATATTTGCACACAGACATGCATACCATAGGATGTGGACGTGACGGCATGCGAGTACTTCCCAGCCACAATGCGTACTGACGCCTTATGCAAGGCTGCCCCTGATGGAGATTGGAATCTGGTTTGTTTGTTTCCCTGACAGAATAAATTACACCCCTATTCCTACATGTGCTGCTTGATGCCAAAGCAGATCCCAACACAAACTGTACAAACCTACTAATGAGGAGTCTCACTCCCACCCAACAAATTCCATCACAGCCTACTCAACAGGTAACATTCATGTTGTATAGACAGAACTGCCACCAACAGTCTGTGACAATGACTCTCAAGCTTGGTGTGAAACTAGTTGTGTATGATAATTTCATGGGACAGACAAGTGCCACACAATTAAAATGATACAGATCAAGGGTGATTAATAAAGGCATAATAATAGCTCTATTAATCACACAGTATTTACACTAATGATTGTGGCTTCCAATGATTATGAAAACAAGAATATCGAGATGAGACGATCATTGCGCCGCATTCCGTTTCATAATGATGCTCTTGTTTGGTCTTGTGTTATACATCCAGCATAACCTCTTTCCTTTGAAACGGTGCCCTTTAAACCACCTTTGAAGCCTAAACTTGCTTTCAGACAGGTTGTTACATGTTCGATTCAGTTCAAGTCGAGATGGTGAAAAAAGAGCCTTTGGTCAACAAGAAAGGTAAAACGATCTCAGCTGTTAGACAGGAAGCTATCCCACAGCGCACGGCAAGCGCACCTGCGCACACACACACACACACACTTAAACACAGTGAACTAATGCCAGGAGAGTATGTCACACACTGTTGCAGTCCAAAAACCTCTGACAAATAAGACAGAGGAGAGCCTGAGCATAAGACAGCTTGCAGCACATGACTGGCTCTCTGCAGTGATGATCATGTGTGCATAACATGCCAAGAGCTGATGGTGTGCTGCTGACTTACAAGCACGCTCAATGCTGAACGAATAAGAGAAAACTCAGACATTCACAGACAGAACTGAATGAAAGGACAGGTGAAGCCCATGATTCCACAGTATATACAACATTTACTTGTTTTTAGTTTAATCAAAGCTCAAGGAAATTCACGGTTATAATGACATGTTTTTTTAAAATTAAATATATTCAGAATGTTTTCCAGAGTCGCTGAGTAATTGTAATAAATAATCGTAATCTTCTTAGTGACGAAAATAATCACGATTATGATTTCTGCTCATAACTGAGCAGCACTGCTTCCCACTAATGGCATGACTAGAAGAAAGTAAGAAACAGAGCTACAAAATTATGTCAGAAATAATATTTGTTTGGTCAATACTGAGGTCATAGTTACTTATAATGGTTACCATCAAATGAACAAGACAAAAAAGTTGAATTCTAAAAGAAAAATAACAACTCTTCCACACTGTAATTATGAAGCAATAAACTGCTGTTTCAAATTTTCCCTTTTGCCTTTACAAAAGATCAACTTGACCTCAACCAAAAGTTTAATAATGATAACAACAACAATAATAACAGCTACGTAACCAAACTGACTGCTTACCAGTTTTATTCCCCCTTAAACAAATTAAACTTATCACTATACTGACATAATTGCATAATTGCACTGAATACTTTCCAGAGACTCACAGAACATTTTTTACAGACAAGTACAGACGACTGATTAAGATCTACATCACATGGTGCAACAACAATGCCGTGAAGCTCATTATCAGCAAAACTGATAAGCTTGTCGTGGACTACAATCCTTTAAATATGCATATTGCTGGAAAGAAGTCACAAATTCTAAAATGTGGATGATTTAAATGCATGTTCATTCCAGCAGCATAGAAGATCTGAACAATCAGAAGAGTCTCAAGGTGAGCACCCAGGATTAGTCATCACCTCACTACCAGACCACATGTGAAATATGATCACAATCTCGCCTTCTGTTCCTGAGTTAGGGCGTTGAGTAATGGCCTGGAAAGCTTTGATGGAGAACAATTTGATGTCACAGTGAGATTGACCTTTGACCTTTTGGTTTTAAGATCTCATCCCTTCAGCATTCAATCCTATAAGACATTTATTCAAAACTTTGCCTCATATATAAATATGAGTTATGGCCAAAATGTGTTTTGTGGGGTCACAGTAAACTTGACTTTTGACATTTGCAGTTTAATTATTTTATCCCTGAATCCAAGTGGACACCTGGGCCAAATTTAAAGAAATTCCCTCAATGTATTCCCAAGATACCGTGTTCATGTGAAAGAGATGGTCAACTCAAAATGTAATTACTCCAGCTTTTTTCCCTTTAGAACCATCGATCACAGTATGCATGAAAGTAAAATTTGCAGCCAAAGTCTGATTCAAGCTCGGATCCTTTGCTGTGTGTTCCCCACCCTCCAGCCTTTCCTGTTTTCTCCAACTGTGACTACAAACATAAAGCAGAACAGCAGAATAAACATTTTTAAAACACAAAATCATCAATTTTGTGAAAAAATCATTTAATCTTTTGGTTTCAAAATCAAGATAAATTGTTACAAAGTAGAAGTAAGATAAATGTAATGTTAGGGAATCAAAATCTCACTTCTTTCTTCAGACTCTATCTTATTTTTTACATAGCAACTTTAACTAATACTCATACTGATAAATGTTGTTGCACGCAGAGTACCTGATGATAAAAAAATTCACTTATAGTGCACTTGGAGAGGAAGATTTTGAATATAAATTAACAAATGATCTTAAAAAGAAAAAGAAAAGACACTTTCCTAGTGCTACAGCTACAAGCTAAGTCCCAAACAGTGAAAATAAGGTATAAATACTGCAGTACTGCTTGTCACTTTAAACCTGGATTACAGAAGGCTAAGCCCTTACAAAGCTTACTCCAAAGTTAGCTACATAGCCAGTGGGCAACAGTGAGGTTATCATGAGGGGTACAGACAAAAGACTTTCCACTACGCTGATCACGAAGCAGAAAACAAAGAGCTGGACCAGCACAACAGAAAAGCAGTGTTAGAGTGCTGGAATCAACAGTTGGTTGGTCCAGCACTCCTGACTCACTTCTGGGTGTTTTGGCTGAGCTTATGTGATGTCACGCTTTCCAGACATGCTATTAGCAACACACACTCCCGGAGTTCACTTAGCTCTAGATCTACAAGAGTAATCCAATTTAAACCGCCCATTATCCAAACACATTTAATTGGTTTGGTCTAGAAATAAAGTCAGCAAGCAGGAGGGAAACCCCGTCATCGACACAGGAGAGAGAGAGTTGGGAATTATCAATCTTTTGATGTAGCACCCGCAGTAGAACAAGTATTCTTAAGTCTACCGTAGTACTGAACAAAGTAGACCGACACAATAGTAGCATTAACTAGCGAGCGGTTACTCACAGCAATAAAACCACAAATGTGACAGAAAAGGTCAAGTGAGTTACATAAGAGGATATAAATACTGCCACTGTCAGGCTTGTTTGTCTTCTCCTGTGTTTGGCAGACAACCTTATCACGGCCCGCGTGTAACAATCCATGTACAAAACGCTCCAGCAGCCAATCGGGTCTACAGTCAATGTCAAACTCCCAGAAGGCACAATAACTGCACATGCATATTTGTGAATAATCCCAACCACCTTCACCAGCTCAGTTCAGGCTGATCATGCGGGGCCTATATTTAAGAAGGTAAACAAATAGGGCTAAGGTCAACTTTATTAACAGTGTTTGGTCTAGGAAAAATTCTACATGCCTCATTCTTTATTGTTCATTTACTGGCCAAAATGTTTTATAATACTGCAACTAAAGGAGCAATTATTTTATATCAGAGTTTATAGAGGCATCTAAAATCTGAACCAATGTATGTGATGTTGCTCTTGTAAAACAGTCACACAAAGAGGTCTCAGTTCCATAGGGGAAACACACAGGTGCACGTGTAAAGCAGGCATAATTTCCACACCCAATACACTTGCCTCGCAAGGACAACTGCAGAGGTCACATCCTTATTTCTTGTGCTCTCCAGATGAACTGTACTTTTGGGGTGTAGAGAGATTTCTGTTTCTGTTTAATGTCCTCAGGACTTCTGTTACACAATGATCATGAGAATGTGCAGATAAAACAGCCCTGTTTTTTCTCAGACACTCTCTCCCTCTGTCTCACATATACACCTACCTCAAACTATAACAAATCTGTCTGCACTCATAGCACTCAGCACTCAGACATGAAACACCTTTTGCTAAGGAATGGTTTGTGTCAGATTTGTAGAGCCAAACAGAATACCTGCCGTCCACTGTCTCAGGTTTCGTATTTGGCCAAAGCATACAGGTTACGCAACTTCAATCATTTACACAAGATCTTTTACAACTAGAAAAAAATAATTACTTACAACTACTGACTTATGGGAATGTGATTTTCACAGGGAATGCTTAAGAAACACACAATGCTGCTTTGTTGGAAAGAGAATGGCCAACCAGCAGTTTCTCACTGTATTAGGAGTGAGGAAGTGCCAATCAAAGCCTGTTTGTTTTTACACCTTGTTAACAAGGCACTCTGGGGAAGGCTGTGGCAGCAAATTCTGAGCTGAGCATCAAATGCAAAACAGTAAGCACAGCAGAAGACGGTCCTTAAGCTAACGCATTAAGCAAAAAACCATTAACCCCGAGCTAGTAATACATGAAAATTTGCTTAAAATGAGCGTGATATTCCTTATTTTTTGTGCTAATTCACTTATTCCCTCTTGATTTGCAAACAGCACCTACAGAACGCATCTATGGTTAACACAGAAGTCGATGGTTCTGCTTAAATCGACATCTTTACATAAATAATGTTAAACAAACTATCTATATGGAGTATGGTTGTTGTGGGGTTTTGTATTTCATCCCAATCCAACCAGTATGAGAGCACAGCAGTCTTAAGTAGGCTACAACAACATAACGTGCCATACCTGGTATGTAAAAAACAGATTTCCCCACCATATATATATCCCATAAACTAAATGAAAGTACATTGCTGCAAAGAGTTTGGTCTTTCTCACCTTCCAACAGACGCTGAATTATAGAGTCGATGTTTAATTTGTCTGGCTCCGCCATTTTCTTTATTTTCTGACGTTCTCGGGCAGTCGGTACCTTCCTTTTCCGTGTTGCACCTTTGATTTTAAGAACAGAGAGAAAATCAGACGATCGATAACGGTTATCTACTCACTAAATAGGTTTTATTACACATCGTTTAACAAGCGAGCGCTTCCGCTATCTAATCGAGCAGTGATAGCGGACTTGAACAATGAATGAGCTTCTGCGAGCTCAAGCTAAGCAAGCTAACTTAGCTAGGTAGCCACTAGCCGAGCAACATAAGCTACATATACACATTTAAACTAGCAGGAGCAAAACTGAACGGCTAGTTAGCAAACGTTAGCTGTGTAAAATAACTCATAAACTGGCAAAAAATGTTCCCAGACCTTGTGTGTAGTTCAACGACAGCCCTCCTGGGATGGACACTGAATAAATATTTATCCTTTGAGCTCAGTCTTGGCCCCTTTCCTGAGGTTTGTCCGGGTCCCTTCACTCTTTCCCCAGGAACTTTAAAAGAGGGCCGTTTCTGCCGAGCGTTTACCGTAACGTAGGAGGCTGAATCAAACCGAGGGCTTCACGCCTTTCTAAGAACGTGATTGGTCCATCCTGGAATTTAGAACCCGAATCAGAGCATTTGATTGGATGCTGTATTGGTCCGTCTTACACTCCCTCTCCCAGCCGTTTAAAACGGCATCAATGGAGAGTTGGGTGAGAGCTCAAACTGCGCCATCGAGTGTTTACAAGTGAAAATGCAGTTTAAAATTCAATAGTAAAACACAAATCTCTATGATAAATGCCTTTGAGCAGAACACAATTTACTTGAGAATGAAAATTGGTTTACTTAAAATAAATATTCGTGATTTTTTTAAGATTATAATTATTGATGGGACAAATAGAAATTCTTCCTTATCTTGTTTGTTATTTGTATGCATTTTGCTCTAATTCAGCACTTTATATCTAGTATTGATGAAAACTGTTGAATGTAAAATTCAAGTGTTACTGAGTTTGTCTTAATGGATTCCACCAAAGCCTCTGTGGGACAGATTATTTTAATTATTAAAAATAAATAAATAAATAACAACAACAGCGAAAAAACATAACCACAAAACAAAAACACAAACATTTGTATTCAATTCTTTCTGGTTATGTGATTTTATTTGCGATTCACTAAACAAATAGCCCACAGAAAGTAATGAACAAATATGTTTTAACAGTATTAAGTTTTCCTGAATTGTTCATATATAATTGTTTTTATATATAAATGCTGATCAGAAAGACATAATAAAACAAAAATTGAAGCGTTTTAGAGTTTGAATTATAATATATATCCCAATCTTGATCATTGATGTACAGTTTCTGTTGAAATACAAATAAAAAATCAGTGTAAAATTTCAACTATGTGTGAGTTTGTGTTTGTTTGTGAATATTGGATTTTGTGACATAAAAAACACTGTGTGCCTCCCCACCGCTAAACTATCCTCAAAAACTTAAATTTAAACTTGCCTGTATATTGTGAAAACCAAAAAAATGTAGATTGGTATGTCTTGATGTGGAAATGGAGACCACATTATATTGGTTTCAACAACATTCCTTTATAGCTCCTCATTTCTCACCATGATTCATGAAACTCTGCCTTTCATCTTACGCAAAATCCTAAACCCACTCTGTCAGCCTCCTTACATTCGTCATCACAGTTTCAACAGAGGTGGGCGTTGGGTGATCAATGATGTGCAGGTATGGAAGCTCAGGTGGTGTTTATTTGTTTAGACCGGGAGGAAAGAGAGGAAAATCGGCAGCCTTCCAATGACTCACTGCTCTTTTTTTGGCAGCCAAAATGATTCACTTGGCATCGTTGCTGTAATCACAACAACTCCTGTGTATCATTTGTGACAAATGTTTCTTATTTCTAACTCTCAGAGGCTTGGTCACAACCCCCTGACATCACTTTTTAGTGCACAGAGTATCCCTGTAATACCTCCCTCTGTCTACAATACAGGCCCATTTGTAGCAATATTACGCACTCATAGAAAATGCTTCATCTGATGTAACAGAAAGAGCAACCAAGGCTGAAGTTCAGGCTGAGGTCTGAGTGCTCAGTTCAGATCCAGCCTATTTATTTGGTCTAATTTTATGTGTTTTGCTGCCATAATTTTTCCAAATGTGCCCAGTATCAGATTCCTGGTCATTGTGCTGGACTGATCCACATGCACCAGTGATCAATAACGTGTCATTTAACAAGGTGTCATTTATAAGTTATTGTGCAGTGGAAGCTGTTAAATTTAGAGAAGACAATAATAAAGTTATTTGATGTTCAGTCTGAAGTTGCCTTGCAAAAAACTAAACCAGTATTTGGTTTAGTTGCACATATGTAGGTGAAATAATTGGATCCAATGTGATTTGTGCTGTTCACACCGCTGTAAACGAATCAGATCTTAGTGTGAGTTAAAAAGTTCAGATTTGGATCACTTGTGTGTGCAGTGTGAACATGGCACATGTAGGCTGGTGTGAAGTTGTGGCTCACACACACAAAGAAGAGGGTTTGTCTTGTATGTGAAATCAGTTTAGTGCCAAAACCATAACCAACTATTTCACAGTAATGACCACATGTTTAAACCTGTGTATATTTCCCAATAACATTGGCCATTTCACTAGAAAATTCAGATTCAGATTCAGATTCAGATTCAGATTCAGAATTAACAATCACAATTAACTTTAGTCAGTCCTGTCCATAGAAACAACATAACTAATAGAAGAACAAACAACAAGAAACACTACAACATTTGACATCTCGATCATCTCATCATTCATTTACAGTTTATTGTGCATTTAGCAGCCTTAAAAAAACATGTCAAACGTAGTTTCTGCCACAAAAGCTTTGTGACATAAAAGACATAAAAGGGAAGCTTGTGAACATGTCAAACTAAAAACAGTCCTGACTCAGGTTCTGTATGCGACAAGTGCCATAATATGTTGTTTTTGATCAATTCTGATGCTCAAACATTAATTTTTTCCCCCAGGTTCAGCCACAAAGGTGAGAAACTAAGAAC